>CM077151.1:135948326-136407300 GCA_039583875.1 Platanthera guangdongensis
GCCCTCCTCAGCGAAGAAATATGGAAGACGTCGTGCAGTGCTTCCAGCTCTGGTGGTAACTCCAGCCGGTAGGCTAGGGGTCCGATCCGCTCCAGGATCCTATAAGGGCCCATGTACCTAGGACTGAGCTTCTTCCTCCGACCACGCACCCCCGAGACTCCATGCATGGGCCGGATCTTCAGAAACACCCGGTCCCCCACCTGGAACTCCACCTGCCGATGTCGGGCGTCATAGTACTTAGCCTGTCTACTCTGTGCCTCGAGCATCCTGTCCCTGATCAGCCTCACCTGTGCCTCGGTGTCTTCAACAAACTCTGACCCCAACACCTTCGGATCTTCGTTCTGAACCCAAGAAAGCGGGGTCCGGCATCTCCTCCCGTACAAGGCTTCGTAAGGCGCCATCCTGATGCTGGACTGGTGGCTGTTGTTATAGGAGAACTCGATAAGGGGTAAGAGTTTCTCCCACGGTTCCCCGCGGTCCAAGATGCATAGCCTCAAAAGGTCCTCCAGCGTCCGGTTGGTGCGTTCTGTCTGCCCGTCTGTCTGGGGATGAAATGCAGTACTGAAGGTCAATCGCGTGCCTAAGTAAGCTTGCACGGATCTCCACTCCCTGGAGGTGAACCGGCCATCCCGATCCGACACTATCGTCCTGGGCACGCCATGATAACGAATGAACTGCTCCACAAACTTCCGCACCAGTACTCCTACTGAATCGTCCTTCCTGATCGGTATAAATCGAGCCACCTTGGTCAACCGATCAACGATTACCCAGATCGAGTCATTCCCTGTCCGAGACCGGGGAAGCCCATGTATGAAGTCCATGGCTATGTCATCGAACTTCCACTCCGGCACCGGGAGTGGCTGCAATAATCCTGCGGGGTTCCTGCACTCCGCCTTCACTAGCTGACATGCCTCACAATGGGTCACGAAGTAAGAGACATCCTTCTTCATGCCCGGCCAGAACATCGTCTTCTTCAAATCAGCCGTCATCTTTGTGATCCCCGGGTGTACAGAATACCGGCTGCAGTGCGCCTCCGTCATAATATCCTCCCGGATCTGGCCTCCCTCCGGTATATACACCCGTCCTCTGAAGCACACCAGGTCGTCCCTCAGTGTGTAATCTCCTGCAGTGTCTGCCTCCAGAGCTTGGAAGATGGGCTCTAACTTGGCATCCTGCCTCTGCCCTTCTCTGACTCGGTCTCTGATGTCATCGGTTACGCCCATCGCGGCCAAGTACTCCTCATAGAGCTCAGGATCATCAGACGACACCAGAGTAATGTGCATGTCCTCTAGTCTCTGCAGCAGCTCCATAGACATCAGCTGAGGCTCTGCTCCTGCTGTGGCGGCTCTCCGACTCAGTGCATCTGCTACCACGTTCGCCTTCCCCGGGTGATAGTGCATCTCATACTGATAGTCTGATAGAAACTCCACCCACCGCCTCTGTCTGATGTTCAGTTCCTTCTGCGTGTCCACGTACTTAAGGTTCTTATGATCGGAGTATATATCACAGTGGACTCCATAAAGGTAGTGCCGCCATATCTTCAGTGCGAATACCACTGCTCCCATCTCAAGGTCGTGCACTGGGTAGTTCTTCTCATGGGTCTTTAGCTGGCGGGAGGCATAAGCTATGACGTGTCCGTTCTGCATCAGCACCGCTCCCATCCCCTGATATGATGCGTCGGTGTAGACCTGAAATCCCTCCCTCCCCGAGGGGAGTGTAAGAATGGGAGCCGAGGTTAGCCGATCCTTCAGCTCCTGGAAAGCTGTCTGGCACTGCGGGGTCCATATGAACGGTACCTCCTTCTTCGTCAAGGATGTGAGCGGGAGGGCGATTCGAGAGAATCCCTCTACGAACTTCCGGTAATAACCGGCAAGTCCCAGGAAACTCCGCACATCCGTGGCCGTCTTCAGCGGCGGCCAATCCCTGACTGCCTGAATCTTTGCCGGGTCCACCGCCAGCCCGGCTCCGCTGATAATGTGGCCTAAGAAAGCCACCTCCTTCAACCAGAACTGACACTTGCTGAACTTCGCATAAAGGCGATGCTCCCGCAGTCTCTCCAAGGTCAGTGTCAGATGTCGTGTGTGCTCCTCCTCCATCTTAGAATAGATAAGGATGTCGTCTATGAATACTATGACGAACACATCCAAATAAGCCTCGAAGACCCGGTTCATGAGGCTCATAAACGCTGACGGAGCATTCGTGAGCCCGAAGGGCATCACGATGAACTCATACAATCCGTATCGGCTACTAAAGGCCGTCTTCGGAATATCCTCCTCCTGGATCCGCAGCTGGTAGTAGCCTGACCTCAAGTCCAGCTTCGAAAAATAATGGCCTCCCTCCAGCTGATCGAACAACTCGTCTATCCTGGGGAGCGGATAGGTATTTCGGACGGTCAGCCTGTTTAGTGCTCGATAGTCAATGCACAGGCGAAGAGTGCCATCCTTCTTCTTCACGAATAGGACAGGAGCTCCCCATAATGAGGAGCTCGGCCTAACAAATCCTGCTTCCACCAGCTCCTGCAACTGTGTCTGAAACTCCGCCAACTCCTTCGGGGCCATCCGATAAGGGGCCTTGGATACCGGCTTAGCCCCTGGTACCAACTGAATCTGGAAGTCCTTCTCCCTATGCGGAGGCAGTCCTGGCAGCTTATCCGGAAAAATATCGGCGTAGTCACGAACCACCGGAATGTTAGCAATCAGGTCCTTCTCCTCAGTCATCTCGAATAATACTTGATATACCTCGTCCCCTTGCATATGAGCCTTAACGACCTGAATAGATGAAAGCAGGCGGCGGGAAACCGGAGTAGTACCTTCGAATGTCGCATAAGTGTCGCCGTGTCTCAGCACGACCCTCCCTGCCGGGCAGTCAATCTGAGCATGGTTCCAGACAAGCCATGTCATGCCCAAGACAAGGTCGAAGTCCGGCATTCTCAGGATCGTCGCCGGAGCCTCGAGTGTCACCCCGTCTATGGTAACCTCCAGGAGGCACTTCTCTGTGGACTGGATCTCCATACCATTGGGGAGACGCACCCTCCTGGGTAATCCCGTATAATGTCGAATCTGGTCCAGATCCTTGACGAAATCCTCCGACACAAAGTTGTGCGACGCCCCCGTGTCGAACAGGGTATGGGCAGGCTTGCCGCCCACCATCACCATTCCTAAATCAGTTTTAAGAAAGAACTTGGGTGTAAGGTTTTCTAACCTAGGTTGTGTAGTAGTTCTATCATTACTTAATATGAGCAGGGAATAATTCAAACTAAAATTATTTTCATACCTGCAATAATCCTGTCCGGGTTTCGGGGCTATGCTAAGTCCAAAGCGTAAATCTGCTCCCCGTTCTGCCTGCGGTCGCCTCCCTGGTAACCATGTCCTCGGCCGCGTCCTCGACCTCCGAAATGCTGGGCCGGTGGGCCACCCCGTGGTGCTGGAGGTGGTTCCCCCCTCATAGGGCAGTCTCTCCGGAGATGTCCCACCTGGTGACAATGGAAGCACTCCGGCGGGGGATACGCCATACCCCGGGGTCTCTGCATCTCCTGGATCCGGAGAGGTTGAGGGGCCAAAACCACCTGCTCTCTCGGCTCCTGCCTCAACTCCTGACGAGGCTGCTCCTCTGCCCTCCTTCCATCTGGTATGGTGCCTCGCCGCTGATCATTTCGGGCCCTCCGGCCCTGGTCCTCCGCTTGCCATTTCCGGCCCCGAGTGGTGTGCCAGTCGGCCTCAATCCTCTTCACCATCTCCAAAATCCGGGAGATGGGCCCGTCAGAGACAAAAAGCAGGGCCTCCCTCAACTCCTCTTTTAGGCCCTTATAAAACCTCTTGACGTAACCTGCTTCGTCCAGCTGATAGGAGCCCGCATATCGGGCCAAATGATCGAACTCTCGGTGGTACTCCACCACTGTCCTGGTGCCCTGCCTCAGCTGCAAGAACCGCTCCTCCAACTCGTCCCTGGCCGACTGAGGAACAAAGTGCTCCAGCAGCGTGGCCCTGAATTCTTCCCAAGTGATTTCTGCAATCTCCCTATCAGCAAAAGTCGTGTCCAACAGCGTCTTCCACCACCTCTTAGCATGGGACTCCAAGCAAGATACCACCAGGGCCACCCTCTCCTCCCAAGGGCATCGTATCCCAGTCAACATCTCGTACATAACATCCAGCCACTCCTCTGTCCGCACTGCCGACTCTGTCCCCAAGTATGATGGGGGAGAGAGTCCTCGGAAGGTGCTCATCCAGTTGGCCCCTGGGTTTGGCTGCTGGGCTGGAGCTTGCTGAGCCCGGAAGGCCTCAAGGATAGCTGTAAGGGTCTGCCCCATGTCTGACTGGAGGAAAGGTGTGGGGACCATGGGAGGTTGTGCAATGTCTGGAGTCTGCTGAGCTCCACCTTGTGGGGTGGGCTGAGCTGGGGGCTGCAAAACGAGCTACATTAATAGGTAATCGACTCAATGCCTAAAGAAAGTGGACAATTTACATGTGATTCCCCCCATATGGGCACACCACTGCTTCCGCTGCTTAGTTTGTCCCCAAACTAAACTCGCGCGGGGGTGGCTTAGGGTTGTGGACTGTTACTTTTCGATCGAGGTCTGCTTTGATACCACTTGTAAGACCCCCCTTTTTTTTTCTTTTTGGACACCGGGGCCTTAGGCCCAGAACCGCCGTTTTGCGGTGACTCCTTCACGCCTTGAAGGGTCATCACCACAAAGCACTGATTCTGCCGGCCAATTCGATCACAGAAAAGTAGCAGAATAATGAAGGAAACAGAAACTGCAGTCCACAGAGAAGCACATGTCATAAGTAAATATAACTCCACGAAGGGAGTGTCCACAGAAAATAACATCAGAGTAGCAAAAGCGGGCTTATGCCCGGTACATCATAGCCTCACTACAAGATCTCTCATGCAGAAACAAAAGTAGAAAACTACTCAAGGTCGAGACTTACGGTCCCGGCTGTATGAACTCCGGAGCTAGACTGCCCCACCTCCAAGCGCACCGGTCTCTGGGGCTGCTCCTCCATGCTGGTCTCCACGATCCCCTAAATGATGCGGTTCGAAAACCGTTAGTCTAAAAGACTAAGTCTTATCATCCCCCGCCCCTTCCCCCATGGCTCCTAGGCACCGAGCGGAGAGGAAGAAAAGGGAGGACTTGAAGGTGGAGAAAAACCAAAAAGCAAGTGACAGCGGACCTATACTAGCAATCCTATAGACATAAGCTGAAGTATGAAATGTAACCTTCACTTATGTGAAAAACACATAAGCCAAGGGGTCTTCTGCAAGGCTCCCATCGTATAAAAAGTCCCATACCAATTTACACGATGGGGTGTCGGTTATCAAACAGCAGTAAATATATATATCCAAATTTAACCTTAATTTATAAACTTGCCCACACAAGCTTATAGACCAAGGGGTCGTGTAGCAGGTCCTAAAGTATAAGCGTCCCATTCCACTTATACTTTAGGTGTCAAGGTTAAAGGTAACGAATATGCTATGACATGCAAGTGGGTATGATGGACATGCAAGTGCAACACACACACCCGACTCTGTGCACACAGACCTTTAGTTCCCCCTTTTTGGAGCCGTAACCTCCCAGGATACCTCCGTAGTGGCAGACGGAAGCGGTGGGTTGGGCCTCGCCCACCTCTAAACCAGTAAAGCACTACCGGTCAGACCTATCGTACGCCTCAACGCTTGGTGCACGAAGCGGACTCCTGCGTACTCTTGCCGGCTGGCGCATCAGACTTCTGTTGGCGAAGTGCTAACCACACTTGCCGAGTCAACGTATTGGCGTCGGTGCATCGACCCTCCAATACCGAAGACCCACCACCTTAATTTCCTTTCCTTCACTTATGCACAGGTAAATTAGCGTAACTAAGAATCGAGCCGAAGCTCCCCGGACCAACGCGTCCGACTCAAGCAATCAAGCCGAAGCTCCCCGGACCCAAAGTCCGCCTTTTAACCATCCGAGCCGGAGCTCCTAACCAACGTCCGGTGCCATCAGTGTGGTGGAATGTGCAACCCTAATTACTAATTTACTCTTTTCAGCTTGTTAAACAGTTTACATTAACCCAGGACTGCCCCCGGTATTCCCTATGAAGGGCTCTCAAGGGGCACTAGGAACTGTGTTGGGATTACGCCCAGCGTTCCCTTTCGCAAGGTACTTATTTTATTATTGGTTGATTCCCTTACCCATTATTTTCTCATATTTCGATATGCTAATCCTAGGGTAATTTGACTCCAACTCTTCCTTGGGTGGGATGATCTTTCGTCGGACCCGAACGCCTATAACCCTAGACAAAACCACACCCTACTCACTCATCTTCCATAGATGCAGCCCCTTCCACTTGTCTTTACAGCAACCCACCAAGACCCATCATACGAGCCCTAATTCACATCCAAATGAAATCCTGCAGTTTTGCTATATGCAGACCACTTAAGCTACATGACCCGTAAAAAGGGAAGCACATGAAATATTCATCCAGTACCCTTATGATAATTATTAGAGGTCTAAAAAGACATTTGAAGCATAAATCCAGAAATCCATAATTTTCCTAATTTGTCTGATAATTAATTTATTTATTCTAGTGTCCCAAGAGGCCCAGGTTTGAACATGAAGTACCATTTTCAGACAAGATAATAATCCACTAAATTTATGATAATTACAAAATGCCTGATCAACTCTAAATCCTAAGTCTTCCAAATTTTCAGCAAGGTTTAGGCCTTTAAAGTTAATTTCAAAGATGCCCCATAAAAAGTCATTTTAACAGATTCTATAGTAATAACACCTCCAAAAATTCATAGAAAATTCAGGGATGATTGTGATGGACTACAAGTACCCTAGAAAAAGTTTCATAATTTATCATTTGGAAATAAGGCTATATTTGCTTTTCTTATGAACTTTCTAATTTAAGGGTTAATGAACAAAGTATGCTAATCAGTCATCAAATATTTCCACAAAAATTCCCATATGATAACATTGAGCTAAAAACACTATGCAGCAAGTTTCATGATTTTGCAGTAAGTAATGGCCTCTGACAAGAATTATTTAATATGTAATCAAAATAAAGCACTTGTGAAGTAGGTGTCCTAAATAGATATCCAAAAATTCTAACAAAATTCATACAAGATTATTATAACCTAAAACTAACTCTGCCCATGTTTCATACCCTCTCTATGAACAGTGAGACCACAATAGCCAAAATAATTATTAGGGCATTACTATTGATTACAAATGAAGTGCTAAAAATATTGTCCAAAATTCCTCAAGTAAATTATCAGAGGCTCAGAATACCCTAATCCCCTCACTACCCAAATTTGGTTAAGTTTCAAGATGTTTAGCTAACCTAAACTTACACTACAAGTTTTAGGACCTAAGCTAGGGTTAGGGTTTTGGGGGCCCTACCATTTCCATAATTTGCTAATAATTTTACCAGAGGGTTTTATATATCCTAGGAACCTCCATGCAAAATTTGGTGTTCATCCAAGGTGTTTAGGACTCATGCCCTTCACAAGGCCAAAAGGTCCCTCCTTAGGGTTTGACCTAGGAACTTAGGGCAAATCTATTCCTCACTATCCCATATTCCATAGGGAGGGGATAAGTGCCCTAACAAGTCAGTGGCCCAAATTTCAGCCTCTGTTGAGGTGATTTGGTCACTCAAAATCTAAAGTGCAACTTTTGACCAAAATGCCCTTTTTAAGGTATAGTTAGGGTTGGGTCAAAACCTATTCAAAACACATCCAACTTAAATGAAATTTTATACAGATACCTAAAATGAACCCAGGGACCACTCACCAAAATTTGGGAGGGTTTGGAGGTGTTTAGGGCACTTAGTTAATTTAGTTAATAATTATTAAATGTTTACAAAAACTATAGAAATATTTTCTCCAAAAATTCCCATTTTTGGACAGGCCCTAGGTATAGCTAGGATGGACTCTCTGCTAAACGTTCAACTAATGTGGGCTAGGGGTGAAGGGTGGGCACTCAATTTAATGTCTGCCTAGCCCTAAGGGTATGTCCCACCAAAATGGGTGTCCTGATCAAACCAGAAGCCTAAATTGGTTCAAACCAATTTTAAAATAAAGTAGACAGAAAGGGCTACAAATCATGTGTTGATCATTTTCTCATACAGAGCCTCTAACTATTTTTAAAAATTTAAAACATTAAATGTCAAAAGTGTGACAGAATGAAATAAATGAAATTAATTTCCTATAGTTTAATCCTGATGCAGCACGAATCTTGGCGCAGGGATCAACGGCATCTGGTCGTCGTCTTCGTTGAGCCGACGGCTGCGATTCGTCCCGCCTAGAGCGATTTCCAAGCCTTGCCGCCGGCGAGCCAGCCCCTTCCCCGGCCAGCCACCGCCACCAACACCTCCGTTGAGGTGGTGGCTATCGCCAGGCGGCGGCTCCGCCGCCGGAGAGGCGTTTTCCGGCGGATACAGCAAGAGAATTTCTTGCCGAAACCAGGAGAAATCCAGGATTGGATCGGGCTCAATTGAGCCCGAAACTTAAGCCTAATTAATCCTAAGATCTACCCACGGGTTAAGGAGAGGAGGAGGACCTTCCTGGCGGCCTGGATGCGAGAGGAGCGGCGGGATGCCATTGACGACGGCGGCGGCGCTCGGCTTCTGCAACTGCACAGTGGAATGGCTCGTCTCCTCCAGGTAAACGCTCTAAAATGATCCCCTCGGCTCCCTGAAGGTGTTTAAATGGCAAATGGGGGAGAGGGGAGGCTGGTTCTTCAATGGCCATTAACACAATTAAAGGTGTGGCTCGGGTTGTGTGGAGGGGGGCTGAACCCACCCCTTGGTGGCCGGGAAACGGCTGGAATCAACTCCTCTCTCCTAGAGGAGTTGATTGCAGCCATAATTGGTGGCTGTTAGCCTTCCTTGGCCGGCCTCTCACTTCCCCTTCTTCTTCCTCATTTTCTCTCTCCTCCATTATCATGGAGGGGGGCTCCTTTCTCTCTCCTAGTCACCCCTGGTTGACTAGTCAACCTCACAAGCTAAATGCAGCCCACTTGATTATGATGGTCATGGGAATGGGTTTAGCCTAAGGGAGAAGTGGCTTGGGCTTGGGTTAGCCCTTTTGGGTTAAGTTTGACTTGACCTAAATGAGGGTTGACCTGGTCAATTTGACCATCTGGGTTGACCCCATTGGGTTTATAGTGGCCCATTGGGCTCCCTTGAGGTCTAGGGTTACTTGAATAGGATTGGTTGGGCATCTTGGGGGTCACATGTCCCTTGGCAAGGGCACTTTGACCATTTTAGGGCTAGAGTTGACTTGGGTCAACATGACCAATTGGGTTGACCCCTATGGGTCCTGGGTGACCCATTGGCTTCCTTTAGGGTCTAGGTAGGGTTATGTAGTGTTACCCTGTACTTTGGAGGTCACATACCCTTAGTAAGGGTACTTTGACCAGGTTAGGGCTTGAGTTGACCTGGGTCAACCTGGCCTCTAGGGCTGACCCCAATGTGTCCTTAGTGACCCATTGACCTCACTTTAGGGTTAGGAGGGCATAGGAGAGGTCCTTTAGGCTAGGAGTAGGTCAGTTGGCCCTAAGTAGGCTAATTTGACCCATTTAGGGCTAGGTTGACCTTGGTCAACTGGGCCTCTTGGGTTGACCCTAATGGGTCCTTTTGGCTCTAATGGGTCTCCCAAGTATTAGGGGTGTTGTGGTAGGGTCTTGGGGTTAAGGTGTAGCCCATGGTCATCCTAAGCCATTGTTTAGAGTTCTACTATCTGCAGACCATGATGGTCTCCCACCTTTTTGTCCCCTATCTCCTGGCTCATTTCTGGCTTCCTAGGGTTTGTCATGACCTAGTCATGGCTAAAACCATTCTTAGGGGTCTAGTTGGAAATGGGATGTTACACATGTTCCATTTCAGTCGTGGAACACCTACTGTCTAGTTCCCATCATATTTACGGGAACCTAGACTACCCTGCAAAAAGGAATTACCTTACCTTAGGAACCCAAATCATATTGGGTCCTAGGTTCCTGTTAGCATAAGCACGTAACTGCCTTCCTTCAGAAAACCTGTCAGGAAGACTACCTCTGTCCCGTGAATGTGGATAAGCCCTTGCCGTGGGCACAGAGGGGTTGTGCCAACAGTCGATGGCAAAGTGCCCCACTTTGCCACATCACCAACATGGGTGAATGTTGTATTGCCGTTTCCGACCTGATCTAGTGACTGAGGTAGTCACGATCCTAGGTCTAACCGGGATAGAGCATGATCGCCTCACAAAATTTTCTCTTCCATCGTGACACGTGGAAGGGTGGAAGGAATGCATGTTGTGAGCGTCATGATGCCGGGAAGGTGGTTCCTTTCTCACAGGCATCCCCCTTCCAGAGGCCCCATGAAAACTTACACCATGACTTCTATCCTCCCTATTCTGTGTCCTCGGGTGGTGAGAAGTCTTCTGTGAGCAGGGACATGTAGATTCACACCGAGTTGAGGCAGTGGCAGTGAATACAAAGGGCTCAGAATGAGCCTTAGGTATTCTCTCATGGGTTGCCACGACGGCCCTTGCACTGTGGGTGTCTCCACATGGGGACAGATCACCCCTGCAGTGACCACGACTATTCCTGTGGTCATACCTGAAGGCATGATGAGTTGCCTTCCTGCTTGGAGTGGGGGGTCGGAACACCGTTTCCCCATTTCTCCACGAATTGATAATCCGGGAGATCCACCCGTTTTCTTGCTTTCTCTTTATAGCATCAACTTTGGAAAAGTTTGATACTATTCGTTTCTCATTCTCTAGACTACTCTCTAGAGCTGAGATCTTAGAGTCCTTGACCTTGTTGGACGCCAATTGGAGAACCAACAAGATCTTCAGTCGAGCAATCTCTTGAGCTTGCTCCTCAGCAAGTAGGTTGCTTGACTGAAGGGCTCTCTTCAGAGAATCAGAATCTTCTGGAGGAAAGCAGTTCCTGTCTTCAAAAAGTTCAAAAGAGATGGGGCAGGATGAGGAAGTTACCTGCTCTTCAGTGTTATTGTCATTCAAGCCAGTGACCATTGCATCATCCTCATCAGAGCTGCTTTCCTCACTGGTCTCATCAGTCTCAGACACGGACACTGGAGCTCTGATGCTGTCCGAGAGATGCTTGCCTTCATCTTCAGAGGTGAGGACCCCCACATAGGCTTCATCCTCTGGTTGACAGCAACTTCCACCTTTCTCTGACTCCCCCATCAACTCGGAGATCATCACCCACATGGATTTAGCCGTCCTACATTTTTCTAATCTAGAGCGAGAAGTTCCAGACCAGATATCCAAGATAATTTGACGAATCCTCTCGTCCAAGTTAAATAGTGACAGTTCCGTCTCTGACATCTCAGCAATGCACATGGGCACTTGGATCCCAGAGTCGGAGGTCTTCATGGGAATAAACGGACCCTCTTCCAGGATGAAGGATGCTCGAGGATCGATAGCATCCAAGTGAAACGACAGTCTCATCCTCCAGATGGGATAATAATTCTTTGTGCAAGCGGGGAGTTTGAGTGGCGATATCTCATAATCCAGCTCCATGCTTTTGACACTGGTGGCAGGATTCTACTCAAGGTGTTAACCTTTTTGATGAGTAACCTCCCTCTGATACCACTTGAAAGTCCACCTAGTGTCAACAAAGTTCACCTATGGGGGGGGGGGGGGGGGAATAGGTGACGAGCAATGCTTTTGCGGAATTTACGAATGTACCTGCACAATAAAAATAAAAAGCACAGCACACAGAATACACAGGCAATTTATAGTGGTTCCCCAACTTGGGTACATCCACTTTCCCCCTTCGACCTATCTCCCAACAAGGGACGACTCGGTCTCTTCTCCAACAGGATTGAAATCCAATCCTTGCACTATCGGAAGGAACCCTTCCACACGTAGGAGTCAACACTCCCACAAACCGGGTTGCACTCAACCCTTACAACACGGAACAATCGTTCCTTTACAACAAAAGTAAAATAGAATGTACACGAGATACAAACTTCGTTTGGAGACTACGGTGTTCCTCTTCGTTCGACGACGTGTTCGTGAAGTCAACGAAGAGTCTACAACCCTAGATCTCTCTTGGAGAGGATCTCCCCGGAACCGGCGGCGGCAATACAAACGGCGGCTTGGTTCGGGATCGGCGGCGACGACGATGTGCGGCTGCACTTCTTTAGAGATCCAACTTCGTAGCGAAGCTAGCTAGGTCTACCAACGGTCACACTAGGATCAATCGTCTCGATCGATTCGGATGGGGAAGACTTTCCCGATCTACAAATCGAGAGACAAGAGATCTCCGGTTAGACACGTGAGACGCTGAGCTTAGCTAGGCTTCTATCGACCGGAGATTTGGAAGAAAACACGATCACGACCGGCGATCTACACTCTCGCGCGGCGACGGAGGCGCGGCGGAAAATCGCGAACTAGGTCAAGTCGCGGCTCTGCTTTGTATATCTTTTTCCGTGATTCTACTGTTCAAAAATACCCGTGTATTTATACACTGTAGATACTAACAATATGACCGTTGTGGGTCCCACAAGTAGAAACCCGAAATTCGGTTCAAAATAGTCCTGCGGCAGAATCCGGTCCAGCAGCATCCAGAGAAAACGCCAAGTAAAATTCGTCCAGAATCATTGGTGATTCTCGACGAATCGGCGAGAATCAGTTAACGATTCTCGACGATTCCCTTGTTGATTCTCAACGATTTTCACTTGGTATTCATGACCTGCTCAGCGACGGGTTCGGCGAGAATCATTAGTGATTCTCGCCGAATCTTACTTGGCACCATTTTGAGGTAGCCGGAAGGAGTCGGCGAGAATCACTAGTGATTCTCGACGATTCGGCGAGAATCACTAGTGATTCTCGCCGAATCGGCGAGAATCACTTGGTGATGCTCGTCGACTTTTACTTAGACGAATTTTCGTCTTTCCACCCAAGAGCTGCCCCTTGACCCATCCTTGCTCCTTGTCTTCTCTTGCATAAACACGGCCCTGTACTTGAAAGTAAGTGCACTCCAATAGAGAGAGTACACGTAGGCCAACACACTGATCTGCTCAACGAGGGATTACGTCGTGCAGACCCGTGTATATTGACCTACTGCACCCTGACATTGGTGTGCACTTAGCGTGGAAGAACTGCAAGCACAACTTAAGAAGTTTCATCAAATACATTGTGAATTCATCTTAGACTGACAGGTGGCTTCCTCAAATCCAGGTGATTGTGGATACAATACCCAACAGAATTCATCAACCCAGTTCAAATTAACATAAACACTAATTACCCCAGAACATTTAATCAATCAAAATAATTTGTTTACCCATTTACCCAATGGATAATTCCACCTAGGAAATTTCACCTCCTAGGAAATAAAAACCAACGTGAATGTTCTTATATTTCTAGTTTTAAGTTTGTAAAGAATCAAGGACCCAAGGTTACCTAGGTCAAAAACACCTAATTTTTGTTTTTCGGGTGAAAGGCTATCCTACCACAGAGGAATAGTGGTACCTGGATAGTGGATTCTCAAAGCACATGACAGGCTGCAAGGATAATTTAACAAACTTCAAGTCCAAGCTTGGCCCAAAGGTGACTTTTGGTGACAGCAACTTTGGCCAGACTAAAGGCTATGGGAATGTCAAGATTGAAGCTGTCACCTTCAGGAAAGTTGCCTATATGAGTGGTCTAAAACATAACCTGATATCCATAAGCCAATTATGTGATGAAGGTTATCAGGTATCCTTTAATCATTCTTCTTACATTATATCTTCTGTAGATAATAAAATTGTCTTAACTGGTCTTAGGCAAGGACTTATCTATGTAGTAAACTTCAAATCTGCTAGGTCAGAAATTTGCTTATTTAATCAAATCAGTAATAATAATGAATTTTGGCATAAAAGATTAGGACATGTTAATCTTAAAAATATTGCTAAACTCTCTAGGGACAACCTGTTAGATTATTGCCTTCTTGGCCCTACAAGAAGGAAAGCCTTTGTAGAGCTTGTTAATTAGGCAAGCAAACCAAAAATAGCTTTAAATCTATTAATAAGAGTGATTCACCCATGATTCTATACCTGCTACATATGGATCTATTTGGACCCATTGTTGTACAAAGCTTGGGAGGGAAATCTTATACCTTAGTTATTGTAGATGACTTCTCTAGGTTCACTTGGGTGTTCTTGTTGAGGAATAAGTCAGATAACTTTAAAGTTCTTACAGATTTTCTCAAGAGAATAAAGATTGAGTACTCTACTCCAGTTGCATTGATCAGAAGTGATCATGGTACTGAGTTTGAATCTCTTCCTATGTAAAAATTCTATGAGATGGAAGGTATCATGTAATGCTTCTTTGCACCTAGAGCTCCTCAACAAAATGAGGTAGCAGAAAGGAAAAACAAAACCCTTATTGAAGCTGTAGGTACATTGCTTGCAGATGCTTACTTGCCCCTATTCTTTTGAGCAGAGGATGTAAGCACATCAAATTATGTCCTGAATAGAAGTTTAATACATAAAATTAAGGGCAAGACTCGCTATGAACTACTCAAAGGGAAGCAACCTAAAATAGATTACTTTAGAATTTTTGGCTGTAGATGTTATATTCATAATAATAACAAGAAACATCTTAGAAAGTTTGAAGCCAAAGCTGAAGTTGGAATTTTTCTTGGATATTCCCAAGTCAGCAAGGCCTATAGGATTTTTAATAAATTAAACTTAAAAATGGAAGAATCTGTACATATAACCTTTGATGAAGCTAACATATATTATGTAACGGCCTCCCCAACCCACGCTCGCACGGACGGCCGCCGGCACCCCCAGCACCACGCTCGAAAGGGTTCAGCCTAACCAGGTCTGCAGACCTTGCACCCCAACCACTCTCCATCCACAGACGTGTTGTTGAGACCGGGGATAGAACTCAAGACCTCCTTAATAAAGAGTTTTCAAACCACTCCTCATCACCAACTGAGCTGCAGATCAAGGTCTGACCCACCTCTGTTTGCTAAAACGGAGTCAGAGCAGGCAGTGTGGAGCCACATTCAGGGCCGGAGGTGTCCTCTATTGCGGGGTAGGGTTTGTCGCAAGCTACAAAATACGAGCTTCTTTTTGTAAGGTGACCTATAAAACTTTGTTATGAGTGAACATTAGCATGTGATTCCTCCCATGTGCACACCATTGCTTTCGTTGCTAGTTTGTCCTCAAACTATGCCCGCGCGTGGTGTCCCAGGGTTTATGGGCTACTTACTATCAATTAAAGGTTTGCTCTGATACCAGTTGTAAGACCCTCCTTTTTTTCAACTCCGGGGTCTTAGTGTTGGGTACATTGGAAAATGTGTACCTGATTTAAAGAAGCCTCACCCTACTCAATGATATGCATCAAGGTGTATTTGATGTGTTTTGAGTTTAAATGTGCAGGTTAAGTAATTGCAGGAAATGCAAAAAAATTTCTAAGTCCATGTGTCGACACCTAGAGAAGCAGTGTCGACACTTATGAAGGCTTGTGTCGACACTGAAGAAAAGCTGTGTCGACACTTGGAGTTAATTGTTTCGACACTTGGAAAGGCTGTGTCGACACCAGAATCAACTATGTCGACACCAGAAGGAATGTGTCGACACACAGTGAAGCTCAGTCGACACACAGAGAAGCAAAGTCGACATCATCTGTGTCGACACCAAAAGGCAGTGTTGACACACAGGAATACTTAGTAGACATCAAATGTGTCGACACATAGAGGCAGTGTCGACACACAGAAGACTTTGTCGACATCAACTGTGTCGACACACAGGACTTATGTCGACACACAGCAAAGCTTCAACAAAGTTAAAGTAAAGAAGTATTTGTGTCGACACAAAGGAGATGTGTCGACACACAGCAAGTTTCAACATAGTTAAAGAAAAGAATGCTTGTGTCGACATACAGGTTCAGTGTCGACACATTCTAAAGAAGCAGTGTCGAGAAGCTGTTACAACAACAAAAGGAGTTGTGTCGACACCACCAAGGCTAGTGTCGACACTTAGTCCACTTGTGTCGACACTTAGTCTAATTGTGTAGACACATAATGAGGATCAGTCTCGACACTTTCAGACAGAGACAGTGATTTCAAGAATTGACTGGATGACTTGACAGCTGCCATTTCTAACCGGTCAATTACTACTGTCAGAGCTGTCAGAAGGTTGTTAAAAACCGGATCAGCCGGTTACCATGGAGGAAGACTATATAAAGGATTTCTCCTTCAACAGAAAGTGATGATCAATCATTGAAGAATACAGATTCTGAGCAATACAGATAGAAGTAATTATATAGAAGATTTTCGACAGAAGATCTAGAAGAAGTTGGAGAGAGAGATCTCCATCTAAGAAGAGCAGTTGCTGAACCAGGCTGCCAAGAAAGATTCAGATTAAGATCTGAATCTTAAGTCAGAAGCTGATTGAATATCAACTTCACAGGAGATTCAACCCTACTGAGTTCAGATTCAAGAAGCTTTGAAGAAAGCTAAGAGAGGCTGATCTCTGCCATCAAGTTCTTCCAAGAACTCATCAAGAAGCCATCTATCCCTTCTCTCTTTGTCAGGGTGGTGGTTATTTACTTTGTTTAATAAAATTTTTGTAAGATCTTTATAGATCTGAGTTTGTAAGCCTATTATATAAAGGCTGAGTGTAGGAGAACGTTTTCTCTGAGTGGTAGGGCTGTGAGCATGAGGTGTGGGAGATTGTGATCTCTGAGTGTAGGCCTTGGTGAAGGCTGAGGTAGGGCATTTGGCCTGAGTTGTAGGAACCTGTTTGGGGTTCTGAGCTGTAAGATCTGAGGATCTGAGGTGAAGTGCAGAAGTTATGCCGAATCTAGTACACTGCTAAATAGGCGAAGGGGAAAAGTGGATGTACCCAGACCTTGGGGAACCACTATAAATGCTATGTGCACTCTGTGATTGATTGTTTCTGTGATTGCTGTGCTGATAGCTGTAGAATTTACAATTGCTGCTTAAATTACAGAACAGATTTTCTGCCTTTAAAGTAAAAGAAAAATTACACCTATTCACCCCCCCCCCCTCTAGGTGTTTAGGCATAAATTCTTTCAAGTGGTATCATAGGGAGGTTACTCAAAGAAGGACTTAACAGTCAGAGTGAGATCCTTAAGGAATATTTTTATATCAAGAAAGAATCAAGAAAATGGGTTCAGGGGAAAATCATAAGGAGCTAGGGTCTATGAAACTACCCATATACAGAAAGGAGATTTTTGGTATCTGGAAAGAAAGGGTCAGGCTGTTTATGGAGGCTTCTGATCCAAGGATCTATATTACAGTTAAAGAAGGTCCTTATATCCCAATGAAGATTTAAATTCCAGATGCTAACCAAAGAATTCCCAAGGACTATGCAGAGATGACCAAGGATGAGATCAACTTGGCAACTATGGATAAGAGGGCCCAGAAGATTATAGTAAGTGCCATAGATGATTCTACCTTTCAAAATTTGATTCACTGCAAAACTTCAAAAGAAATGTGGGATACTTTGATAGTCTACATGGAAGGTTCTGAGGAAGTAAGACAAGACAGAAAATCTATGCTAAACTAGGAGTATGAGAGTTTCAAACAAGGAAAGTCTGACAGTATCACTGAGTGTTATAAAAAGTTTTATAGGATAGTGAATGAGTTGATGTCCTATGGGAGAATCTTCAGTACTTATGAACTGAATGATAAATTTTTAAGATCCTTGACAAAGGATTGGGACACAAAAATTTGTGCCATTAGAGAAGTGGCCAAACTTGCAGATATTTCTCCTCCAACCTTGTTTGGAAAGTTGCTGTCATATGAGATGCAACTTATAACTAGGAAAGAGGAAGAGAAGAGTACAAAAGGTGAGCATAGAGAAAAGTCTGTGGCCTTTAAGGTTGAAGCCACTAAGAAAAATAGGAGGATGTCTCCATCACCTCCTAAGATTGTTGCTGAAGCTGCTTCAGAAAATTCAGACAATCAGAATTCAGACAGCAGTGACTCAGATGAAGATTTTGCTGCCTTCACAAGGCAGTTTCAGAGATTTCTGAAGAAGAAGCAGTGGAAGTCTAAGTCTTCCACATGTAAACCTAAGGATGATTACTATCAAAAGAGGAAGTCATCCAGGAAAGACAGGAGTAAGTCTAAGCCAAACAAGTCTACAACATCAAAGATTGTTTGCTACTGTTGTAATAGGCCTGGACATGTAGTGGCTGAATGTCCAGATAAAAGAAAAGAGTCTGGTGATAAAAAGAAGACTCAACACCAGAGCAAGAAGGAGAAATCATTTGTTGCTAAGAAGGAAAAGACATTGTCAGATCAGTCATCTTCAGAGTCAGAATCTGAAGCTGAGGCTTACATTGGTCTGTTTGCTGCAAATGAAGAAGAAGAGTTTTTACAAGTGCTGAACTCAATATATGAACAAGAAGACCATCAGTGCAGGGGACTGATGGCTGTATCAAAGGAAGACAAGTGACAGGATCAGCCTGGTCCTAGTAAAGTACAATGTCTTTCAGATTGCAGTACTGAGTCAGAGTCAGCAACATCTGCATCAAGTGATGTGGATAGGTCTGAGTCTGAAGGTGATATTCATCAACTGATAGATGAATATAGAGATTTATTGCAGGCACTTAAGAAGAGCAAAAACCTGGCCAAATCTCAGGCTAAGGAAATTGCAGATCTTAAGATGGCTGCAACAGATTCAGAGAAAATACTTGATCAAAAACTGAATGAGATTGCCAGATTGAAAAACATAACTGTTATTCAAATGGGCACAATCACATTCAAGAATGATCAGATTAGAAATCTGGAGGTTAGACTTCAGAAAGAGAATGAGATAGTAGCTAGTTTTTCTAAACCTAAATCTGTATTACCCTTGATTGATGAGTTTGTACCTCAAAAGGGTAAAGCTGGATTAGGGTTTAAGAAAACTGCATGGACCGCTAAGTCCAAAACTAATGGCAAAGCCCCAGCACAAAACAAGAAGCCTGTTGTAGATAATTCAGCTAGGGTTCTACCTAAACAAAGGTACAACAAGTTTGAGTGCTGGTGTTGTGGCAAGGTATGCCACTTTGCCGTAGATTGTTGGCACAATTCTAGTGTCAAGGAGAGTAGCAATCTGCCTGCTAGAAGAGCTACAGGTAGATTTGTTAAATTGCAGACTAACTTGTACCAAGGACCCAAAAGTTATTTGGGTTTTAAGGTTAAGTAATCTGTGTTGTAGGAGAGTCCAAGTTGCCATCCCCCAATATGGTACTTGGACAGTGGATGTTCCAGACATATGACTGGAACAAGGGGGTTGCTGAAGGACTACACACCTATCATGGATGGCCCTAAAGTAACCTTTGGTGGTTCGGAAAAAGGAATCATCAAAAGATTTGGTAACATTTCTAATAACCAGATTACTATCTCTCAAGTGGCCTATGTGAAGGGTTTGAAACACAACCTTATTAGCATAAGTCAGTTGAGTGATTTAGGATATGACATTTCATTTATTAAGAATGGATGTAATATCAAAAGGTCAAGCGATCAAAAGGTCATATTGACAGGATATATAAAGAGAAATGTTTATTGTCTTAACTTTGAGTGTGAGAACAATGTTTCTCCTATTTGTCTTGTAGCTGATGAGAGAGTCTCACATTGTGTTAAATGGCACAAGAGGCTAGCTCATCTTAACTATAAGACTATTGGCCAACTCTTTAGCAAAGAGTTAGTGAGGAATGGTCCTCAAGTTATGTGTATAAAGGATGGGATATGCACAGCTTGTCAAAAAGGCAAGCAGACCAAATCCACCTTTCATAGCCTTGAAAACAAGGATTCAGTGAGGTGTCTTTACCTCTTGCATATGGATCTTTTTGGTCCTATGCCAGTTCATAGTCTAGGTAGGATGGTCTATACATTTGTGGTGGTAGATGACTATTCTAGATATTCTTGGGTGTTCTTTCTAAGACAAAATCTGAAACCCCAACTGTCTTATATAGTTTTGTTAAACAAATTCAGAATGAGTTGAACAGTATAGTGGTCAAAATCAGAAGTGACCATGGTACTGAATTTCAGTCTAAAAGTATGACAAAACTATGTGAAGAATTTGAGATTTTTCAAGAATTTTCCTCACCTAGAACACCTCAACAAAATGGAATTGATGAAAGGAAGAATAGAACATTGATAGAGGCTGGTAGAACCCTATTGAGTGACACTTATCTCCCAGAATATTTCTGGGCTGAGCCAGTAAACACTGCATGTCATGTGATCAATAGGGATACTATCACCAAGAGCCACAAAAAGACTCCCTATGAGATTGTTAAGGGCAGAAAACCAAACTTATCCTATTTTAGGATCTTTGGTTGCAAGTGCTATATACTTAACAATGACAAGTCTTATCTAACCAAGTTTGCTGCCAAATCCCAAGATGAGATATTTGTTGGGTACAACAATAATAGTAAGGCTTATAGAGTCTACAACTTGATTACTCAAGTTATAGAAGAGTCTGTACATGTAGTCTTTGATGAAATAAGACTGATTAACTGTGAGTTGCCAAGTAGTGCTTGCAGTTCAACAGGTTTAAATGAGAGAATGGACAAGCTTACAATTACAGAAGATTCTACTGCAACTCAGGAAGTGGAAAATGGTGGCTGCTGTCCAGGAGGAGTACAAGACTCTCAAGATGCTGAAGAAAACCAAGAGGTGCAGCTTCATGAAGAGGCTGGAGGTGTATAACTTGGAGATAGCCTACCTCCAGCCAATAGACACTTAAAGGATCATCCAGCAAATCAGATAATTGGTGATCCAAGATCAGGAGTGCAAACAAGAAGTAGGAATCTGAGCACAGTTCTTTTCTCTAGTTTCCTATCACAAGTGGAACCAAAGAAATTTGAAGAAGCAGTTCTAGACCCACATTGGATTGATGCCATGCAAGAGGAGCTGAATCAGTTCAGAAGATGCAAGGTCTGGAAGCTAGTTCCTAAACCCAAGGACCACAACATCATTGGAATAAAGTGGATCTTTAGGAATAAATTGGATGAGAATGGGATCATTGTGAAGAATAAAGCAAGACTTGTTGCAAAAGGATATAGGCAGGAAGAAGGTATTGAATTTGATCAAACCTTTGCCCCAGTAGCAAGACTGGAAGCTATCAGGATGTTCCTTGCTTATGCAACATATCAAGGGTTCAAGGTATTTCAAATGGATGTAAAGTCAGCTTTCATAAATGGAAATCTAAAGGAAGAAGTCTATATAGAGCAGCCCTCAGGTTTTGTTGATCCTCTCAAACCTGATTATGTTTATAGACTTAGGATAGCATTGTATGGGTTAAAACAAGTCCCAAGGGCATGGTATGAAACCCTGTCTAGTTTCCTCATTGAGAACAAATTCTCAAGGGGGAAAATAGACAAGACTCTATTCCTTAAGGAATCTAAAGGAAAGATTATCCTACTCCAAATATATGTATATGACATAATATTTGGGTCTACTGAAAGTAATCTTTGCAGAAAGTTTGCAAAACTTATGCAAGGAAAATTTGAAATGAGCAGTATGGGGGAACTTAAGTTTTTCTTGGGTTTCCAAGTAAAACAGACTGAAGATGGCTTGTCCATATGCCAGTCTAAGTTCACCCTAGAGTTAATAAAGAAGTATGGTATGGAATGATCCACTACCATGAAAACTCCTATGGGGTCAAGTATGTCTCTAAGCAAAGATGATGCAGGGAAACCTGTAGATGAAACTTTGTATAGAGGGATAGTTGGCTCCCTTCTGTATTTGACTGCTAGTAGACCAGATATCATGTATGTTACATGTGTCTGTGCTATGTACCAAGCATGCCCTAAAGAATCTCATCTAACTGCAGTCAAATGGATTTTGAGATATCTTAAGGGCACACCTTATCTAGGCCTTTGGTACCCTAGGAATGGAGATTTTCTACTGACAGGTTATTCAGATGCAGATTTTGCAGGTTGCAATGAAGATAGAAAAAGTACTACAGGCACCTATCAATTTCTAGGTGGAAGACTAGTGTCTTGGAGCAGTAAGAAGCAGACCAGTGTGACAATCTCCACAGCTGAGACAAAATATGTTGCTGCAGGAAGCTACTGTGCACAACTTTTATGGATTCAGCACCAGCTAGAAGACTATGGTATTCAAGTAAGTAGAACACCTTTGTTTTGTGATTCTACAAGTGTGAAAGATATGGTACCTAAACACCTAGAGGGGGGGGGGGGTGAATAGGTGACCTAAACCTTTTTGAAACTTTGTTGACAACAAAACAGTTATCTCACAGATTTCTACAGCTAACAGCAATAACAAAATATAAACTGCTAATCCACAGCACAGCACAGCACAGCAAACACACAAATTTATAGTGGTTCCCCAATCTTTGGGTACATCCACTTTCCCCCTTCGCCTATCTAGCAGTGTACTAGATTCGGCCAAACTTCTCCACTATCTCAGAGCCCAACTAGGTTCCTACACCTCAGGCCCAAAGCCTTACACTCAGCCACCAAGGCCTACAATCAGCCACCCAGGCCTACACTCAGCCAATCAAGGCCTACACTCAGAGTTCTTCAACTCCTACACTCAGGCAACCAAGCCCTACCCTCAGCCTTTATAATATAGGCTTACAATTCACTCAGATCCAATGGATCCTACAAGTTAAAATTGAATTACAATAACTAACTCTACAACTCACAAAATAAGAGAGGAGTTGAGAGTTTCTTGAAGAGTTCTTGGAAGAACTCAGCTAGATCCAAACTGACTTAGCTTCCTTCAAAGCTTCCTGAGTAGAACTGAATTAGTCTGAATCCTCTGCAGTTGATCCTTGACCTCTGCTTCTTGAGATCCAGATGATTCTGAATCCTTCTTCTCAGCCTTAGTTCCAAAGACTGAATTCTTGATTGGAGCTCTCTCTCTCCAACTTCTTAGATCTGTAGTTGGACTGCCAGATCTTCTTGTGTTGATACTCTGTGTACCACTTTTCTGATTACTTGAATAATCTAATCTATTACTTCAAATAGCTTCAACAACAACTTATTAACACCTTCTCAACTTTTTTTTTCTGTAAACAGTCTGTGCCTATTTATAGGCCTTCTTCATGGTAACCGGCTGGTCCGGTTCATAACTGACTTCTGACATCTCTGACAAGTGCTGTAAACCGGCTGGAATGGCAGCTGTCATGTCATCCAGTCAATTCTTGAAATTCTCTAACTGTCAGATAGTGTCGAGACTTTCTGTTCTTAAGTGTCGACACTTATAGACCAAGTGTCGACACATGTTGTGTAAGTGTCGACACAAGTCTACAAGGTGTCGACACAACTCCTTGTATGTCTCGACAAAGATTCTTCTTCAAGTGTCGACACTGAAATTAAGTGTCGACACAAGTACTTGATCTTCTGTATCTTGTTGAATTCTTCTAAGTGTCGACACATCTCCTTTGTGTCGACACATCTTCATGTGTTGAAACTGTCAAGTGTCGACACTGCTTCTTGGTGTCGACACAAGTCTTCAATTTTGTTTCTTCAGCTGAGTGTCGACACATTCCCTTAGTGTCGACACTTGTACTTAGAATATTTTGTAAACTTTTCTGTTCTTTGCTAAGTGTCGACACAGCTCCTTGTGTCGACACTTTCTTCAAGTGTAGAGTCTTCAACTAAGTGTCGACACATTGTGCTGGGTGTCGACACTTTCTTCAAGTGTTGACTCTTCTGGTTGTGTGTCGACACATTGTGCTGAGTGTCGACACATACTTCAAGTGTTGACTCCTTTGAGTGTGTGTCGACACATTGTGCTGAGTGTCGACACATTCTTCATATGTTGACTCTACTGATTGAGTGTCGACACACTGTGTTGAGTGTCGACACTTGTCCTTAGTCTCTGCAGAATTTTGCTGAGTGTCGACACAACTCCAAGTGTCGACACTTTCTGATGTAGACTCAGCTCTTCTAGGTGTCGACACTTCTGCTAAGTGTCGACATAGCTTTTCTGCATTCTTCTTCACTGAGTGTCGACACAGCTCCAAGTGTCGACACTTTCTGTCTGGTGTCGACTCTTCTTCTCAGGTGTCGACACAATTACTCCAAGTGTCGACACTGCTTGTCTGGGTGTCGACACAAGCTTTCTCAAGTGTCGACACTTTCCCTCTGGGTGTCGACACATGGACTTAGAAACTTTTAGCTTCAGTCCAGTGAATACCTAACCTGCACAAGTAACTCAAACAAACATCAAATACATTATGATGTATATCATTGAGTTAGGTGAGGCTTCTTTAAATCAGGTACATTTGACCAATGTACCCAACAATCTCCCCCTATTTGGAGAAGTCATAACCCTTAGTCAATGATATACACCACTCATAATTAAAAATTATAAAATGATGTAAAGCAGGTATATGTCAACAGGGTAAACTTAAACATGTAATAAAGCACACATGTATACTCATGAAACATTGCAGAACAAACAAGAAATAGACACATGCTTCTGAACAATCATGAGATATATTTATCAAAAATTGTTCTAACATTGTTTTAATACATTTCCATTGTTTTACAAAAATATTTCATATGTAAAAGATTACAACAATGTTTCTTAGTCTAATCTTAGTCTAGTTCTGATCAGGTTCTTTTATAACTATTCCTTTTCCAGGTTGGACTTTAGCCTTTACAGCAGCAGCAGCAGGCTCAGCATCAGCAGGCTTCTTGCCTTTGAGATCTTTCTTATCAGCCTTGATCTTTTGCCTCTCAAAGTAATGATAGGGCTTAGGAAAGTACTTGCTAGGCTCCACAGCTGTAGGAGGTAGCTTTCCTAACTTAGCCTTCCTTTTATACTGGACAATGGCTTCCTGCCTAATCTCATGCTTCCTCCATTCTGCTTCTGAGAACCATTTGTTCCTTTCATGAGCATTGTCCTTGGCTGCTTTCCAGGCTGTGAGAATGATGTTCCTAGAAGTAGGGATCCACTGTTCAAAATCTGGTTTTTGCTCAGCTAGTTCCCTAAACTTCTTCTTTGACAGCCTTGTCTCTTCTTCTTTGTCCAAAGCCTCTTGCATAGCTGCTGTTATAGGTTGAACAACCTTTTCCAGAACAACATTTGACTTTCCAGCAGTTGGACTATACATTGTGCTGACTTCTGCATGAACCATGTCAAAATCTGGAGGTGGATAGATCACCTGAGCTACTTCCTGTTGCTCACCTCCAAGATATGCACTTTGAATTCCTGATTCAGCAATATTATCATCATCACACAGGGGAGGATAGCCCAGTGTAGCTCTGATGGAGTTAGATATCCATTTGGCATGGTCAGAGCTAGCTTTGACTAACACCCTCTCCCCCTTTATGACTTCTTGTGCAACATAGTCTCTGACATCATCCTTTTGGAATCTGATCTAAGCTTTGTAAGCTGTTCAGAAATGACCTTCTGAGAATCCTTGATTGCAGTCTTGACAGCAGCAATTTCTTCTTGAAATACTTTATCAAATTCAGCCTTAACTGCAGTAGATGATGTTGAAGGTTCAGCAGTCTTATTCTTTAATTCAGTGACTATAGCATTGTGGGATGCAGTCAAATTATCATTCATTCTCAACTGATTCTCCAACACATAGCCTTGCTTCAGTGCTATATCATCTACTTGAGACTTTATCTTCTCTTGGTGGGTTGCCAGATAGACCACTGCATTACCACCCTTTGAAAAACATTCAGTCATCTCCTTTTTATTAAGGTTCATTTCAAACCTTATTGACTTGATTTCCTGTGCCAGATCAAATTGTAGGGTCTTGTGCCCTTCATCAACATAAGTCTCTATAGCCTTCCTTTGCTCATCCGGCTTGATCTCGAGTGCAATCAGTAAAGCACTATAGTCAGCAGTTGGAGCTTGCTGAACTATGGGCTGTGGGGCAATGGATTGGAGGGCTTTCTTGTAGCTCTGACTTCTTCTTTTGAATACAAATAATTTCTTCTTCTTAGCCCTAGCACTCTCCTCATCTTCAGAGGCAGAGGTGCTGGCAATCTCAACCCTATCCTTAGGGCTTTGTGTTTTGTCAGCTTGCACATCTAGTGCCTTTTCAGTGTCTAGCCTTAAAGGCTCTTCCTGAACTGCCATGTGCTCCCCCTCAGCAGCAGCACCCTTCTCTTCAGCAGCAGCAACCTTGTCCATGTCAAAATCTTCTTGATCTAAATTCAGAAAGAGGTCTTCCATTATGTATTCAGGAGGTGACTGTGCAGGAGAAGTACTGGGTTCATCAACTACTTTATCAGGAACCACTTCTAGGATAACTGATGTGTCTTGGAGAACAACATCTGGTTCTTGATTTGCTTGCTGAGTTTGCTGATGGACATCAGATAAATCAGAATCTATTACAGAAAAATCTAAAGTATTGAGGTCAGTAAGTACCTCTTGGATAATGATTGTGGCTTGCTCACTGTCCAGAGTAGAAGGTTCTTCTACTGCTGGAAGCTCCCCCTGGCTTGGATCCTTATACTTGGGGCTAGCTGGAGGCAGCTCCCCCTGGATTTCAGCTGTCTCTTAAGGAGCAGGAGACTTCTCTGCAGCCACTTCCTATTGACTATCAGGAGTGAAAACAACTTGTTCTTCACTACCTGAACTGCTGGAGGACTCCTGTGTCACAGGAGCTATCTTCCTCTTCTTCTTTGGAGGTGAATCTTTCTTAGAAACTTGCTTCTCTGGGGTAGGTATTTCTTTAGATAGTACTCTTTCCCACCTGGAAAATATCCTCATATCCATCCTTCTCATATGGTTGATCTTGCTACCAGCAGCATTGCCCATTACCTCTGGTATTGTACCAGCCAGGTAGAGACTAAGTATTCCGCCCAGATTGGGCTTCTTCAGACTTTCTTTAATTTTCTCATACACAACCATTGACCAATCTGTTTTTAGGTTGAAGATAATTCTGGTCATGATTTCAAACATGGAGGCAGACACCCTGTCATGCCCTCCACTCTTGCTGAGTAGAACTTTGCCTACAATTTCAGACAGAAATTTTCCTTGGTTATTCATTCCTTTCCTGTTGAATACAGATCCTATCTTCATCTTAGGATCTAGACCACACCAGGTAAGTGCTTCCCTGGTCTTAGATGTAGTCACTTCCTCTTCTGCTTGAATTTTAGGTAGCTGAAATACCTTTCTCAGAGTTTTGGGTGAAATCTTGACCTTGGTTCCACGCACTCTTGATTTGATTCTATAACCTGAGTCATCTACAGAAGCTTCAGTAAGGAATTCAAGAACTTCCTTCTTCCATATTTTGGTTGGTTCTGAAACCAAGTACTCCAATCCAGAATCGGTGACTAGGGTTACCACCGATTTGATTTCTTGATCGCCATCGTCGAACGCGCCACGAACCAGTTCATAGCCTTCATTGACGTTCTCCTCGAGCTTGGGAGCCATTAGGGTTTGTAGAATTAGTCTTTAGAAAAGAGAAATGTCGACACAGTAGTTTGGTCTCGAAACTCTGAAAGCGTGTCGACACACAAAGACAGAATCCTATTTATACCTTTCTGGTTTGAAGACGAACAGGCGGGATAGATTACTAAAGATGTGTCGACACTGGCAATAAGTGTCGACACTGACTTATAATGTCTCGACACTCATGTGTCGACACAAGTTTAGTCAACAGATTTTATGTGTCGACACTTGGTTATGTGTCGACACCACACTACTCGACATGTAGTCGAGACGTTACTTAGAAAAATTCTGAGTAAAACTTAAGTGTCGACACCTCATTGGATGTGTCGACACCAACTCAACATGTGTCGACACTAACATTCTGAAGTGTCGACACCAACTTCCTAGATGTGTCGACACCATTTTCCTGAAGTGTCGACACTTACTATTATGTGTTGACATAGACTTGTCTATATGTCGACACCTTTTTACTTAGCCAATTTGTAGTTCTGTAAACTTAGTCTAAGTTTATCATACCTAGTTCAATTTTGAACCTATTGAACTTAGCTTCTTCTAAGGGCTTAGTAAACATATCAGCTATCTGATTATCAGTTTTAACATATTCAAGTGCAATATCATTTCTTTCTACATGCTCCCTAAGAAAGTGATATTTAATCTCAATATGTTTAGTTCTAATATGTGATACAGGATTATTAGCTATTGAAATAGCACTTGTAGAATCACAGAAAAGTGGAGTTCTACTTACCTGAAATCCATAGTCTTCTAGCTGATGTTGAATCCACAGAAGTTGAGCACAGCAACTTCCTGCAGCTACATATTCTGACTCAGCTGTGGAGATAGCCACACTGGTTTGCTTCTTACTACTCCATGAAATGAGTCTTCCACCTAGGAATTGACAGGATCCAGTAGTGCTCTTTCTATCTTCTTTGCATCCTGCAAAGTCTGTATCTGAATAGCCTGTTAGATCAAAATCTTCATTCCTAGGGTACCAGAGGCCTAGATAAGGTGTGCCCTTTAGATATCTCAATATTCTTTTGACTGCAGTCAAGTGAGACTCTTTAGGGCAAGCTTGATACCTGGCACAAACACATGTAGCATACATGATGTCAGGTCTACTAGCAGTCAAGTATAAAAGGGAGCCAACTATCCCTCTATACAAGGTTTCATCTACAGGTTTCCCTGCATCATCCTTGCTAAGAGACATACTTGACCCCATAGGAGTCTTCATGGTGCTGGATGAATCCATACCATATTTCCTTATGAGTTCTAGGGTGAATTTGGACTGACAAATGGATAGACCACTTTCAGTCTGTTTAACTTGGAGACCCAAGAAAAACTTCAGCTCTCCCATACTACTCATCTCAAACTGACTTTGCATAAGCTTTGCAAACTTTTTGCAAAGGCTACTTTCAGTAGACCCAAATATAATGTCATCTACATATATTTGGACAAGTATTACTTTGCCTCTAGATTCCCTAAGGAATAAAGTCTTATCTATTTTCCCCCTTGTGAACTTATTCTCAATGAGGAAACTAGATAGGGTTTCATACCAAGCTCTAGGAGCTTGCTTTAACCCATACAATGCTTTCCTAAGTCTATAGACATAATGAGGTTGAGTTGGATCAACAAAACCTGATGGCAGCTCCACATAGACTTCTTCTTTCAAATTACCATTTAGGAATGCTGACTTGACATCCATTTGGTATACCTTGAATCTTTGATAGGTTGCATAGGCCAAGAACATCCTTATGGCCTCCAGTCTGGCTACTGGGGCAAAGGTTTGATCAAAATCAATACCTTCTTCTTGCCTATATCCTTTTGCAACCAGTCTTGCTTTATTCTTAATGATGACCCCTTGTTCATCTAACTTATTTCTGTAGATCCACTTAGTTCCTATAACATTGTGGTCTTTTGGTTTAGGAACCAGGTCCCAAACCTTGCACCTTTTGAAATGATTAAGTTCTTCCTGCATTGCTTCAGTCCACTGTGGATCTTGTATAGCTTCTTCAAATTTCTTTGGTTCTATTTGAGACAGAAAACTTGAATATACTACAGCATTCTGATTTCTGCTCCTTGTCTGAACACCTTGTCTTGGATCTCCAATAATCAGCTCTACTGGATGATCTCTTAGATGCCTGTTGGCTGGAGGCATCCTTACTTCTGTTGTACTTCAACAGCATCTTCATCATGCTGAGTTCCTTGTACTTCTTCAGCTCCTGGTACATGTAGTTCTCCCCCTGGACATAAGCCATCTTCTTCTACTTGCTGTCTTGCAGCAGGTACATCTTCTATGGTTAGCTTGTCCATCTTCTTAGTAAGACCTGTGGGGCTGCACACACTACTAGACAACTCATTATTAATAAGTTTTGTCTCATCAAAAACTACATGCACAGACTCCTCTACAACTTGTGTAGTCAAGTTGTAGACTCTATAAGCCTTACTATTATTGATGTACCCAATAAACACTTCCTCTTGGGACTTGGCAGCAAACTTAGTTAAGTAAGACTTCCCATTGTAAAGTATGAAGCATTTGCAACCAAAAATCCTGAAATAGGATAGGTTTGGTTTCCTGCCTTTCACAACTTCATAGGGGGTCTTATTTAACCTTTTAGTGATGGTAGCCCTATTTATCACATGGCATGCAGTGTTAACTGCTTCAGCCCAGAAATACTCAGGCAGTGATGTATCACTAAGTAGGGTTCTACCAGCCTCTATCAAGGTTCTATTCTTCCTCTCAGCAATGCCATTTTGCTGAGGTGTTCTAGGTGAAGAGAATTCTTGAAATATCCCAAAGTCTTCACATAGTTTTGTCATGCTTTCAGATTGAAACTCAGTACCATGGTCACTTCTAATTTTGACCACAGTACTATTTAGTTCATTCTGAATTTGCTTGACAAAGCTGTAGAAGACACTAGGTGTTTCAGATTTCTGCCTTAAGAAGAACACCCAGGAAAACCTTGAGTAGTCATCAACAACTACAAAGGTATAGACCTTCCTACCTAAGCTGTGAACTGGCATTGGACCAAAGAGATCCATATGCAAGAGGTATAAGCACCTCACAACATCTTTGTTATCAATGCTTTTAAAGGTGGATTTGGTCTGCTTGCCCTTTTGACAAGCTGAGCAAATGCCATCTTTAACACACTTAACTTGAGGACCATTCCTCACTAACTCTTTGCTAAAGAGTTTGCTAATAGTCTTGTAGTTAAGATGAGCTAGCCTCTTGTGCCACTTGACACAATGAGAGACTGTCTCATCAGCTACAAGACAAACGGGAGAACCATTGTTCTCAATCATGATGTCTAGACAGTAGACATTCCTCTTTCTATATCCTGTCAAAATGATCTCTTGATCACTTGACCTCTTGATATGACAACCATTTTTAACAAATGAGATATCATACCCTACATCACTTAACTGACTTATACTTATAAGGTTGTGTTTAAACCCTTTAACATAAGCCACTTGAGTAATGGTAACAAGGTTTGAAGAAATGTTACCAAACCCTTTGATGATTCCTTTTTCAGAACCACCAAAGGTCACTTTAGGACCATTTTTGATTGGAATGTAGTCCTTCAGTAGTCCCCTTGTTCCAGTCATATGTTTGGAACATCCACTATCCAAGTACCATGTTGGGGTATGGCCACTTGGATTCACCTGCAAAACAAATTAATGAACCTTAGAACCCAAAGTAAACTTGGGTCCTTGGTGATTGTTAGTTTGCAACATGACATAGCTACCTACTGGCTTTCCACCAGGTAGCTTGCTACTCCCATTGGCACTTGCATTGTGCCAACAGTCCAAGGCAAAGTGGCCAACTTTGCCACAGCACCAGCATTCAAACTTGTTGTACCTTTGCTTAGGTACAGACTTGGCTGTCTTGACTACAGCAGGCTTATTGAATGTTGGGGCTTTGCCCTTGGACTTGGACTGATCCTGAACAGTCCTAGCTGGTTTAATAAATCCCAATCCAGCCTTTCCTTTATGATGAACAAATTCATCAATCAAGGGTAGCACTGATTTAGGTTTTGAAAACCTAGCAACTAGCTCTCTTTCCTTCTGAAGATTGATCTCCAGTCTCTTAATTTGATCATTTTTATAGGTGATAGTTCCCATCTGAATCACAGTAATGTGTTTCAGCCTGGCTACCTCATTGAGCTTTTGATCAAATTTCTTCTCAAAATCTGTTGCAGCTGCCTTGAGATCAGCAATCTCCTTTGCCTGACTTTTGGCTAGGGTCTTGCTTTTCTTATAGGCTTGCAACAGTACTTTATATTCATCTAAGAGCTGATGAATATCTCCCTCAGATTCAGAAGCACTTCCATCACTTGATGAAGATGAATCTGACTCTGAACTAGAACTGGAATCTGAACTTTGAGTTGGACTTTGTACCTGACTAGGTCCTGGCTGCTCCAGGATTTTGGTACTTTCAGTCAATGCCATCAGTCCTTGGCACTGACACTCTTCTTGTTCATAGATTGATTCCATGATCTGTATAAACTCTTCTTCTTCTTCAGCAAATAGCCCTATGTAGGCTTCAGCATCTGTCTCAGTGTCTGAAGAAGAAATGTCTGAAAGAGTCTTCTCATTCTTTGCAACAAAGGACTTCTCCTTCTTTCTTTGAAGTGAGTCTTCTTTTTGTCACTGGATTCTTTTCTTCTCTCAGGACAATCTGCAATAACATGACCCTGTCTATTGCAGCAATAACACACTATCTTAGACCCAGTTGCCTTGCTAGTCTTTGTCTTTTTCTTGTCCTTCTTTGAAGGCTTCTTCTCCTGATACTGGACTTCTTTCCCTTTGGAAAATGAAGGTCTGGACCTCCACTGTTTCTTCTTCAGGAATTTCTGAAAATGTCTGGTGAATGCAGCAAAGTCTTCATCACTTTCACTGCTTGTAGACTTTGTGCTAACAGACTCATCAGATTCTGATTCAACTACCTCTGGAGGAGGAGTTGATGACTTAGTCCTGCCCTTTCTAGGTACTTCTGACTTGAAGGCAACAGTCCTTTCCCTGTGCTCAGTCCTTGTTGATTTTTCCTCCTCTTTTCTCACTGACAGCTGCATCTCATAAGACAACAACTTGCCAAACAGTGTGGGAGGAGGAATTTCTCCCAACTTTGCCATTTCTCTGATGGCACAGATCTTGGTGTCCCAATCTTTGGTTAGGGACCTTAAGAACTTATCATTCAATTCATAGTTAGTGAACTCTCTTCCATAGGACATGAGTTCATTAACAATTCTATAGAACTTCTTGTAGCATTCAGTGATGCTATCTCCTCTTCCTTGCCTAAAGCTCTCATACTCTTGATTAAGCAAGGACTTCCTATCTTGCCTAACTTCTTCAGAACCTTCCATATAGACAATGAGAGTATCCCACATCTCTTTTGCTGTTTTACAGTGAATTAAGTTCTGAAAAGTGGCATCATCAATGACACTTACTATAATGTTTTGTGCCCTCTTGTCCATAGTGGCTAGGACAATTTCATCCTTAGTCATCTCAGAGAAATCCTTTGGAGTTCTCTGTGTAGCATCCAAAACTGAAACCTTCATGGGCACATATGGCCCCTCTTTGACTGTGATGTAGATTCTAGGGTCAGAGGCCTCCATAAATAGCCTAACCCTTTCTTTCCAGATCCCAAAGATCTCTTTTCTGCATATGGGCAGTTTCATTGAACCCAATTCCTTGTGATTCTCTGAAGAACCCATGTTCTTGATTTTTCTTGAAACTGTGTTCTGACTTACACTGAATCTGCCAAACTGGATCTCCTCAGACAGTTAGTCCTTTTTGAGGAACCTCGCTTTGATACCACTTGAAAGATATGGTACCTAAACACCTAGAGGGGGGGGGGGTGAATAGGTGACCTAAACCTTTTTGAAACTTTGTTGGCAGCAAAACAGTTATCTCACAGATTTCTACAGCTAACAGCAATAACAAAATATAAACTGCTAATCCACAGCACAGCACAGCACAGCAGACACACAAATTTATAGTGGTTCCCCAATCTTTGGGTACATCCACTTTCCCCCTTCGCCTATCTAGCAGTGTACTAGATTCGGCCAAACTTCTCCACTATCTCAGAACCCAACTAGGTTCCTACACCTCAGGCCCAAAGCCTTACACTCAGCCACCAAGGCCTACACTCAGCCACCCAGGCCTACACTCAGCCAATCAAGACCTACACTCAGAGTTCTTCAACTCCTACACTCAGGCAACCAAGCCCTACCCTCAGCCTTTATAATATAGGCTTACAATTCACTCAGATCCAATGGATCCTACAAGTTAAAATTAAATTACAATAACTAACTCTACAACTCAGAAAATAAGAGAGGAGTTGAGAGTTTCTTGAAGAGTTCTTGGAAGAACTCAGCTAGATCCAAACTGACTTAGCTTCCTTCAAAGCTTCTTGAGTAGAACTGAATTAGTCTGAATCCTCTGCAGTTGATCCTTGACCTCTGCTTCTTGAGATCCAGATGATTCTGAATCCTTCTTCTCAGCCTTAGTTCCAAAGACTGAATTCTTGATTGGAGCTCTCTCTCTCCAACTTCTTAGATCTGCAATTGGACTGCCAGATCTTCTTGTGTTGATACTCTGTGTACCACTTTTCTGATTACTTGAATAATCTGATCTATTACTTCAAATAGCTTCAACAACAACTTATTAACACCTTCTCAAATTTTTTTTTCTGTAAACAGTCTGTGCCTATTTATAGGCCTTCTTCATGGTAACCGGCTGGTCCGGTTCATAACTGACTTCTGACATCTCTGACAAGTGCTGTAAACCGGCTGGAACGGCAGCTGTCATGTCATCCAGTCAATTCTTGAAATTCTCTAACTGTCAGATAGTGTCGAGACTTTCTGTTCTTAAGTGTCGACACTTATAGACCAAGTGTCGACACATGTTGTGTAAGTGTCGACACAAGTCTACAAGGTGTCGACACAACTCCTTGTATGTCTCGACACAGATTCTTCTTCAAGTGTCGACACTGAAATTAAGTGTCGACACAAGTACTTGATCTTCTGTAACTTGTTGAATTCTTCTAAGTGTCGACACATCTCCTTTGTGTCGACACATCTTCATGTGTTGAAACTGTCAAGTGTCGACACTGCTTCTTGGTGTCGACACAAGTTTTCAATTTTGTTTCTTCAGCTGAGTGTCGACACATTCCCTTAGTGTCGACACTTGTACTTAGAATATTTTGTAAACTTTTCTGTTCTTTGCTAAGTGTCGACACAGCTCCTTGTGTCGACACTTTCTTCAAGTGTAGAGTCTTCAACTAAGTGTCGACACATTGTGCTGGGTGTCGACACTTTCTTCAAGTGTTGACTCTTCTGGTTGTGTGTCGACACATTGTGCTGAGTGTCGACACATACTTCAAGTGTTGACTCCTTTGAGTGTGTGTCGACACATTGTGCTGAGTGTCGACACATTCTTCATATGTTGACTCTACTGATTGAGTGTCGACACACTGTGTTGAGTGTCGACACTTGTCCTTAGTCTCTGCAGAATTTTGCTGAGTGTCGACACAACTCCAAGTGTCGACACTTTCTGATGTAGACTCAGCTCTTCTAGGTGTCGACACTTCTGCTAAGTGTCGACACAGCTTTTCTGCATTCTTCTTCACTGAGTGTCGACACAGCTCCAAGTGTCGACACTTTCTGTCTGGTGTCGACTCTTCTTCTCAGGTGTCGACACAATTACTCCAAGTGTCGACACTGCTTGTCTGGGTGTCGACACAAGCTTTCTCAAGTGTCGACACTTTCCCTCTGGGTGTCGACACATGGACTTAGAAACTTTTAGCTTCAGTCCAGTGAATACCTAACCTGCACAAGTAACTCAAACAAACATCAAATACATTATGATGTATATCATTGAGTTAGGTGAGGCTTCTTCAAATCAGGTACATTTGACCAATGTACCCAACAAAGTGCAATTTCTATAGCTAATAATCCTGTCTCACATAGTAGGAGTAAGCATATAGAAATTAGATACTATTTTCTTAGAGAACATGTAGAGAAAGAAGACATTTCACTAGAATATGTCAAAACAGATAATCAAATTGTAGATATGTTTACTAAGCCCCTAGATGAAACTAAATTCAATAAGTTTAAAATTGAATTACGCATGTTGAACATAGATTAGTTTCACAAAATTTGGCTAAGTAAAATAGTGTCGACACAAGGAGTTATCTGTGTCGACACATAGAAGTGGTGTCGACATACCAGAGAAATGATGTCGACACATCTAGAAAGTCTGTGTCGACACTTCATAAAAATGGTGTCGACACATCCAAAAGTGGTGTCGACACTTAAGATTAACACAGATTTCGTCGAGTAGAGTATCGACTAATCATCGAGCGCAGATGTATTTGTGTCGACACATCATAATTGGTGTCGACACATATAAGTCAATACTGTTGTCGAGACTTAAGTAGTCTGTGTCGACACTTTTCAACAGTGTCGACACATTCAGTAATTGTTGACGCGCCTCTTCACCTTCATTTTTAGAAAGGTATAAATAGGTCTTCAACATTGTTTGTCGACACGCTTTCAATAGTTTTGAGACGAAAACTTTGTGTCGACATCTCTCTCATCTAAATTCCAGATTTCTCTAAACCCTAATGGCGCCAAAGCTCGAGGAGAACGTCAATGAGGGATATGAGCTAGTACGCAACGCATTTGACCATGCGGAACCAAACATTAAGGAGGTAGTAACCCTAATTACTGAGAATGGGTTAGAGTATCTAGTTTCTGAGCCAACCAAGATTTGGAAGAAAGAGACTCTAGAATTCTTTAGTGCAGCTACCCTAGATGAAACTGGACTCAAGATCAAGTACACAATCCATGGGGTAAAAGTCAAAATAACCCAAAAGAGTTTGAGGAAAGTTCTACATCTGTCAAGGACTCAAGAAAAGGAAGATGTACCTGCATCCAAGACAAGAGAAGCACTGCAATGGTGTGGACTAGATTCAACCATGAAGATTGGCTCAGTATTTAACACAAAAGGCATGAATATGCAAGGAAAGTTCTTGTCTGAAGTGGTAGGAAAGGTGATTCTGTGCAAGCCAGGTGGGCATGATAGGGTATCATCTCATATGTTCAGCTTAATGACAAGGATCATCTTTAAACTAAAAACTGATTGGTCAGCAGTGATGTTTGAAAAGATTAAGGAAAGTCTGAAGAAGCCCAATTTGGGTAGGATAATGAGTCTATACTTGGTTGGAACCATTCCTAAAGTAATGGAACAAAGTGCTGGTTCCAAGATTAATCATATGAGAAAGATGGATATCACGATTATCTCAAGATGGGATAGGGTGTTAACTAAGGACATGCCTACTCCAGAGAAGGAAGTTCCTCCAGAGAAGAAGAAGAAGAAAGCCATAATGGCTCCTGAAACTTCCAGTAGTTCAGAGGAGCAAGTAGTTTTCAGTTCAAATGAGGAAGAAGCTGATAATGCTGGAAGATCACCAGTAAGAACTGAAGATGCATAAAGGCAGGGGGAGCAACCATCTGCTAGCCCCATTCACCTGGATCCACTCAAGGGGGAGCCTCAACATGAGGAAGTACCAACTCACTTAGACAGTGAAATGGCAACTCAAACAATCCTTGAGGTAATACATGAAGTTAATCAATCAATTTTCAATTTAGAGAATGAAGTATTAACTGAATATTTGATTGATGTTGAACAGCCAACACAATTAAACAGTCAACCACAAGATGTAATCATGGAGGATACATCTTTTGCTGCTGATGCTCCTGAGATAAGAAACTCTCTTGTGCTTTCTCAACAAGAGTTTACCTTAGAAGAGCTGTTTCCAGATATTAAGGGGGAGCATTCTAGTTTTGAAGGGGAGAAAATTGTTTTTGATGGAGAGCAAGCTAACCTTGAGGGGGAGCATGTAAAGTCTCATGGGGAGACTGCAAGAAATGAGGAGGAGTAAATTAGAACTGAAACATAGGAGCAAAGGACTCAGGGGGAGGTACCAAGAACTGAGAAGGTATTGCCTCCTCATCCTAAGGACATGGTTGACATAGCTAGTACCTCAGCATCTGAGGATGAAGAAGCTTTAAGAGCTAAGAAGAGTAAGCTTATGGTCTTCAAAAGGAGAAGCCAAAGCTACAAGAAGGCTTTACAAACTGTGGGTCCAAAGCCTGCCCCAACAGCTGATTACAGCTCATTGTTGGTGGCCTTGCAGATCAAAATGGATGAGCAAAGGAAGGCTCTAGAAAAGTATATGGATGAAGGTCATAAGTCACTTCAATTTGATCTGGCCCAAGACATCAAATCCATAAGATTTGAGGTGAATCAAAATAAGAAGGAAATGACTGATTGTTTCCACAAAGGTGGGAATGCTGTTGTTTATCTAGCTACTCATCAGGAACAGATAAAGACTCAAGTTGATGATATGGCTGTAAAAAAGGATATATTCTGGAGAAACAGATTAGAATGAATGAAAATCTGACAGAATCACATAATGTGATTGTTACTGAGATGATGAATCTTGCTACTGCTCAAACTGAAGTAAGGACTGCAGCCAAGGCAGAATTTGCCAAGTAATTCCAAGAAGGAATAGTTGCTGTCCAAACTGCTATTACAAATTCCCAAAAGACTATTTCTGGACTGCTGCTGAAGTTAAAGGGTTTTTATAAGGATGGAGTTAATTTTCTGGATGAACAGATCAGATTTCAGAAGGATGATCTCAGAGATCACATAGCCAGAGAAGTCATAAAGGGGGAGAGGGTTTTAGTCAAAGCTGGATCTGACCTTGCAAAATGGATTTCTAATAGCATTAGAGCCAAACTTGGATATCCACCCCTGTGTGATGATGACAATATAGCTGAATCTGGAGTGCGTCCTGCTGATTTTGGAGGTGAACAAGCTGAAGTTGCTCAAGTAATCTATCCTCCAGCAGATTTTGAAATGATACATCAAGAAGTCCAGTCTATGTATAACCCTCCTGAGGGTAATCAAAATATGATCATTGAGAAAGTAGACAATCCTATGTCAGAGGCAGTTTTGAAAGAGCAAGAAGCTCTATTGTCCAAGAAGAGATTCAGAGAACAGGCAGAGTTAAGGCCTGATTTTGAATAGTGGAGCCCAACTTCTAGAAATATTATACTAACTGCTTGGAAAGCTGCAAAGGACAATTCCCTAGAGAGGGGCAAATGGTACTCTGAGTAAGAGTGGAGAAAACATGAAGCCAGGCAAGAAGCTATTGTACAGTATAGAAGGAATGAAAAACTTGGGAAGCTACCTCCTAATGCATAGGAGCCTAACAAATATTTCTCAAAGCCTTATCATTATTTTGAAAGACAAAAGATAAGGGCCGAAGAGCTAAAGAAGAAAGATCAAAAGGGCAAGAAGCCTGTTGATGACTCTGATGTTCCTGTGCAAGCCAAGATTCAATCAGGCAAGGGCATTGTCATCAAGGAGCCAGAGCAGCCTTAGATTAGATTTTCTTAAGTTTACATCTTTGTAATCTTTTGTGTTAAAATCCATGTAAACTTTTGATTAAAGAAACTTTTGGTAGTTGAAACAAAACTATAATAAATGCTCATTGTGTTAGCATACTTATTCTGTGATGCAATATCTTTTATGTTTTGTTTAAGAAATTACCCTGTCATTTAATGTTGTTATACATCATATTGTGTATTTGTTATGTATGGTGTATATCATTGACTAAGGGTTATGACTTCTCCAAATAGAGGGAGATTGTTGGGTACATTAGAAAATGTGTACCTGATTTGAAGAAGCCTCACCCTACTCAATGATATGCTTCAAGGTGTATTTGATGTGTTTTGAGTTTAAATGTGCAGGTTAAGTAATTGTAGGAAATGCAGAAAAATTTCTAAGTCCATGTGTCGACACCAAGAGAAGCAGTGTCGACACTTATGAAGGCTTGTTTCGACACTGAAGAAAAGCTGTGTCGACACTTGGAGTTAATTGTGTCGACACTTGGAAAGGCTGTGTCGACACCAGAATCAACTATGTCGACACCAGAAGGAATGTGTCGACACACAGTGAAGCTCAGTCGACACACAGAGAAGCAAAGTCGACATCATATGTGTCGACACCAAAAGGCAGTGTTGATACACAAGAATACTTAGTCGACATCAAATGTGTCGACACATAGAGGCAGTGTCGACATACAGAAGACTTTGTCGACATCAACTGTGTCGACACACAGGACTTGTGTCGACACACAACAAAGCTTGAACAAAGTTAAAGTAAAGAATTATTTGTGTCGACACAAAGGAGATGTGTCGATACACAGCAAGTTTCAACAAAGTTAAAGAAAAGATGGTTTGTGTCAACACACAGGTTTAGTGTCGACACATTCTAAAGAAGTAGTGTCGAGAAGCTGTTACAACAACAAAAGGAGTTGTGTCGACACCACTAAGGCTAGTGTCGACACTTAGTCCACTTGTGTCGACACTTAGTCTAATTGTGTTGACACATAATGAAGATCAGTCTCGACACTTTCAGACAGAGACAGTGATTTCAAGAAGTGACTGGATGACTTGACAGCTGCCATTTCTAACCGGTCAATTACTACTGTCAGAGCTGTCAGAAGGTTGTTAGAAACCGGATCAGCCGGTTACCATGGAGGAAGACTATATAGAGGCTTTATCCTTAAACAGAAAGTGATGATCAATCATTGAAGCATACAGATTCTGAGCAATACAGATAGAAGTAATTATACAGAAGATTTTCGACAGAAGATCTAGAAGAAGTTGGAGAGAGAGAGCTCCATCTAAGAAGAGCAGTTGCTGAACCAGGCTGCCAAGAAAGATTCAGATTAAGATCTGAATCTTAAGTCAGAAGCTAATTGAAGATCAACTTCACAGGAGATTCAACCATACTGAGTTCAGATTCAAGAAACTTTGAAGAAAGCTAAGAGAGGTTGATCTCTGCCATCAAGTTCTTCCAAGAACTCATCAAGAAGGCATCTATCCCTTCTCTCCTTGTCAGGGTGGTGGTTATTTACTTTGTTTAATCAAATTTTTGTAAGATCTTTATAGATCTGAGTTTGTAAGCCTATTATATAAAGGCTGAGTGTAGGAGAACGTTTTCTCTGAGTGGTAGGGCTGTGAGCATGAGGTGTGGGAGATTGTGATCTCTGAGTGTAGGCCTTGGTGAAGGCTGAGGTAGGGCATTTGGCCTGAGTTGTAGGAGTGTGGATACACTCTGAGTTGTAGGAACCTGTTTGGGGTTCTGAGCTGTAAGATCTGAGGATCTGAGGTGAAGTGCAGAAGTTAGGCCGAATCTAGTACACTGCTAGATAGGCGAAGGGGGAAAGTGGATGTACCCAGACCTTGGGGAACCACTATAAATACTGTGTGCACTCTGTGATTGATTGTTTCTGTGATTGCTGTGCTAATAGCTGTAGAATTTACAATTGCTGCTTAAATTACAGAACATATTTTCTGCCTTTAAAGTAAAAGAAAAATTACACCTATTCACCCCCCCTCTAGGTGGTTAGGCACAAATTCTTTCACTTAGGCTCAGAACTGCCGTTTTGCGGTGACTGCATCTATAACGCCCCAAATCTCGAGGATGACTGGGCTGAGAAGAGTGGGCAACACAACCTAGGATACGACCGTGTGCCAAAGCCGTGTCCTACTCTGTGTGAGGTACACGGCCGGGGACACGGGCGTGTCCATGGCCGTGTCCTACACTCGAGTGTTGGCATGATGTTTTCGAGTGAGCTCGATGAAATGCGGTCGACGATCCTCGAGTGGGGTACACGGCCTGTGACACGGGCGTGTCCAGGGCCGTGTCCTGCTATGCACTCGACGAGTTCTCGAGTGAGTTCAAAGAAATTCACTCGAAGATCCTCGAGTGGGTACACGACCTATGAAATGGGCATGTCAAGGGACGTGTCCTTCTCTGTGCTTGGGTAGACTGATGAACACATGATGGACACGGGCATGCCCCGAAACTCAAAAGAGCGACGAGAGGCGTTTTGGGCCAGATTTGGAATCTGGCAGGAGGCACACGGCCTGGGACACGGGCGTGTCCCATGGCGTGTCAGGCTGGAGTCGACGATTTGGCCGCGAAGTCGACATTTTGTGCTCGATGATGTGTCGAGACGGGACACACGGCCTGAGACACGGGCATGTCTCAGGGCGTGTCGAGCCCGTGTCGACGATCGGCCCGGGGTGTCGACATTTTCGCTCGACGTTGTGTTGAGACAGGACACATGTCCTAGGACACGGGCGTGTCCAAGGCCATGTCAGGCAGTCGACGAACTTCGCTCGACGAAGTGTCGGGTCAGTGAATACGGCATGGCGCCCAGGCGTGTTCGAGTTAGACATGGGCTAGGATACGGGCGTGTCCAATACCCGTGTGAGTCTCGGGTTGTTTTCGGGGCTGTGTTGATGGGGGCACACAGCCGACCACACGACCGTGTCAGTTAGAACACGGGCGTGTCAGGTCGAACAAGGGCGTGTTGGATGCCCGTGTGTTTTTCTAGACGCGTCGATTTTGACGGCGAATGAGGGACACAGCCCTGGACACGGGCGTGTCTCAGGCCGTGTTCGGCCCAGGTTTTACTTTTCAGCTACGAATCGTAGCCATTCGTTTCTTTATTTTGGGATCCGACAGTTGAGGGTTGTTCCTACTGGGATATACCCGGGATTGGGCCCTTGAAACCCTCATTTTTACTTGAGTGGTTCTCTTTTAAGTTAAGAGAGAGGTGAGAGCAAAGGAGGAAGAAGAAGCTTAGATCCGGACATTGGAGGAGCTTCGAAGCTCCAAATTGCGAGCCGACTTCGGATCTACGGAGGCAAGGAGATTGCGGTGCTTTTCATCCGCTTACGTTTCCATGGTGCTAAGGAGGAACGCTAGGGTAACGATTCTCTTCTTGAGCATGTGAAGCTCTCCTTCTTTTGCATGGGAAGCCCGCTCTCGCGAGCTTGCGGTGAGTTTGAGGCGTTCCTACAGGTAGACATGAATAGTCCCCATTGTATAGAGTCCGTAAACGAAAACAGACATAGGCATGATGTGTGAAGCCTATCCGGACATGTTGGTCTGGATCAGTGATGTTGCATTGCATAAATGCCGGAGAAGACTCCGCGCAATTTTTTGTTTTTCGGGTTTTCTACGTGGTAGATTGCAATAGGGAGCTTTGGGGATTAACCCTAAGGTGCACCCGGAAAACTAGGCGGATGTGTGATCTTGCCAACTTGGTGGCCTGGGAGCCAACTAGAACATAACCGGGTTATGTGAAATTTGTGATGGAAACGAGACTCAGGAGAAGTTTGACCCGCGCATTTGGCTTAAATTGTCATTGCGACGTAAGTACGGGTTAGATAGAACCGTACCCGTTCTATGTCGTTCGGTTAAAGAGACCTAAGGGTACGTGGCACTTGCCGTTGGTATAGATGAGGGTCTTCGGCGGTCTATGACTTAAATTGACGTGACCCATGCCAAGTAGACAAAATGCTCATAGTGTGGCCGTCAAAGTGGCGGTGGTGTGATCGGAATGTCTATGGCTTAAATTGACGTGACATCGACTGATACATCGAGAATGTACCCTGCGAGCACGGGGTGTGTGGACGTGCGTGCCAATGCCTATGATGCAATGTATATTTGTATACTGCTTGGTTATGCTAATAAGTGCAGGGAAGGAGCATCGTCTCCCCGATTTGGGGGCGAGATCGTTATAATTTGGTCAGCATTGCTGACCGTTGCCTTTGTTTTCCACCGTGCGGTGGTTTGTTGGTTGCAGGCGCTGCTGGACCAAGCGGTCAATAGTGGGCTAAAGCCCAAATTGCAAAGCCGGCCCTCGAAGGCCTAATTGGAGTGTTTACTTGCTTTTATTCATGTATGACCGACCTGCGTGCCGTGGTTTGGAAAACATGTAATATTAAGTAAACTATTTTGTAAGTCCTTAAGGCCTGTACTTATGTATGTACTACATTCCTATTTGGTGTTTAGTGAATATTCATGCTTGGTGCTGGGTTCTCTTAATTGCAACTTCTAAAATTGCTTCCGCTAGAATGCTCTGTGTAGGACGTTGGATTAGTTGGATGGTTTCCATTGAGTAACCACCCAGTCTGTATGTGGTATATGGCGTCGGGCCCCGGCCGGACCTACTGCTATATGCTATGCGACGGATAGGGGGTGTTACAATTTGGTATCAGACTACTGGTTTTGGTCGGGCTTAAGCTGAATTCGTGGGCGAATTCTTTTTAAGGGGTGGTGAGCACATGTGTGTGCGTCATCGTTACAACAGTAAAAGAACCCATGAATGTTCACTTAGGAATGAAAATACACGTGTTTGAGGAAACTGCGTGTTCCTATTATTGCTTTTGAAATTTTGTTTGGTCGCTTAACAGTGATTTGTACAACTATAGGTGACCAGAAGTGGTGCTGGGTCGTCGGAACGTCGAGTTTCTGAGGCTAGCAGTGCACCAGATGTTGCTCCTACAACAACTCCATCGGCTGAGACCATACGATTGGTGGCCGAAGTAGTGTTGGCCATGATGAATGCGCAACCTGCAAGGCAAATGCAACAACCCGCTCCTGCGGTGGAGCAGGTAGTAGTGGAGCCGTTGGTGCCAAGGAGGGCAAACGAGAGACAGCTCAAACATGTCATGAGCTTTAATCCTCCGGTATTCTCGGGGTTGGGAACCCCATCTCAGGCTAAAGACTGGCTCTCTAGGGTGAAGAGAGTGATGACAGCAACGGAGATGGAGGAGTCGCAAATGACCACAATTGCTACGTTCCTTCTGGACAGTGAAGCAAGATTGTGGTGGGAAGGATTGGAGCTACACCTATTGAGAGATAGGCAACTTGTTGATGTCTCGATGGAGGAGTTCTCGAGATTGTTCTTGGCTAGATACCTCCCTTCGGTGCAGAGGATAGCGTTGGAGAACGAGTTCCTGAAGTTGGTACAAGGGGACAGTAGCGTGGATGAATATCTCCACGAGTTTACTCATTTGAGTCGATATGCTAGCTCCACCATTGCGGATAAGGAGCGCAAGACGAATCGATTCTACGAAGGGTTGAGAGATGAGTTGAGGTTACTACTCTCGGGGCCGATGACGCAGGGTTTCTTGACCTTGGTCAACACGGCCCGGTCCTTAGAGAAGGACATGAAGAATGTTCAGGCAAAGAAAAGCTTGGGTGATAAGAAATCTGAGTTCAAGGTACCGACTACTTCAAAGTCCGGCTATCGAAGATTCCACAAGAAGCTTAGGACTTCGGGTCCAGCTCCCTCTTCTGGTGCTTCTGGGGTGACTACGGGTCGGACCCCAGGAGCGTGTTTTACTTGTGGAAAGTCGGGGAACTTTGCCCGTGATTGTTGGAGCGGACGTCCCAAGTCCGAAAGGAAGCCGGGAGCGACTTATGAAGAGAAGGGCAAGGCGGTGGAGTCAACCACGTCCCATTATGCTCCGGCCCAACCGAGGGTATACAGTCTTGGCCAACAGGAGGGCATCAAACAGGCGGATGTGCTGACAGGTACGGTTTAATTTATAGCAAGTTAATTTCTTGAAATACTTGTTATGTACATATTACCTTACCACTGCTTGTTTAGGATTTGTTTTGATTTGTGAAAAGCCGGAAAGTGCACTCTTCGATACGGGAGCTTCGCACTCCTTCTTATTCGAAGGATTTATATCGCGCATCGGAGTCCCTTCTTCGATGGTGAAGGATAAGTTCGATGTGTTGTTGCCCAATGGGTGTTCGATGTGCACAGATAGAATCTACGGTGTTAAGATTCGCATTGGGAATCAGGAGTTCAATCTGTAAGCGTCGTTACTTCCGTTGTTGGAGTTCGACGTTATATTTGGCATGGACTGGCTCTCGGAGCAGTAGGCCTATATTGATTGCGATCGGAAGGAAGTCAAGTTGGGAGCAAGTCGTGAGATGACTTTTACGGGCTTGAAGGGGTCGAGCAAGACGTTGATGTCTGCTCTTCTGGTGGTGAAGGCGGTTCGTGCTGGTGCAGAACTGTTCTTTACACTAGTGGAGGTTGCAAAGTCGAAGCCCGTGTTGGATAGTATTTCAGTGGTATCGGAGTACCCTGATGTGTTCCCTAGAGATCTTCCTGGAGCCCCGCCTCAACGGGAGATAGATTTTACGATAGTGCTCGTACCAGGTGCAAAGCCTGTGTCATGCTCTCCATATCGGCTAGCGCCTAAGGAAATGGCGGAGCTGAAGGTTCAACTGCAAGAGTTGTTGGAGCAAGGGTATGTGCGCCCAAGTTCTTCGCCTTGGAGCGCACCGGTCCTCTTTGTTAAGAAGAAGGACGGAAGTTTGAGGCTATGTATTGATTATCGGGAGCTCAACAAGTTGACGGAAAAGAACAAGTACCCGATCCCCCGGATCGATGATCTTTTTGATCAGTTGGTCGGGTCAACGGTGTACTCAAAGTTGGATCTCAAGTCCGGGTACTATCAGCTGCGAATAAGGGAGAGTGATATCCCGAAGACAGCGTTCAGTACGAGATACGGGCATTACGAGTTTACGGTCATGCCGTTTGGGCTGACCAATGTGCTGTCAGTGTTCATGCATTTGATGAACAGGACCTTTAGGGAGTACTTGGACCATTTTGTGATCGTCTTCATCGATGATATTTTGGTGTACTCGCAGAGTGAGGAAGATCACTTCAAGCATATTCATTTGGTTTTGGAGACGCTAGGGAGGAATCAATTGTATGCCAAGTTCTCGAAGTGCCAGTTTTGGTTATCCTCAGTGGCGTTCCTCGGTCATATAGTGAGTGGAGAGGGTATTGCAGTGGATCCGATGAAGATTGTTGCGATACAGGAGTGGCTTGAGCTTTCTACGGTAGCGGAAGTCTGGAGCTTTCTGGGGCTTGCCGGCTATTATAGACGCTTCGTAGAGAACTTCTCGCGGATAGCGCTACCTCTCACTACTTTGACGAGGAAGGAGCAGAAGTTCATTTGGACGCCGGAGTGCGCGCGATCTTTTGAGGAGTTTAAATGTTGGTTGACCACAGAGCCTGTGCTGAGTTCGCCGAGTGGGACCGAAGGCTATGAGATTTATAGCGATGCTTCGGGCAGCGGTTTGGGTTGCGTGCTACTGCAACACGGAAGTGTGATAACTTATGGCTCGAGACAGCTGAAAGTGCACGAGAGGAATTATCCGGTCCATGACTTGGAGTTAGCGGCCGTGATTTTTGCCTTGAAGTTGTAGAGGCGTTATTTATACGGTGTGAAGATTGATATCTACACGGATCACAAGAGCCTGAAGTATCTGATTGATCAGAAGATCTGAATATACGGCAGCGTAGATGGATGGAGTTCCTGGGGGAATATACATTCAAGATCCACTACATGCCTGGTAAAGGTAATGCGGTTGCGGACGCGTTGAGTTGCCGGGCCCCAGCTCAAGCCAATTGGCTGTCGATCCATGACGAGCGGTTGGTTCGGGAGTTGGAGGCGTTGGAGATTGTTTGTGTGGATAAGCAATCAAGTGCTGAAGCAGTACTGAATTGGACTGAAGTCCAATATGACCTAGCTGATCGGATTATGCAGGCTTTGGATATGGATGTCCATATGAAGCAGTTCATGGTAGAGGCTTTGGATGGGTCAAATTCCCAATTCATTGTGGAGGACAGATTGCTTTGGAAAGACGGTCGTCTGTGCGTCCCAAGTGTGGGCAATTTGCGGGTGGAATTATTGTACGAGGCACATCATACCAAGTACTCGATTCACCCGGGGAGCACGAAGATGTACCGTGATGTCAAGAAACTATTTTGGTGGCCGGATTTGAAGAAAGATGTGGCGCTCTACGTGGCGAAGTGCCAAACTTGCGCCTTGGTAAAGGCGGAATGCCAAAAGCTGGGAGGATTTCTGAAGTCCTTGCCTATTCTAGAGTGGAAATTCAATGACATCTCTATGGACTTTGTGCACGGTTTGCCAAGGTCGCAAAAGGGGAACGACTCCATCTGGGTGGTCGTAGATCAGCTAACGAAGGTGTCGCATTTCATTCCGCATAGGAAGGATGATCCGGTGGAGAAGTTGGCAAAATTGTATGTGGATAATATTGTACGGCTTCATGGTGTGACCCGCAGCATCGTGAGTGACTAAGATGGGCGGTTCACGTCCAATGAGTGGAGGCTTGTGCAGCAAATGTTGGGAACAAAGTTAAAATTCAGCACATCCTTTCATCCGCAAATAGATGGGCAGACCGAAAGGGTCACTAGGACTATGAAAGACATGCTCTGCATGTGTGTCTTGGACTTTGGAAAGCAATGGGAAGACCATCTTTATTTGGTGGAGTTTGCGTACAACAATAGCTAGAAGGCGAGTATTCAAATGACGCCCTTCGAGGCCCTATATGGTAGAAGATGTCGCACGCCGTTGTCTTGGCTAGAAACGGGTGAGTCAAAGTTATATAAGCGATTAGAAGTGGAGGATGATACTTCGTTGGTGCGTACCATTTGGGAGAGGTTGCTAATTGTTCAGGACCGTCAAGCGAAGTACTATAATGCCAAGCACAGGAACGTGGAGTTCGCTGTAGGCGACTATGTGTACTTAAAGATCAAGCCGTTCAAGGGTGTCTCGCGGGTGCGGCGATTGAAAAAGCTAAGCCCGAGGTACCTTGGTCCGTTTGAGGTTCTGGTGCGGGTTGGTGAAGCAGCCTATCGGTTGAAGCTTTCGGTGGAGCTTAGTGGTTTACATGATGTATTCCATATTTCGGTGCTACGGAAGGTAATTCAAGAGCCTTCGCAAGTGATCGTGGTTGATCAAGTGCCAGTGGATAGTGTGTTGACGACAAAAGTCAAGCCCATGCAGATTGAGGACTCGTAGGTCAAGCGGCTACGCAATAAAGAGATCAGGATGGTCAAGGTCCGATGGGACAATTGCGGTCGAGAGGAGATCTCTTGGGAATGAGAGCAGACTATGCTTGATGAGTATCCGGAGTTGTTCCGCTCAGGTACAATTTAATTTTGGTACTTGACTTTCCTTTATGTAATTTCGTGGACGAAATTCTTTTAAGAGGGGGAGAGTTATAACGCCGTGAAACTCAAAAGAGCGATGGGAGGTGTTTTGTGCCAGATTTGGAATCTGGTAGGAGGCACACGGCCTGGGACACGGGCGTGTCCCAGGGTGTGTCATGTTGGAGTTGACGATGTGGCCACGAAGTCGACATTTTGTGCTCGACGATGTGTCGAGACGTGGCACACGTCCTGAGACACGGGCATGTCTCAGGGCGTGTCGAGCCCGTGTCGACGATCGGCCCGGGGTGTCGACATTTTCGCTCGACGATGTGTCGAGACAGGGCACATGACCTAGGACACGGGCGTGTCCAAGGCCGTGTCAGGCAGTCGACGAACTTCGCTCGACGAAGTGTCGAGTCAGTGAACATGGCCTGGCGCCCAGGCGTGTTCAAGTTAGACACAGGCTAGTACATGGGCGTATCCAATACCCTTGTGAGTCTCGGGTTGTTTTCGGGGCTGTGTCGATGGGGCCACACGGCCGACCACACGGCCATGTCAATTGGAACACAGGCGTGTCAGGTCGAACACGGGCGTGTTGGATGCCCGTGTGTTTTTCCAGACGCGTCGATTTTGACGGCGAATGAGGGACACGGCCCTAGACACGGGCGTGTCTCAGGCCGTGTTCGGCCCAGGTTTTTACTTTTCAGCTACGAATCGTAGCCATTCGTTTCCTTATTTTGGGATCCGACGGTTGGGGGTTGTTCCTACTGGGATATACCCGGGATTGGGCCTTTGAAACCCTCATTTTTACTTGAGTGGTTCTCTTTCTAAGTTAAGAGAGAGGTGAGAGCAAAGGAGGAAGAAGAAGCTTAGATCCGGCCATTGGAGGAGCTTCGAAGCTCCAAATTGCGAGCTGACTTCGGATCTACGAAGGAAAGGAGAGTGCGGTGCTCTTCATCCGCTTACATTTCCATGGCGCCAAGGAGGAACGCTAGGGTAACGATTCTCTTCTTAAGCATGTGAAGCTCTACTTCCTTTGCATGGGAAGCCCGCTCTCGCGAGTTTGCGGTGAGTTTGAGGCGTTCCTACGGGTAGACATGAATAATCCCCGTTGTGTAGAGTCCGTAAATGAAAACGGACATAGGCATGATGTGTGAATCCTATCCGGACATGTTGGTCTGGATCGGTGATGTTGCATTGCATAAATGCTGGAGAAGACTCCGTGCGATTGTTTGTTTTTCGGGTTTTCTACGTGGTAGATTGCAACAGGGAGCTTTGGGGATTAACCCTAAGGTGCACCCGAAAAACTGGGCGGATGCGTGATCTTGCTATCTTGGTGGCCTGGGAGCCAACAAGAACATAACCGGGTTATGTGAAGTTTATGATGGAAACGGGACTCGGGAGAAGTTTGACCCGCGCATATGGCTTAAATTGTCGTTGCGATGTGAGTACAGGTTAGATGGAACCGTACCCGTTCTATGTCGTTCGGTTAAAGAGACCTAAGGGTAAGTGGCACTTGCCGTTGGCATAGATGAGGGTCTTTGGCGGTCTATGGCTTAAATTGACGTGACTCATGCCAAGAAGACAAAATGCTCATAGTGTGGCCGTCAAAGTGGCAGTGGTGTGATCGGAATGTCTATGGCTTAAATTGACGTGACATCGACCGGTTCACCGAGAATGTACCCTGAGAGCACGGGTGTGTGGCCGTGCGTGCCAACTCCTGTGATGCATTATATATTTGTATACTGCTTGGTTATGCTAATAAGTGCAGGGAAGGAGCATCGCCGCCACGATTTGGGGGCGGGATCGTTATAATTTGGTCAGCATTGCTGAGCGTTGCCTTTGTTTGCCACCGTGCGGTGGTTTGTTGCTTGAAGGTCCTGCTGGACAAAGCGGTCAATAGCGGGCTAAAGCCCAAATTGCGAAGCCGGCCCTCGAAGGCCTAATTCGAGTGTTTACTTGCTTTCATTCATGTATGACCGGCCTGCGTGCCGTGGTATGGAGAACATGTAATATTAAGTAAACCATTTTGTAAGGCCTTAAGTCCTGTACTTGTGTATGTACTACATTCCTCTTTGGTGTTTAGTGGACATTCATGCTTGGTGCTGGGTTCTCTTAATTGCAACTTCTAAAATTGCTTCCGCTAGAATGCTCTATGTAGGACGTTGGATTAGTTGGATGGTTTCCATTGAGTAACCACCCAGTCTGTTTATGGTATATGGCGTCGGGCCCCGGCCGGACCTACTGCTATATGCTATGCGACGGATAGGGGGTGTTACACTGGCACATGGCATGTGACACGGGAGTGTCACACGACCGTGTCCTGGTCTGCTTAAGTCGGTTTCTTTACCGCTTAAGGTACACGGGCGTGTCACACGCCGTGTTCAGCCTAGTAAAGTGGTTTTCAGGACTTTTCGTGGCCGTTCATTCCTTTCAACTAGGATCCAACGGTTCTGAGATCTCCCTGTTGTTATAAGTCCATGAGATGAGGATAACTCTCTCATTATCTAAGGCTTTTCTCTCTCTTTGGAAAGAGGTGGAGAGTGGGGAGAGCAAGGGAGGAAGAGGAGGAATCCGGCTACCGGTGGAGATTTAGAGACCCGAATCTTGTGCCGAGGCCAGATTCATGGAGGCAAGGCCGTTGCCATGCTTTTCATCCGGCTAGCTCTCCATGGATCCAAAGCGATCGTCAAGGGTAATGATCTTTCTTCCTTGGACATGTGAAGTCCTTAATTTGGCATATGCATGGGTTTTCCCCCACCAAAAAGGTGGATTGTTGAGGGATTCCCCTTGGGTATATTTTGGATATCCCCAAGATGTCTTACATGTAGATCCAGAAACGTGAAGTACGAAATATGCATACTGTGTGAAGCCCATCTGGATAGGTTGTTCTGGATTGGTGATGTTTTATGTTGCACACTAGAGAAGACTCTGCGTATAAATGAATATGTTTGCAGATTCGGTGGGTTGTGCCTGTGAAGGGTAGTAGCAGGAAGTACAGGAGTGAAAGTGCAGGAAAATACCCAAAAAGTGCTTGTGATGTATGTTATGAAAAACCGGTATTTCTGGTACTATAGATGGCTGCAGGGATTGCTGGATGGTTGATCCAGATACGGGTAGGGCTAGGGATGGAAAGTGAGTTTTGTCGCTAACGCCGGGCGAGCATGAGTATCACTAGCGATGGCTCCTAGGTAACCAATGATTGTGAAGCTAGTCCTTCAGGGACAGTGTGACTATTTGTGAGCTTGGTGAGCTCTTGAAAAGGGCCTCGTGCCGAACGGACAAGGGGATGGTGACTCGCGTTAGTCTTGTCATTGAACTAACGATTTGAGCAACGGGCAAGGGCTGAACTGTATCTGCATTATGGTTGTGTGCCATGAGTGCCTGGGCGCCTGGTATTCGGCAGAAATGCATAGCGAGAGTCTTAGGCCTGCGCGCCATTAAGACTAAATTCTCCGGCTGAAAGCCGTGGAGCGAAATGCTCAAGTTTGTCGTTGGGCTTCGAGCTTTGAATGGCGGTGGGCCACTGGTTTATCCATTACACCAAGAATGTGCCCTGAGTGCATGGAGCGTCGGGCCGTGTCGGCGATGTTTTTAATATATTGATTGTGTGTGAGTGCACTTTGTGTGATATATCTACTTGTGAAATGCTATGCCTGCAGGGTAGGAATACCACTGTCCCGTGTAAGGGGTAGGATCATTATAAATTGGTAAGCTGAATGCTGACCATTGCCTTGTTTACCACCGTGCTGTGGATTTTCCGTGCAGGTGCAGGAGAGCCGAGCTGAAAATAGGGGGTTGAATCCCTTGTTGTTGTTGTTGCTGCTGCTATGCTGGCCCTCGAAGTCCAAAGAAGTTCATATGATAGTACTGTCACGTGTGGCCGACCTCCATGCCAATGTATGAAATCCATATGTATAAAACTTAACTGTAAGGTCATAAGGCCAAGCTTTCTATGTATTTACAGTACATTCCTTCGGGTTATTTTATATATAAATACTGGTTTATATATTGTGAACATTCAGATGAATTGAGTTCAAGCAACATAAAAGTTTTCGCTAGAATGCTTTGCGTTAGGATGCGCAACTCTGATAGTAACCCGTAACTTTGTCGCATGTTTGTGGCATATGGTGTGGTTCCCCGGCAGGACCTTCTATTATATTTCATGCAACTGATGGAGGTGTTACACCATCCCATAGGGAGGTCGACACCACGAAACGTCGATTCTGCCGGCCATCTCGATCACCAACGACATGAAGTATATAACAATGAAGTAAACATCCAAGTCCACAACGTAATACATAAGGAGGAAAACACAGCCACATGTCCACATCATAACGGTCTAAAAGAGAAAACAACGAAACAAAGTAAAACGGGCTTATGCCCGGTACATCATATCCTCACTACAAGTCACTCGCGGAAGAAAATATAAAACTAAGCGTCACCACTCACGGATCCAGAAGCCGGTGCACCCGAGCTAGACTGGACCACGTCCATCTACACTGTACTCTGCTGGTGCTGCATCTCCAGGGGCTGCTCCCTGTCTCCCATCCGGTGCACCTAAAATGTTGTGGTTCACCCACCGTCAATCAAACTAGACTCTGTCACAATCCCCCACCCCTCTCCCAGTGGCTCCTAAGCACCGAGCGGAGAGAAGTGAAGAGGAGGACAACAAGGAAGAGTGTATAACAAACAGATGGCTCCTAAACTAACAGAGGTACGACAATAAAATATAACATGAGTATAACAATAAACTAAAGTGCTGAGTAGTAAGGTAAATATAAAAGACCTGAACAACAAGTAAGAACAGTAACAAAAAGTAACCACTGATTTATAGGGATCAACCCTATAGACCAAGGGGACATTTTGTAGGGCCTATTGTATAAAATGCCCATACCAATTTATACGATATGTGTCAGGTTTAAATGCAATGATTTATCCTATGCTATGCTATGACATGAATCATACAAATGCAACACACGCACCTGACTCTATGCGCACAGACCTTTAGTTCCCCGATTTTGGAGTTAGATAAACTCTCAGGAGCCTCCCGTCATGGCAAACGGAGACAGTCGGTTGGACCACCACACTCTTAGACTGGCATTCGCACTACCTAGACTAGCCCTTACGTACGCCTCAACAATAAGAACACACAGTGGTGCCCCTGCGTACTAATGCTAGCAAATCCACCAGTATTTCTTTGGCCAAGTGACATCCACACCCGCCGAGTCAATGTATTGATGTCGGTGCGAACGACCATCCAATACCGAAGACCCACCACATTTTTGCACATGCAACATGACAATTTATATATATATATATATATATATATATATATATATATATATATATATATATATATATATATATATATATATATATATATATATATACCAAGCCTCCAGCTCACCGGACTACCAAGTCCACCAAGTTCCGAGCTTACAACACCCCGGACTATCAAGTCCTCTTATCTCTATAACGAAAACCCACCAACCGTGGGTCTAAACTATCAATTTATTTCATATTTAGCTAATATAAGTGAACGTTGTGTGTGTAGGATGGTGTTATTATTAGGAGTTTCTCCTGTTCACATTATCATTACGATATAGGTTTAACCTTGGAATGCCCAGGGCCTACCCGGTGAAGAGTTATCGAGGGCACTAGGAACTACGATGGGCTGAAGCTCAAAGCTCCCTTTTTCAAGGCACTTATTATTATTGTTTTCTACCTATGACCAGCCCTTTATTAATATTTCAGTTGAGCTAACCCTAAGTACATTTAACTCTCCATGCTTGCCTAGACTACCTCTTCTTACTATTCACAGACCAAGGGCTATATGACATGCACAAGGGAGACACCCCAAATACTCTTCCAAATGACCTAAGATTAAAATGGGGTAACTATTTTGTCAAATATGCGACAAATCCAGAAACTTATAATTTTTCTAATTTAACTGATATTCTATTTATTTTCCTAAAAAATCCAAATGCCCTAGTTTGGAATATGAAGTACCTTTTTCAGTCATGCAAAATGCTTCACAAAATTATGATAAATACAAGGGAGTTATTTACTGTAAATTCAAAGTCTCCCAATTTTCCAGCAAGGTTTAGGCCTTTGATCAAATTTTTAATATAAACCCATAAATATCAATTAAAGAAACAAGTGCTGCAAATAAACTTCCAGAAATTATGAGAAAATTCAAGCATGACTATATTGAACTATAAACACTCCACGTCAAGTTTCTTTATTTTCCAGTGAATAATGAACTCTAATTTTAATTTTGAACAATATTCCACTTTCATAAATTAATGAAATAAGTACAAAAATTATACATCTAAAAATTGTGATAAAATTTCCACATGAGCATATTGACCTAATAACACCACTGATTACGTTTCACAATTTTCCAACAAGTATTGAGCTTTGAATCTATTATTGAACATGTTTCCATACTTATAAGCTTGTGAAGTAAGTATAGGAAATATGCATCTAAAAACTATAACAAAATTCAGGTATGAGCATAATGGTCTAAAACTTTCTCTACCCAAATTACATAATTTTCCAGTGAATCGTTAGATCATAATAAACAAATAATTATCAAGGGCTTACCCATGTATTACAAAGGAGGTACTACAATTATTTTTCCAAAAATTTCCAATAAAATTACAGTAGAGGCCTCTAAGTATTTTTAATATTTAAAACCATCTGCTGCTAATAATCTCTAGAAATTCAAATAATAATAATAATATCATTTAAAATACTTTGACCAAAATGGATGTCATCCGCTCATCCTCAACCTCCAGCCAAGGGCCGAGATTGGCCCGACCTGGAGCCTCTTCCAGTCCACTTTCTGGCTACCCCGACCTCCTCCCTGGCCGGCCACCACCACCACCACCTCCGTTGAGGTGGTGGCTAGCGTTTGGCGGTGACCATGCCACCGGAGGCGGCGGTTTCCGGCGAACTCAACACCACCATTTTCTATGAAAAATCCGAAAATCCAAGCTCCAAATCCGGCTCAATTGAGCCCGATTTCTCAACCTAAACCAATCTAGATCTAGCACTAGGAGAGGGGAAGAGGATCGGACCTTAGTGGGGGTGGTTAGCCGCGCCGATCGTCGGTCCCCCATTCTCGGCCGTGAAGCTTTGGGCGCCATGGTGATCCATGCACAGAGTGCTCGAAATCTTCGGGAAAGAGGGGGGGGTGGGGTTTATTCCTCTCCACTCCCTAAAGATGTTTAAAGAACCAATTGGGGAGAGGAGGGGCCAAGGCATGAATTGTCATTATCGCCATTAATGGTGATTTTCGGCCTTAGTGGAAACCCCTTGAAATTCACCTCCCCTTGGCCCCAATTCGTTTGGAAACTCCTCAAAACTGATATGGGAGATGAATGCTAATTAATTGGTGAAGAATGGATGGGTGATTCACATTCCCCACCATGAATGACCCTCTTTATCACTTTCTCTCTCCTCCATTTTTGGAAAAAATTGAGCTCTCTCTCTCCTAATCACCCTACATGAAATTGGGTGACATAAATGATAATTACATCTCCCTTGGACTGATGATCCAACCTAAATTTAGGCTAGCCCAAGTGGATTGGGCTTGGTTGGGTCAATTTAAGTGATTTGACCTAATTAGAGCAAATTGTACTTTTGGGCAAATTGACCAAATGGGTGACCCCATGAAGGGGATTTTTGTGCCATTGGGTTCCTTATGACATTATGACACTAGGGGTGGGGTCAGTTTCAAGTTATGGTGGTCGATTGAGGTAGTTAGTGAAGGATTGCCCTTTTTGACCAAAGTGGGCATTTTGGTCAATTGGCCAAATTGGAGGCCCCCTGATGGGGCTTTTTGGTCCCCTAGGTCTCTCATGATGCCTTTAACCTAAATGTGGGGTCAATTCCATGTTGTGATGGGCAATTTGGTCAATAGGTGAAGAATTGACAATTCTGACCTAATTAGGGCTTATGGTTGACTTTTGTCAACTTGACCTCTTTGGTTGGCCCTAATGGGTCTTAGGTGTCACTCTGGACTCCTTGATGGCCTGAGGGTGTTTGGTGGGGTTAAGGAGTCAAGTTGGAGCCCTAAAGTCAAACCCTAAGTTGGGTATTTAAACTTTACTATTTGCAGACCAATGTGTTTTATCACCTTTTTGCCTAGGTCTACACGGGTTTCTAAGCTCCTTGTATTTTGTCATGACAAAATCACTCTGGGGGGTCTTGCTATTTGGGGTATGTTACATATTACAAGGAGAAGGATTCTTCTACCAGAGATTTATTACAGGTACCCCAACTATGTGGGAAATTTGATGACTTAAACCTCACCCATGAGGCTACATCACATCCCTCTCCACATATTGAAGAAGTCAATGAAGAAGATCTAAATGATATAATTGCTTGAACCTCCAACAGCAAACATAATTCCACAAGAGGAATTAATTCCTAATGCTGTTACTGAACCAACTCCTCCTACTGATCTTATCACACTTAGACATCACCCTATATCTCAAGTGATTGGAGACATATTAGTTGGTGTGCAAATAAGGCATCAACTCATCATACATCTCTTGTTGTAACAGACATTTTTGAAGTTATAACATTTTGACTGCTGTTTCCTTACTCTGTGCAAATTTCGCGATGAAATTTCTTGTAAGGAGGGAAGGGTTGTAACACCACAAATCCCAAATTTTGGTTCAGGCTGGGCAACACGGCCTGTGACACGGGCGTGTCACAGGCCACATACCTCTATGTATGGTTGAGCAGCCTGTCGAGTGCTCGACGAGATGCTCTCGACGAGTTCTTGAGAGGGAACACGCCCTGCAACACGGGCATGTTTGAGGGTGTGTCCTCCTCTGATCGACGAACACCACTCAAGTAGGTGCACTCGACTATTCTCGAGAGGCACTTGAGTGAAGCACACAACCTAGGAAACGGGCGTGTCAGAGGCCGTGTCCTGTTCTGTGCACTCGAGTGGGTCTCTAGTGTAGTTTTCGAGTGTCTCGAGTAAGGCACACAGCCTAGGACACGGGCGTGTCAGATGTAGTGTCCTTTCTAATTACTCGAGTGGTTCTCTCGAGTAGGTCTCGAGTGTGTCTCGAGTGGGGCACACGGGCTAGACACAGGCGTGTCTGAAGGCACACGGCATGTGACACAGACATGTCACATGGTCGTGTCCTATTCTGGATAAGTCGGTTCGTGCGCCGCTTAAGGTACACGTCCTGTGACACGGGCGTGTCACAGGCCGGGTAAGCCAAAAATTAGACAATTGTGGACGATTTGTAGTCGTTCATTTCCTTCAGCTGGGATCTAATGGCCCAGGCTTCTCCCTGCTGGTTAATAGCCAGAAATGAGAAAGAGAGGGGAAAGAAAGGAGGAGGCGGAGAAGGGATCCGACCGCCGGTGGAGGTTCAGAGTTCCAAACTAAGGTCCAAGGCCAGAATTGTGGAGGCAAGGCCGCTGTGGTGCTTTCCAATATGCTAGATTTACATGGCTCAAAAGAGGTCATCAAGGGTAATGATCTTACTTTTTGGACATATGAAGTCCTTCTTTTTGGCATGCGCATGAATTTCCCTCACCAGAGGGTGGATTGGCAAGGGATTTCCTTGGTTTGTTCTTAGAATCCCCAATAGTCTTGCATATAGATCCAGAAATGTGTAGTATGGAATAGACATGCTGTGTGAAACCCATCTAGACAGGTTGGTCTAGATTGGTTATGTTTCATTTGCACATCGGAGAAGGCTCCGTGGTTAAACGTGTAGTTTATGGAGTCGCTGGGTTGGACCTGTGAAGGGTAGTAGCAGGAAGTACTGGAGTGTTAGTCCATGAAAATAGTCTTGTGATGCTTGTGATGTGTGCTAGGCAAGACCAGTTTTCAGGCACTGCAGACTGCTGTAGGGTTTGGGCGGAGTTAGGTGCAGAAATTGAGTTCTACGGAACCCGATAAGCGATCGTGAAGGACGCTAGAATGAACTCCCCTTGTTGATTGTGAAGCCAGTCCGTGATGGACATTGTGGCTATTATGAAGCCAGTCCATGGTGGAAGTTATGGCTATTGTGAATCCAATCCTTGGTGGATAGTATGGCTATTGTGAGCTTGATGAGCTCTTGAAAAGGCCTCGTGCCGAACAGGAAAGGTGAAACCGACCAACGCCTTATATTTGTCCTCGAGTATGTTAGTATTTGGTGATGGCAAGGCGACTTGAGCAACAAGGGATGACTGATCTGTACCTGCGTTATGTCCGTCCGATTTGAAGACCTGAAAGTGCAGTCAGTTGGAGCGCATAATTAAAGTCTTAGGCCTGCGCGCCGGAAAGACTAAATGCTCAATTTTACCGTCGGGTTTCGAACCTGGAATGGTTGTGGGACCCTGGTTCGCCGGTACACCAAGAATGTACCCTGAGTGTACGGATCGTCGGGCCGCGTGGCTGACGGTTGTGATGGATTGTTTGTGCATAAGAGCACAATGTGTGATATATATATATATATCTCCCTATGAATTTTTATGCCTGCAGTGAATAAATACCACTGCCCCAAGAAAGGGGTAGGGTCGTTATAAATTGGTCAGCTGAATGCTGACCGTTGCCTTATTTGCCACCGTTTGGTGGGCTATCCTTGTACAGGTGTTGCAGAGCCGAGCAGGACACATAAGGACTGAAGTCCCTGCTACTGCTGCTGCTAGCTCTTGAAGGCTAAGCAAAGAATGCTGTGTGTTGCTCATGTGTGGCCGGCCTGCGTGCCGATGTTAGAGTAATTGTAAGGCCATAATGACAAACGATGTTGTATTTGCTGTACATTCCTTCGAGAGTATATATAAATGTGGCTTTATATATATATAGTGGACATTCATGGTTGGGGTTCAATATTATTGTTAAAATCTTCTGCTAGCATGCTTTGAGTTAGGTTGCGATTGTGTTTTGGTATTCACCTATAACTCCCCTCCTATTTTGTGGCACATGGTATGGGGCCCCGGCCGGACCTTCTATTATATGCTATATGAACGGACGGAGACGTTACAAAAGATGACCTTTATGAATGAGGTCTGATCTTGAGGAGCTTTCCCTTTCTCCTTGGTCAAAGCCTTCTTGGCCGCCTTATTCTTCGTTTGACCCTTATTTCTCCTAGAGGATTTATTAGGAGCGTTAACATGGCCTAAGCCAGCACCTTTGGCCTGAGCTGAGAATTCAGCAACAAAAGAAAGGACAGTCTTGGGCTTGGAGAAGCTTTCAAAAAGTTTCTTTTCCGCAACAAGTCGTTCTTCCAATTCTTTGATGAACTTCTCCTTCAGATCTAGGTGCTCGAGAGCCTTATTATTCACTTCAATAGTGGCATTGAAGTTCTCTCTGAGTGAGTCCGTCTTGGCGACTTCCTCTCTCAGAGTGCTCTCTTCAGCCTTGAGAGATTTAATCTCCTTGGCTTGAGTTTTCACAACTTTTTGACATTTGTCGTAAGCCTTGATTAACTCTTTATATTGGGCCATGAGTTCAGACTCATTATCCGAAGAGCATTCCTCATGATCATGATTAGAAGCATCTGATTTAGAAAGATGAGTGTGACAGTTTACCTTCCCAGTATACTGGGTTCTTCTTCATCATATGTTTGTGCTCTGAGCCTAAGGTGCTTGGCTCTGAAACTTCATCTTCACTATCTTCCTGTTCAAGAGCAGGTGATGTAGCTTTGCCTTTCCTTGAGATATCTGCCTTCAGTGTAACAGACTTCTCCTTGAATGACCACCAACTATTCTCGTCTTCAGCTTTTCTTGAATTGATTTGCAGCTCATATAACATAAGCTTTCTGAAGAGATTTTGAGGGTTAGTCTCTGCTAGCTTACCAAACTCCCGGATAACACAGACTTTGTTGTCCAATTACTTAGTCAGGGACCTCAAAAACTTATCATTCAACACTACATAAGTGAATGCCCGACCATATACTCTTAGGCCGTTAAAAATCTTGAAGAAGCTTTCAAAGGTATCTGCAATTGAATCCTTGGGATCATGTCGGAATGCTTCATACTTTTGATTCAGTAGGGATCTTCTGTCATCCCTAACCTTTTCAGTACCTTCCATCAAGATGATAAGAGACTGCCACATTTCCTTGGCGGATTGGCAGTGAATCAGGTTCTGTAGCATAGAATCATCGACTGCACTTGCGATGATATTTATGGCTTTCTTGTCTAAAGAGATATGTTCAATCTCATCCTTATCAAGATCCATTAACTTCTTAGGAACTTTCTTGGTGGGATCAATAGTGGAGACGGTCATAGGAATATAAGGACCTTCTTCAATAATCATAAATATCCTTGGATGCACTGCTTCCAAGAAACATTTAATCATTTCTTTACACATAGGAAAGTTGGTATTTGTGCACAAAGGAAGCTTAGAAAATTCCTTGGCTTTGTCCATGCTTGTATGACTCAAAAGACAACTTGCGGCAGATTTGTTCAAGGTGTTAACCTTTTTGTGAAAAACCTCCCTCTGATACCAATTGAAAATGTTTTAGTTGTCAACCTAAATCACCTCGCGGGGGTGAATAGGTGATTTGTGCTTCTTTTTGTGGAATAAAAATTTAGCGAGCGATGCATAGAAACATAACCAAGCATTCACATACGACACCAAAATTTATAGTGGTTCCCCAACCTTAGGTAGATCCACTTTCCACCGCACTGATCTAGTAACACACTAGACTCAGCTACTCCATTAATCTCTGATTGAAAACAATCCTACCACTCGGAACAATGTTCCTACAACTCGATCCCAAAAATAGGATCTACACTCGGAAGAGAAAACTTCCTACAAATAACTCAGAGAACAAAGCTCCTACACTAGGAGAAGAATCTCCAACAAGAATAAAATGAATATAAAGAAATACAAATAGTATTTTCTCAGATCTGAAAACTTCATCCTTTCTTCTTCCTTGAACTTTGAGGCTCTGTTAGAATTAATTTAAAGAAGACTCGGCTAGATCTCTGGATCTGAAAATTCAGGACTCAACAAGATCAATGATAGAATCTGTTGATTGTAGAATATCTTGATCTTTGAATCACTTGCTCTGAATCTCTGGATCGAAAGCATATCGGCAAGAATGGCGATGAACAGAGGTGGCGGCTGACGATTTAGATGTAAATTTTCGATTCAGAATGCTTAGAATTCCTTCTTAAGGCTTCTTCTAGGGTTGGTCGATTATGATAAGACCTTTTGTAGGACTTGCCTAATGGTCATAATCATAATAAATGATAGCCACGTGGACCAATCACGTGCTAATTACATTTGAAAATCTGTCTGACTGGACTTAAAAAATTTTAGAAACAGTACAACAGTTCTCGAGAAGAATGATTGTACTCGAGAAAAATGAGTTCTGTTCTCGAGAACAATAATGAAGTTCTCGAGAAAAATAATTTTTGTTCTCGAGAACAATAATGAATATCTCGAGAAAAAGGACTTAGAAAAAAAATGTGGAGGTGGAAATCAGCAATCTCGAGAATAAAATAAGTACTCGAGAAAAATGAAATTTAGTTCTCGAGAAGGAACATTATGGTACTCGAGAACAAAGAAGTATTCTCGATAACAGATGTCTGGTTCTCGAGAAAAATAGTTTTGTTCTCGAGAAAAATCTTCTGCATCTCGAGAATTAAGCATAGTCTTCTCGAGAATAAACTTACTTCTCGAGAAAAAGACTTAGAAAAATTCTATCAGGAGAAGAAGTAACTCGAGAAAAAGTGTCATGAAGTACTCGAGTACATAAGGCCTTCTCGAGAACAGCATTAAGCTTTCTCGAGAGCTATTTCTGTAACTCGAAATCATGACAAATCTCACTCAAGAACAAGCTTTAGTTCTAGTCAAGTACAAAATATAGTACTCGAGAAAAATACTTAGGGAGTTTTTCAGAAAATCTGAAAACATGATTGCTTCATTATAATTAGCATCCAACTTTTCTCCCATGCCCTTAGTGCTTGAAAATGAAGTGTGCCCAATAGAGAGGCTACACATATGTTAACACCATGGATCACACAATGAGGGATTACATTGTATGGTCCTGTGTTTGGTGATTCATTGTAGACTGACATTGTTCTACACTTGGCAATTGTATCCTGCAAACACTCAATCAAAAAAAGCATCAAATACAAACTTAATTCATCTTAGTTCATGGGTGACTTCATACAAATCTGCGTTTTTGTGGATACAATACCCAACAGATGATGATATGATATGTTATGTTATGTGTGTTTAATGATATGTTCATACAAGTTCAACACATACACACGACTCAATGCATACTGACCTTTAGTTCAAAAGTTTTAGAAGCTAGCTTCACTCCCAGGAGCCTCCGTAGTGGCCAACGGAGACATTGATTTGGGCCACCCCACTCCTAGACGGGTATCCACATTACCAGGCCTAGCCATTATGTAGGCCTCTGAAGGACACAACAGAGTCACCACGTACTAATGCTGACAAACCCGCCAGTCTTTTCCTTAGCTAAGTGTAAACCACACCCGCAGAGTCATCATATTGACGTCGGTGTGAACGGCAGTCAAATACCAAAGACCCACCACCTTGTGCACAGGCAACCATGAATTCTCAAGCCATCGGCTCCCTGAACTAACCTGTCTGTTACAACTACATTTCGAGCCTTCGGCTCGCCGGGCTATCTTGCTCATTTACACAACCACCAAGCCAACCGCTCAGATAACCCAACCAAGCTAACCCCCCAAGTCATCGGGGTGGGTGAAGGTCAAGCCCTAGTTTTTACTAATTACTCTTTAACATTTTAGTCTTATGGCTTAAGGTTAACCTTGGACTACCTAGGGAATTACCTGTGAAGGGCTCTCGAGGGCACTAGGAACTACGATGGGTAGAGGCCCAAAGATCACATTCGCATGGTACTTATTATTATTAGTAGCTACCCATGTCCCAATTTGTTATCATCACTCTTGAACTAACTCTAATCTTCTTTAGACATTCCCTCTCCAAGGAAGGACGATCCACCGTCGATCCCGAGCACAACTCTGCCCTTGCACAACCGGGCTCACACCACCTACCTTATTTTGGTGACCCTATATATTCCAACCAGACCAGGTATACCAACTATCCTTTCCCATATAAGTTCCAAATTCTTCCCTACTTTTACAATTTCTACTATGTGCAGACCAACTAACCTATATGATGTCTATGAATGGTGACCCCTTCAAATATTCATCCAAATGACCTAATATTATTACTGGTAGTCTATATTGATATTTCATTAAGAAATATAAAGGATTATAATTTTCCTACTATATTTGGTATTTGTTTTAATTTCTACAAAAATATTCCTCATGAGCCTTTGAACACCAAGTGCACTTTTCTCACTAAGTATGGTCTTAAAAAATTATGATAAACTAATAGCATCAAAAAAATAGTAAATACTAAAAATTCCAATTTTTCAAGAAGTATTTGACCTTCAATAATTTATGAGACAAACATGCACAATATTTTGATAAATATAGAAAAATTAGAACCAACCATCCAAAAATTATGAGAAAATTGCAAGATGTTAAATATGACCAAAAAAGGCTACTAACCATGAATTATGATCTTCCAACTTCAATTGATCACATAATTGAATTATATTAAAATATTTAACAAATGTGCACTTATGAAGGAGCATATATGAAAATTCTTCTGGTATTTTTATAAAAATTTAAGAGCATGACTATATCCTAAAATATTCCCTGACCAAGTTTCCCAATTTTCTAGTAAGCAAATAACACTAAAATAATTATCTTGTGATTGAATCAAACTTAGGGTTTGTGAATGAAGTACTAAAATTATCAATCCAAAATTCACAATAAAATTTCTAGGGAACAACATAATCTAAATAAATTTACTGCCTAAGTTTCATGAGTATCCAAATTTCTTTTTGCATGTAAGTAAATATTGGACCAAAGTGACCTAAACTCTCCTTAAATATTTCAAAGAGGGTATATGATCCTAAAAATCCTACAACCATCTTATAGATCTTATTTTTACACTAGGAACTCACCAACCAAGTTCCAAGAGCATCCAAGGACATATAGTCCCATGTCCTTCAATAGGCCCCAAACCTCAACCCTAGGGTCTACACTAGAGTCTTAGGACTAAAATGACAAACTACCTCGCTACGGCGAGGTGAAAACCACAGCCAACACTGCTGCTTAGAACTCCAAGACCAGCTCCCATACTAGCTACTGCTCTGAACCTGAGGCATTCCAAAGACAGAACACCTCAGGAAGAAGGTACAGAATGTGGCAGAAAAAAATGCCAAAATAAACAAAGGTCAAAAGGGGTACAAACCCAAGACCAACGGTACTGAAGTAGAGTATGAAAGTAAAGCATCAAACAGGAAAAAGAACACCTACGTGAATCATCACGTACATCATAAATACACCAGGTGCACAAGGCTATAAGGTGACAAACATGAGTAAATCATAAGGAAGAAACTTCGTAACTTTTATTAGCCACATGTGGTCACTCTACCCAAAAACACGGGAGAGGTGGTCACTCAACTGGACACACCCCTCATGAATATAATATCCTTCTAACTGCGGGGGAGACTTATACACTCCACCATACACCGCAGATGCCCAAAAACCCGGTATCAACTTCCACGAGGTACTAATAAAGGTAACAAACCTTATGGAGGTGGTTACGTCCACTAACTGCCACAATCAACAAAACCCAAAGAAAGCACAACACATATATGTCGAGACTTGGCACATCGGATTGTACTCGATATTTTTATATTAAAGACGCGGTTGATCAACCTTTAGGAATGATTTACAATCCTAGATAAATTCTAACGCGTCCTACATAATCATTAAGGGACGGTTAACATGAGCAAGATACAACCATATCATCAAAACATATATCACTTTAGCAAGTTTGACTTAGAATAAAAAGAACATTGTGAAACAAGTGGATATAGACAAAAGATTTAGGTAGCACTATACTCAAAAAGACATTTATGATAACAACAATGAAATTAGAAGTTGCAACGGACCATGAAAAATGAAAAAAAGAGGGGAGTAAAACCACCACTTGCCTTGGTTTTACCGGGGAAAAAATCCTCCGAATCACTCCACGTCGTAGATCGGGACAAAAGAACACCGGTGGAGTCAAAATCTAAACAAAAATGGCCAAAAAGAGGTTCGGGCTGAAAAACCCTAACGAGAAAACTCAAGAAATGGGGAAAATTTTACCACAATGGCGTAGCTCTCGACGAGAGCTTTCCGGATCTATATTCGGTTGAAGATTTGGAGCACCGGAGCACCATCGGCGGCCACCGAAAGATTGACGAAAGACTTCCTCTCTCTCGCACACGCCACTCTAGTTCGGGAGAAAATTCGGAGAAGATGTAGTTTTTTTCTTTCTTAATTATCTTCAGTATCAGAATATATATATATATATATATATATATATATATATATATATATATATATATATATATATATATATATATATATATATATAAAACAATTTCTAAATAGGGAAAAAATGGACTATTTACGAGCAGGTGCGCAAAAAACGAAAATAGAGGTTTAGGATGCCTTCAAATCGAAAAGTGCCCAGCATGAAAGTTGTACATCTCATCGAGACAAATAAATTTCATGTTAACTATTATTTTATACGATGTCGTTTTGACCGTCGAAAAAGCGCCCGAACGCAAACTACAATAGACTACTCGGGAAGAATCTACAGTACTCGAGAACAAAATTACGGGTACTCGAGAAGTAGAAAAAAAGCCACTCGAGTACTAAAACTTAGTACTCAAGAACAAGGAAATAGCACTCGAGTATCAAGGAGGCAGTACTCGAGAGGAGTACTCGAGAGGAGGCAGCCTACTCAAGAGGGTTACTCGAGAGGAGGCAGTCTACTCGAGAGGAATACTTGAGAGGAGGCAGTCTACTCGAGAACTGAGACAAAATAATTTGTATGAACAGTTATTTTTACAATTATATCCAAAAAATTAAACTATATACATGAATAGTAAACGACATTTTTGAATAGTCCTTAAATATTAAAATAATCATATTTATATACTTTTGAATAAGAAAACATGAGATCAAAACGGAGGCCCAAAAGCGCGCCGAATTGAATGAAACTCAAACTGTAGGCGAACATAGACACAACAAACCTAACGGCGAAGTCAAAACCAAAATCCGACGAGCCATTCTCGAGATATAGATTTTCAAAGTCTACGACGAACAAAAATTCTACAAAACTTTGAAAGAAATCGCCGAGGCCCGAATCGCTAGGATCGCGACGAAACTTAACGAGCAAGTCCAAAATTATTCAACTTAAATTCTAAATGCATAATTTTCAAATTCCAATAAGAATTCCGACGACTCGACCGCATGGACGTGAAAATGCCTTAACGACATTGCGCCATCAACTCGAAGTTAAAAGTAACGCCACGACGTCATAAATATGACGATACCCATTCAAATAAAATCATCGAAAAATCGGGGGCGTTACAATCACTCCCCTAAAAAGAAGTTTCGTCCCGAAACTTAACACAACTACAAAATCAAAGCAAAAACGAGGAAATCAAACACAACTAAAACCCAGAGACATACTAGAAATTAAGAGAAAAGATGCAGATGAGATTCCCTCATCGCCGATTCCAATTCCAACGTCGCGCTCTCGACATCTTGATTTCTCCAAAGAATCTTGACCATGGGGATTGTCATTCTCCGCAACACACGCTCGTGAGATTCCAAAACACGGACAGACTCTTCCACATACGAGAGGTTGGGCTGAATCTGGGGCACAGATTCAAGGACTTGATGACCACTACGAACTCACTTCCGCAACTGGCTCACATGGAACACATCATGGACACCAGGGAAGGTAGCATGCAAATCCTGCCTATAGGGGTGGTGAGCACATGTGTGTGCGTCATCGTTATAACAGTAAAAGAACCCATGAATGTCCACTTAGGAATGAAAATACACGTGTTTGGGGAACCTGTGTGTTCCTATAATTGTTGTTTGCAATTTTATTTGGTCGCTTAACGGTGTTTTGTACCACTATAGGTGACCAGAAGTGGTGCTGGGCCGTCAGAACGTCGAGTTTCTGAGGCTAGCAGTGCACCCAATGAAACTCCTGCAACACCTCCATCGGCTGAGACCATACGATTGGTGGCCGAAGCAGTGCTTGCCATGATGAATGCGTAGCCTGCAAGGCAAATACAGCAGCCCGATCCTGCGATGGAGCAGGTACCGCTGCAAGCGGTTGAGCAGAGAAGAGTGGAGCAGGTAGTAGTGGAGCCGTTGGTGCCAAGGAGGGCAATCGAGAGATAGCTCAAACATGTCATGATCTTTAATCCTCCAGTATTCTCGGGGTTGGGAACCCCATCTCAAGCCGAAGACTGGCTCTCCAGGGTGAAGAGAGTCATGACAGCAACGGAGACAGAGTTGTGGCAAATGACAGCAACGGAGACTATTTTGAATTAACGTTGCGATGTGAGCATTCAGTGTTTGTTATGGCAAATGACCACCATTGCAACGGAGACGGAGGCCTGGTCCTCACTCATCTCACCACAAAACAAATCCTTGCCTAGCAAGGTTTCGTCCACCACATGTTCGCTAGGGGTGAAGGTGAAGGCAGGGGCTTCCACTGTGAAGGAGGTAGGAACCTCCTCACACAAGAGGATGCACTCGTCGACAGCCTGAGCGCAAGGCTCAACGTCAACCCAACTTACCTATGGAGATTCAACCTGCACAGGCTCAGATAAAGAAGAGGGATCAAGAAATAAAGGAGAAGAAGAACTAAAATAATCAGAAAATGGGAGAGTGATCCCGGTATCACTCTCAGCAGGATCCAAGCAGAGATCACTGTCGGTGTCATATGAGTCGTACCGAGGGGAATCCGAGAACTCGAGCTCCACGGTGGTAAGAGGAACGGCCTCATCCAATAAGGAGGTGCAAACCTCCGCATCGGAAAGGGAATATTCCTCATCCCACCTGGTGCGTAAAAGTGTTCTGAAGATCCACCTTCTCCGTCTGAGATAGAGGAATCATCATCCCACTTCAGCGCAACCTCGGGCACCGAATCATCCACAATCACGACATCATCAACCGACTCACAAGAAAGAGGAATAGCACAATCCAGCAAAAATTACGGAGGGGCAAGGCTGCTCTCAAAATCAAGCACTGAATGAGCAGGCCCCATCGCAAAATCATTCGCTAACGCCACCCCGTCGACGACCGGAACAATCTCATCATCCCATACAGGAGCGTCCATGAGTTCCTGCTCCTCTTTTTGTTGGCTAACACCAGAGTGATCATCATCACTCAAGAAAAGCTCGTAAAAAGGGATCGAGGGACCCATGAAAGAGCTGTATGCGGACAGAGATTCTTCAGTAATATCAACGGGTAAAGAATGAGCAAAGTGCGTTATGTCAGTGTATGGGCCAGGCAACACCATGGTAGGCATGTCCACAACAGTCTTCCGCGAACGGGAGGTTATTGTGCCCACGCCCTCAGAGGGAGAAGGCTTGCACAAACGAGGGCAATCCTTCAACATGTGGCCCACACCTTGACATAACAAATACCGAATGCAATGCTCGGCATTCATAACAACAATGGCATCGATGGATCGGCGCAAAGTGTTAAGGATACGGCACTCAGCATCAGGATCCATCACGAACAAAAATAAGTGTTGAAAAAGTGCTACACAGCTAAAATAAAAATAGCACGGATCTGCTATCTAAATTAAAAATCAGAAAAGGGCAAAAAGAAATAAGCAAAATAAAAATTCAAATAACCAAAGCAAATAAAAAAAATGATATGCACAAACGGAAAAGGGCTTCAATCTATTATCTCCCTCTCCAAAAACTCACACGACTGTGTTCCCCGGCAACGGCGCCAAAAACTTGATGCTTAAGATCACGGTAGTGAACCGGTCGCACAAGTAATATAAAATGGGGGTTTTCCCAAGTATTGATCTCACAAGGAACACAGTAAGGTGGAGTTAATTTCGAGGAGGACTTGAGATTGAAGTCCTCAGGTCGGAGCTAACTAAGGGGGGTATTGATGTTTGCGGAAACAGAAAATAAAACACTATCAACTACTCCTATGCAACGCCGCTTTGCGATGCTTCGCCAGGCGGGATGGAAGACTAGTCGGGCCACTATGCACCGAATCACTAGGCGGATGGACGAGAAGGCTAGCAGATAAGGTGGTTAGAACGGCGGAATGAGGGTCGTGATCACCTCTTTGCAACACACGCCACTAGCAATTGCTAGTGCGACAAGGGTGGATGGTGGTGGATGGAATATGGAGCAACTCAAGTAAATAACGAAAACATACAATCACATAGACATAATTGTATAAAAACATTTTACAAACTAAGCATACTTCATCAATATAAATAAAGTTAAACACCAATATTCAACAATAAAGCAAGAACAAGTCAAGAGATCGACCGAATCCGAAGTCTTACTGAGGATTCACGGTTGAAATCGTCGGGTTGTCATTCCGCATCCAAGCTCGGTCCTCAACTGCGTCCGGGGTATAGAAGGGCTTTCACCACCTTCCAATGGCCCGTCTTCTTCATCTCACGATAGCAGACGAAGTTTTCTAGCTTTCCTTTGCTTGATGGCTATGGCGTCAATCCCTACTTGAAGCTCACGGATGAAGGAGAAGGCCGAGAGGAAGCTCCGACTTGGATTTAGCGGTGAAAGCTTGCCCGAAGAACCTCCCTAGGGTGGAAGATGAAGGGGAACGGCGGAGAAGGCGGAAAATAGCGTAGAAATGTCGAGCTCCGGATCCTCTTTTTAATTAGGGCGAGACCTGCACTATTTATACAAAGCAGAAATGAACAATGCGCACGATCACAGGCGCACGACCTGTGGCCGTGCGCACTATGTCCGGTGATCGTGCGCACTGGCGTGGAAGATCAGGAAGAAGAACTGGGATAACGCGCACGAGCAGTGGCGCATGACTAGTGGTCGTGCGCACTAAGTCCAATGATCGTGCGATTACCCCAGACAGGACTCCAGAAAAGAGGAATCAATGCACACAATCAATGGCGCACGACCAGTGGTCGTGCGCAAAATTTCCAGTGGTCGTGCGCTTACCCTAGGCTGATTCTAGAAAACGTAGAGTAGTGCGCACGATCATAGGTGCACGACCAGTGGTCGTGCGCATTATATCCCATGGTCGTACGCAGTATTCCTGTTTCACAACCATCCCGAAACACGCACACATCCCCTGTATCGAAAGGAAAAACCAATCACTGATATGTGCAGACATTCCAGGCAATCACAAAAAAGGAGTACAAACAATAAAAGTAACAAAATACACAACCACGGGCATAAATGTGCACTTCCTATGAAAATAATGATTAGATGAAATAGGAACGATAAAGAACTAAAAGTGAAGTGCAAACACGCGAAAACTAGCCCAGATGAGTCCGAAAATAGGTATATAAAGTGGACTCATCACTACGTTCCTTCTAGACGGTGAAGCGAGATTATGGTGGGAAGGTTTGGAGCTGCATCATTTGAGAGGTAGACAACTTACAGACGTTCCGATGGAAGAGTTCTCGGGACTATTCTTGGCAAGGTACCTCCCTTCTACTCAGAGGATTTCGATGGAGAACGAGTTCCTGAAGTTGGTACAATGGGACAGTAGTGTGGATGAATATCTCCACGAGTTTACTTGTTTGAGTCGATATGCTAGCTCCACCATCGCGGATGAGGAGCGCAAGATGAATCGATTCTACGAAGGGTTGAGAGATGAGTTGAGGTTACTACTCTAGGGGCCGATGACGCAGGGTTTCTTGACCTTGGTCAACACAGGCCCGGTCCTTGGAGAAGGACATGAAGAATATTCAAGCGAAGAAGAGCGTTGGTGATAAGAAGTCTGGGTTCAAAGTGCCGACTACTTCAAAGTCCGGCTATCAAAGATTCTTCAAGAAGCATAGGATTTTGGGTCCAGCTCCCTCTTCTGGTGCTTCTGGGGCGACTACGGGTCGGACCCCGAGCGCATGTTTACTTGTGGAAAGTCGGGGCACTTTGCCCGTGATTGTTGGAGCGGACGTCCCAAGTCCGAAAGGAAGCTGGGAGCGACTTATGAAGAGAAGGGCAAGGCGGTGGAGTCAACCGCGTCCCACTATGCTCCGGCCCAACCGAGGGTATACAATCTTGGCCAACAGGAGGCCATCAAACAGGCGGATGTGGTGACAGGTACGGTTTAATTTATAGCAAGTTAATTTCTTGAAATACTTGTTATGCACATAGTACCTTACCACTGCTTGTTTAGGATTTGTTTTGATATGTGAAAATCCGGCAAGAGCACTTTTCGATACAGGAGCTTCACACTCCTTCTTGTCCGAAGGATTTATATCACACATCGGAGTCCCTTCTTCGATGTCGAAGGATAAGTTGGATGTGTTGATGCCCAATGGGTGTTCGATGCGCGTGGATAGAATCTACGGTGTTAAGATTCGCATTGGGAATCAAGAGTTCGATGTATAAGCGTCGTTACTACCGTTGGTGGAGTTCAACGTTATATTTGGCATGGACTGGCTCTTGGAGCAGCAAGCCCATATTGATTGCGGTAGCAAGGAAGTCAATTTGGGAGCAAGTCGTGAGACGACTTTTACGGGCTTGAAGGGGTCGAGCAAGACGTTGATGTCTACTCTTCAGGTGGTGAAGGCGGTTAGTGCCGGTGCAGAACTGTTCTTTACACTAGTGGAAGTTGCAAAGCCTAAGCCCGCATTGGATAGTATTTCAGTGGTATCGGAGTACCCTGATGTGTTCCCTAGAGATCTTCCTGGAGCCCTGCCGCAGCGGGAGATAGATTTCACTATTGAGCTAGTGCCAGGTGCAAAGCCTGTGTCACGATCTCCGTATCGGCTTGCGCCTATGGAAATGGCGGAGCTGAAGGTGCAACTGCAAGAGTTGTTGGAGCAAGGGTATGTGCGCCCAAGTTCTTCTCCTTGGAGCGCGCCGGTCCTCTTTGTTAAGAAGAAGGACGGAAGCTTGAGGCTATGTATTGATTATCGGGAGCTCAACAAGTTGACGGAAAAGAACAAGTACCCGATCCCCCGGATCGATGATCTTTTTGATTAGTTGGTCGGGTCGACGGTGTACTCAAATTTGGATCTCAATTCCGGGTACTATCAGCTGCAAATAAGGGAGAGTGATATCCCGAAGACAGCGTTCAGTACGAAATACGGACATTACGAGTTTACGATCATGCCGTTTGGGCTGACTAATGCGCCGTCAGTGTTCATGGATTTGATGAACAGGACCTTCAGGGAGTACTTGGACCATTTTGTGATCATCTTCATCGACGATATTTTGGTGTACTCGCAGAGTGAGGAAGATCACTTCAAGCATCTTCATTTGGTTTTGAAGACGCTAAGGAGGAATCCGTTGTATGCCAAGTTCTCGAAGTGCGAGTTTTGGTTATCCTCAGTGGCGTTCATCGGTCATATAGTGAGTGGGGAAGGTATTGCAGTCGATGATTTGCGCTCGACGATGTGTCGAGACAAGGCACACGGCCTAGGACACGGGCGTGTCTAAGGCCGTGTCGTGTGGTCGATGAACTTCGATCGATGAAGTGTCGAGACTGTGAACACGGCTGAAGCCCATGCATGTTCGGGTGTGACACGGGCGTGGACACGGGAGTTTCCAAGACCCGTGTGAGTCTCGGGTTGTTTTCGGGGCTGTGTCGATGGAGGCACACGGCTGACCACACGGTCGTGTTAGTTGGAACACAGGCGTGTCAGGTCGAGCACGGGCGTGTCGGATGCCCGTGTGTTGTTCCAGACGCGTCGATTTTGATGGCGAATGGGGGACACGGCCCTGGACACGGGCGTGTCGCAGGCCGTGTTTGGCCCAGTTTTAACATTTCAGGCCTGAATCAAGGCCGTTTGTTTCTTTAATTTGGGATCCAACGGCTGGGGGTTGTTCCTGATGGGATATACACGGGATTGGACCCTTGAAACCCTCGTTTCTTTTGAGTGGTTCTCTTTCTAAGTCAAGAGAGAGAGGAGAGCAAAGGAGGAAGAAGAAGCTTAGATCCGGCCATTGGAGGAGCTTCGAAGCTCCAAATCGCGAGCCAACTTTGAATCTACGGAGGCAAAGAGAGTGCGGTGATTTTCATCCTCTTACATTTCCATGGCGCCGAGGAAGAATGCTAGGGTAACGATTCTCTTCTTGAGCTTGTGAAGCAAGAGAGAGAGGAGAGCAAAGGAGGAAGAAGAAGCTCTCCTTATTTGCATATTTTCATCCTCTTACATTTCCATGGAAGCCCGCTCTCGCGAGTTTGCGGTGAGTTGGAGGCGTTCCTTCGGGTATACATGAATAGTCCCCGTTGTGTAGAGTCCGTAAACGAGAACGGACATAGGCATTATGTGTGAAGCCTACCCGGACATGTTGGTCTGGATCGGTGATGTTGCATTGCACAAATGCTGGAGAAGACTCTGTGCGATTGTTTGTTTTTCGGGTTTTCCACGTGGTAGATTGCAACAGGGAGCCTTGGGGATTAACCCAAAGGTGCACCCAGAAAACTGGGCAGGTGCGTGATCTTGCCAACTTGGAGGCCTGAGAGCCAACTTGAACATAACCGGGTTATGTGAAATATGTGACGGAAACGGGACTCGGGAGAAGTTTGACCTACGCATATGTTTTGAATTAACGTTGCGATGTGAGCACGGGTTAGATGGAACCGTACCTGTTCTATGTCGTTTGGTTAAAGAGACCTAAGGGTACGTGGTGCAACGCCCCCACCTGTCACATGGCATATAACGGTGGGTCCGGCCGGGGCCCCACGCCATATATCACAGACAAGCGAAGAAATTACTTGTGGGAATCAAACTCTATGCGTATCCTTAACTCATTCATTCTAGTGCAGCCTGTTTTATGTTAGCATGAACTCAAACCAGAATGTCCACCAATATATACATATCACATTTATATATAACAACACCAAGAATATATACAACCCACACACCCTGACCTTATGGCCTTACAGGTTCCTCTCTTACACATCAATAATTTCGTACATCGGCACGCAGGCCGGCCACAGATGAAATCCAAACACAATTCTTCGCATGGCCTTCAAGGGCCGATAGCAGGAAGCTAGCCATTCCTCTTGTTTGCTCCACCTGTATTTTGCCATCCAAGCCAACACAGAAAACAAAGTAACGGTCAGCATTTGGCTGACCCATAATAACGACCCTACCCCCTACCCGGGGTAGTGGTTCCTTCCCTGTATACATTGTCATCATCTATCATCAAGTATCATCAAGCATATATCATTTTCTTTATCCCACTAGCAACACTAGCAAACACATTACATCACAAACGCTGGAATCCACCAGACGCTCCGTGCACTCAGGGCACCTTCGTGGCGTACTGGAATCCACCAGTCATACACCGCCGATCAGAGGTTTTAACTTGTTGGTTGACCGGACCTAGCCCACCAGTCTCGCAAGCTGGCGACATCCCGCCCAAACCAATCAGAGGTACAACCTCACAACATCCATACACAACCAGAGTAGATCGACCCACACCATGTGGTGTGGCAAGCCGGGTTTATCCAAGCTCCCCAAGCAATACCACCCATCGACCCCCCTCCTATTCCGATCGACCCACCCATGTGGTGCAGCAAGCCGGGTTTAACTCGGCTCCCCAAGCATTGCCACCAATCGATATATACCTAACTAGATCAACCCACCCTAGTGGTGTAACAGGCCGGGTTTATATCGAGCTCCCCAGGCATACTACCAATTGATCATAACAGAACCAGGAGCTTTGCCAAAGCCTCCTCACATTCAGCATCACAGCCATACAGTCATCACAATAGAAATCCATTTACATCTCATCAAATCCACGGAGTCTTCTCCGGTTTACCCATGAACATCACCAATCCAGACTACCGGTCCAGATGGGCTTCACACAGTATGCCTATGGCGTACTCCATAATTCTAGCTCTAGATACAGACTCAACAAAGGAATCACTTCCGCAAATCCACCTGTTGGTGGAGGATTCCAAGCACATGCATAAAGAAAGGACTTCAATGTCCAAGAAGGAGATCGTTACCCTTGAAGATCACTTCGGTGCCATGAAGTAGCCGGATGGAAATCACCGCCTTGGCTCTGCCTTCACGAATCCGCTCTCGGATCTTCGCTCCGCACTCCGCAGCTCCTCCAGCAGCTGGTAGTCTCCTCCCTTCTCTCTTTCCCTTAGGCCTTTCTTCCTCTCTCTTGGAATAAGATGAAGAAGAAGAAGAAGAAGAAAAGAGGGTTATATCCCCTTTTTCTCGGCCTTCTGAACACCTGGACAGAGCCCAACCAGTGGATCCAGGAAAAGGGAAACAAACGGCTCAGATTTGGCCAGAAAATGTTGAACACGACCCAACACGCCCTGTGACACGCCCGTGTCACAGGCCGTGTCCCCTTAAGCGGCAGTCAACCGACTCAATCCAGCCAATACACGGCCGTGTGACACGCCCGTGTCACGTGCCATGTCCACGACACGCCCTCAGACACGCCCGTGTCTGAGGCCGTGTGCATCAGGCTGCACACCCGCAAAACCACCCGAGACTCACACGGCCCTGGCACACGCCCGTGTTCCAGGCCGTGTGCACCTGGACACACCCGTGTCCCGCAAACACGCCCTAGCGCAAAACGTCGAGCTAAGTTCAACGACCACTGACACGCCCAGTGACACGCCCGTGTCACAGGCCGTGTCCTCACTCGACGATCGTCGAGCAAAATTCGTTGACCTCACGACTCGACATAACCCAGGCATGACACGCCCTGGGACACGCCCGTGTCCCAGGCCGTGTCACCCATGCCTGAACCCAACTTGGCCCAAATCGACCCAGAACTTCGGGGTGTTACAATCCTCCCCTCCTTCAAATAATTTTGTCCTCGAAATTTGACTCCAATCAGCCAATCAACCACAAAACAATTTATTACGCACCGTTTCGAGCCGTATTTGACGTTACAACTTGTCTCATACCAAGCCATCGCACAAACTACACACATACAGCACAAACACATACATCCTTCCCGTCCACTTGTGCACATTTAGCCACAAAGACATCAAAACACGACATCATGATCGCAAGTGCACCAAACTTTGATAGATATGGCTTTTATTCATCACAATTTTACATATATAAGCAGAGTTTGCATACACAGCAATGGACAATCCATCAAGGTACGATCCAGTCATAGCATCCAAGGGAGTTACTTCATGATTCACCTCCGCTCAGCCTCCCGATTTTGAAATTCGCGATTAAGAGACAAATTAAACACCCGAGGCTGAATTTCACCAACTGAGCTTTGCGGCTCTTGCACATCCATAGCATGCAATCGTGGTTGCGTCCAGGGTGCAGATGACTCGGCCACTGCTTTACCCTTTTCTTCATATGACGCACCTATCTTTTTCTCACTCCCTGGAGGGGTATTCCAACAGAATTTTGCTATGTGTCCTTGCTGCCCACATTTGTAGCATATACGTGTATCAACACGTCCTGGTCCATAAGTCGCCCCCGAAGAAATAGTCGACGGAGCTGATTCCACAGGCCTAAATCTTTTCTTCTCTCGTCGTCTAAACTCCAATTGATCCAATTGCGGCACTTTAAACTCTGACTTTTCCGCTGCCAGTCTCTTATTTGCTTGTACCCGCTTCATATCATTCTCCAAGGCACGGGCTGTATCGACCAACACTTGGAAGCCTTGGCTCACTGAACTCGGAAGTGCCAACCTCAATTCATCCTGCAGTCCTTCATAAAACCGATTTGTCTTTCGCGCTTCCTCCGCGAAGGTAGATCCCGCATATCTCCCCAATATTGTAAACTCATGCAGGTAGGTATCAATATCTCGCTCACCCTGCACCAAATGGAGAAACTCATTTTCCATCGCAATCCACTGCGACACTGACACATACTTGGCTAAAAATATTCGGGAGAATTCATCCATGAAAACTTCAGTTAAACCTCGACCTGCCAAGTGATGCACTTTGATCTCATCCCACCACAATCGTGCATCGCCTTCCAACAAAAAAGTGGCCAACGTCACTTTCTGCTCCTCTACCGTCCTGATGGCAGTTAGGATCCTTTTTACCCTTGCCAACCAATCTTCTGCCTGCGTTGGGTAAAGCACTCCACCAAACGTGGGTGGATGAAAGTTCATAAAACGTGTCAATGACCCGTCACTTGCTTGCGCCTCTTCCACCACTGCAGCATGCTCTTGCCTTCCACCGGGTCTTACCTGTCCAGTCAAACCGCTGGGGCTCAGATGGCCCCGCTCCATCCCTCGCCACCTATCAATGTACAGAACACCATTAATACTTCCAATCATAACAGTACTACTACATTGACTACACACTCACGCACATCATGTGCATGACATACATTCCTAGTGGATATTCATGAGTTCATTTATGTTCTCTCCTCCCAAACAATCTCAACCTGGCTCTAATACCACTTTGTAACGCCCTCACCTATCACATGGCATATAACGGTGGGTCCGGCCGGGGCCCCACGCCATATATCACATACGAGCAAAGAAATTACTTGTGGGAATCAAACTCTATGCGTATCCTTAACTCATTCATTCTAGCGCAGCCTATTTTATGTTAGCATGAACTCAAACCAGAATGTCCACCAATATATACATACCACATTTATATATAACAACACCAAGAATGTATACAACCCACACACCCTGACCTTATGGCCTTATAGGTTCCTCTCTTACACATCAATAATTTCGTACATCGGTACGCAGGCCGGCCACACATGAAATCCAAACACAATTCTTCGCATGGCCTTCAAGGGCCGATAGCAGCAAGCTAACCATTCCTCTTGTTTGCTCCACCTGTATTTTGCCATCCAAGCTAACACAGAAAACAAAGTAACAGTCAGCATTTGGCTGACCCATTATAACGACCCTACCCCCTACCCGGGGTAGTGGTTCCTTCCCTGTATACAGTGCCATCATCTATCATCAAGTATCATCAAGCATATATCATTTTCTTTATCCCACTGGCAACACTAGAAAACACATTACATCACAAACGCTGGAATCCACCAGACGCTCTGTGCACACAGGGCACCTTCTTGGCGTACCGGAATCCACCAGTCATACACCGCCGATCAGAGGTTTTAACTTGTTGGTTGACCGGACCTAGCCCACCAGTCTCGCAAGCTGGTGACATCCCGCCCAAACCAATCAGAGGTACAACCTCACAGCATCCATACACAGCCAGAGTAGATCGACCCACACCAAGTGGTGTGGCAAGCCGGGTTTATCCAAGGTCCCCAAGCAATACCACCCATCGACCCCCCTCCTATTTCGATCGACCCACTCATGTGGTGCAGCAAGCCGGGTTTAACTCGGCTCCCCAAGCATTGCCACCAATCGATCCCTACCTAACTAGATCAACCCACCCTAGTGGTGTAACAGGCCGGGTTTATCTCGAGCTCCCCAGGCGTGCTACCAATTGATCATAACAGAACTAGGAGCTTTGTCAAAGACTCCTCACATTCAGCATCACAGTCATACAGTCATCACAATAGAAATCCATTTACATCTCATCAAATCCACGGAGTCTTCTCCGGTTTACCCATGAACATCACCAATCCAGACTACCGGTCCAGATGGGCTTCACACAGTATGCCTATGCCGTACTCCATAATTCCGGCTCTAGATGTAGACTCAACAAAGGAATCACTTCCGCAAATCCACCTCTTGATGGAGGATTCCAAGCACATGCATAAATAAAGAACTTCAATGTCCAAGAAGGAGATCGTTACCCTTGAAGATCGCTTCGTTGCCATGAAGTAGCCGGATGGAAATCACCGCCTCGGCTCTGCCTTCACGAATCCGCTCTCGGATCTTCGCTCCGCACTCTGCAGCTCCTCCAGCAGCTGGTAGTATCCTCCCTTCTCTCTTTCCCTTAGGCCTTTCTTCCTCTCTCTTGGAATAAGATAAAGAAGAAGAAGAAGAAAAGAGGGTTATATCCCCTATTTCTCGGCCTTCTAAACACCTGGACAGAGCCCAACTAGTGGATCCAGGAAAAGGGAAACAAACGGCTCAGATTTGGCCAAAAAAGCTTGAACACGGCCCGACATGCCCTGTGACACGCCCGTGTCACAGGCCGTGTCCCCTTAAGCGGCAATCAACCGACTCAATCCAGCCAATACACGGCCGTGTGACACGGCCGTGTGACACGCCCGTGTCACGTGCCGTGTCTACGACACGCCCTCAGACACGCCCGTGTTTGAGGGCGTGTGCATCAGGCTGCACACCCACAAAACAACCCGAGACTCACATGGCCCTGGCACACACCCATGTTCCAAGCTGTGTGCACCTGGACAAACCTGTGTCCCGCAAACACGCGATAGCGCAAAATGTCGAGCTGAGTTCGACGACCACTAACACGCCTAGTGACACGCCCGTGTCACAGGCCGTGTCCTCACTCGACACTCGACACTCGACGATCGTCGTGCAAAATTCGTCGACCACACGACTCGACACATCCCAGGCATGACACGCCCTGGGACACGCCCGTGTCCCAGGCCGTGTCACCCATGCCTGAACCCAACTTGGCCCAAATCGACCCAGAACTTCGGGGTGTTACACGTGGCACTTGCCGTTGGCATAGATGAGGGTCTTCGGCGGTCTATGGTTTTAATTACCGTGACCCATGCCGGGAAGACAAATTGCTCATTGTTTGGCCGTCCAAAGGGACGGTGGTGAGTCGGCAGACTTTGACTGTGTTCACCGAGAATATGCCCTGAGTGCACGGGGTGTGTGGCCGTGTGAGCCTACGCTTATGATGAAATGAATATTTATACACGGCTTGGTTATGCTAATAAGTGCAGGGAAGGAGCATCGCCGCCCCGATTTGGGGGCGGGATCATTATTATTTGGTCAGCATTGCTGACCGTTGCTTTTGTTTGCCACCGTGCGGTGGTTTGTTGCTTACAGGTGCTGCTGGACCAAGCGGTCAATAGCGGGCTAAAGCCCAAATTGCGAACCCATCCCTTGAAGGCCTAATTGAAGTGTTTACTTGCTTTTGTTCATGTATGACCGGCCTGCGTGTCGTGGTTTGTAAAACATGTAATTTGAAGTAAACCATTTGTAAGGCCTTAAGGCAAGTACTTGTGTATGTACTACATTCCTATTTAGTGTATTAGTAGACATTCGTGCTCTTTGTGCTGGGTTCTTTATTTGCAACTTATAAACTGCTTCCGCTTGAATGCTCTGAGTAGGACGTTATGATTGGTTGGATGGTTTCCATTGAGTAACCACCCGGTCTGTCTGTGGTATATGGAGTCGGGCCCCGGTCGGACCTATTGCTATATGCTTTGTGACGGATAGGGGGTGTTACATAACATTTGGATCAGCTTGAAAGTCAGGGAGTATCTGATTATGCATCTATACAGCTGTATAATAAGTATGGAATTTTACACTTTGAATCTGACTCAGTACATCATCATGAATTTCTTTCAGCTTTGCTTCCCAGAGTGTTTGCTTGTTGGCATCTGAATTTTCTAAGTATTCCTTGACTAAATTCTCCCACTTTCTGACTTCTACAGTCAGAGTATTTATAACATCTTCTTTGAAAGTCCCTACCTCTTCACAGATCTTGAATGTGTGAGCTTGAGCATTCTTTTCTAACTGAATCTGGTTAATTGCAACAGTAACAGCTTGATCCATGACATGACCAACACTGGTGATTGTGTGGTCCAGAGCTTTTCCACCTAACTTGAATAGTTGTCTCAATTCATCAGTATTGTGTTGAATCTCAACAAATCCTCTGCTCATCTCTTTCTCAAGAGCAGTAACTTTGTCTTGAATAACTTTAAGGGAGTCATCAAAGTATTTTCTTTGTTCAAGAAGCATCTATTCAATCTTACAAACAATATCATTTGCAGTTGCAGGAGGAGTAACAGTAGAAGTAACTGGAGGAGGAGGAGGAAGAGGAGCAGACCATGGAATAACCTCTTCAATGGTGACTGAGCTCTTTGCTCTGGTAGTACGAATCATGGCATCACCTTCTTCATCAATGAAGCTGGGTATAGGAAAATCCAAGCTCTTCAGGGGAACTTCAACTGGTTCTGGGGATAGCTCTTTGTCATCAGAAATAAAAATAGTCTCAACCTGCTCTTGTTCAGTAGCAGGAGACTGGTGAACAGGGGATACAGGAGATGGAGTATGAGTGGGTGATGGTACTGGTGTTGGTTTTTGGATAGTTCAGCAGGTTGTTCTGATTGGAGTGGAGGAAGAGGTTCATCAGAACTTAACTCTTCAATCATTTGATTGATTGCTTCTTCTGTAGATAGAATATTTTCTTGGACATGAGCATTTGAGTGAGTATCTTCTAGAGTTGAGGGGGGGAGAGAAGTGGCGGCTGGTGGAGTAAGTACTCTGTCTTCTGGAACAGAAGGAGCAGGCTCCCCCTCAACAACTGCACCAGATGTGCTGGCTATGTGAGGTGGAGATGGAGATGGGGTACTGTCCTCTACAGCAGGGAGATCATGGACTCTTGCAGACTGGGCAGGATTCTGCAGTTTTAAATCCCATCTCTGAATGGAAGAAATTGATATCTTCTTCATGCGGTGTAGTATTGTACCTTTGGAGAAATTGAAGGCTTCGGGATTGATCTCATGCAACATCAAGGAGATAATCCTGGCATAGTTTGGAGCCTTGATGCTCTACCTAATTTTGTCAAGAATCAACATACCAAACTGATATTTCTTCCTGCAGATAATGGCTATCATGATGTCAAACATGTTAAGAGAAATTTCTCTGATTGAACTGGTCTTGTACATGAGGATTTTTCCAATAATATCCCCAAGAAACTTGCTCTATGGATTGAGTTCTGATCGACGAATGGTGAGGACTTCAGGTGATAATCCACAGAACATACAGGCTCTGTCAGAATCTTCAGGACCGAGATGCTCTTCTTCATTAACGACTGGCAGTCGAAGAAGGTTGGAAACAGAGGTTTGTTGAGCTTTATCTTGATACCCTTCACTGTGGACTTAAGAACTATCCCATTTCTTCTTACCTTAATGTTCTTGAAAAATTCTTCAACCTCTAGAAAGAGAATCTTGCACGGTTGTTGGAGAACAAATGTCAAGCCGGCTATGTCTAGGAGGATGAGGAGATTGCGGAAATCGTCGGATAGTTCGACAATCCCTGCGGTAACGAGCTCAGAGCCGATTCCAATCTTGGAAGTAGGTGGCATAATCTTGATAGTGAGAGAGATTTGTTGTGGGGAAGAAGACAGCACAGGCTCTGCGACAGCCAGCGGAAGATGAACAGACTTTCGTCTTTTTCTCGGGTGAAATGATTTTGAATTCATGTAGAAAGTAAATCCAGACTTCTCCTATTTATATAACCATAATTTATCGATAATTAAGAAATAAATTAAGCTAACATACCTTGGAAAGAGGCGATATAAGTCTCGGGTTGCAAATAATGAAATTTAAATTGAAGTTGAGAAATAGACTTACTGATACTCGAGTGGATCGGCAGTACTCGAGTGAAAAGATGATAGTACTCGAGTGAGAAAATTGAAGTACTTGAGTGATGTCTTTATATGTTTCGAGTGGCAACTTAGTACTCGAGTAGGTTTACTCGAGTGACCTGCAGAGTACTCGAGTAGTTCAAAGAGGTACTCGAGTGACTTACTTCTTACTCGAGTGGTCTTTGTCTTACTCGAGTAATAAAGTCAGAATTTGAAGAATTTCAGCTTTTGATAGATTTCTTGATCTCTGAGCCTTTCTATGAGTCCATCTTCTTTAATCTTCTTTGTTGAGCATTCCAAGTTCTGTTTTGAAGAACGAGAACTTGGCCTCATATAGCGGCTTCGCGAAGATGTCTGCAATCTTCCTGTCCGTAGGGACATATTATAGATCTATGTCCCCATGCTCCACATGCTCCCAGATTAAGTGGTACCGCATCTCTGTGTGCTTTGTCCGGCTGTGATAGACTGGGTTGTTGGCTATTGCAATCGTGCTGGAGGAGTCACAAAACAAAGGGATGTTTTAGACTTTGAGATTGTAATCTTCCAGCTGATTCTTTATCCATAGCAACTGTGCACAACAACTGCCTGCAGAGATATACTCTAACTCGATTGTTGAGATTGCAACACAGTTTTGCTTCTTACTACTCCAGGAGATGAGCCTTCTTCCAAGGAATTGGCAAGTCCCGAAAGTGCTCTTCCTATCGTCTTTTCTACCTGCAAAATCTGTATCTGAAAAACCAATTAGCTCGCTATCATTACTTTTTTGGTATCATAAGCCAAGATTTGGTGTACCGTTAAGGTATCTCAAAATCCACTTTGTAGCTGTGTAGTGAGATTCCTTAGAGTTCACTTGAAATCTAACACATACACATGTTGAGAACATTATGTATGGTCTATTGGCAGTAAGGTAGAGCAAGGATCCAATTATGTTTATGTACTTGGTTTCATCAAAAGGTTTCCCTTTCTCATCCTTATCCAGATACACAATTGAGCCCATTGGAGTCCTCATATAGGTTATGTTCCTCATTCCGAATTTCTTAATTAGCTCTTTGGTGAACTTAGTCTGCGAGATGAAAATTCCATCTTCAGATTGTTTCACCTGAAGACCTAAGAAATACTTCAGCTCGCCCATACTGCACATTTCAAAATTCCCTCGCATAAGTTTAGAAAACTTCTTGCAGAGGTGGTCGTCGGTAGAGCCAAAAATAATGTCGTCGATATAGATTTGCACTAGAAAAAATTGCCTTTTATTTCCCTAAGAAATAATGTCTTATTTATCTTTCGCCTTGTGAACTTGTTTTCAAGAAGAAAGGTAGACAGCGTCTCATACCAAGCTCGAGGAGCTTGTTTCAATCAATATAAAGCTTTAGATAATAGATAAACATAATCTGGAAAGTTAGAATCAACGAAACCTGGAGGTTGTTCCACATACACCTCTTCCTTTATGTCACCATTAAGGAAGGCAGACTTCACGTCCATCTGGTAGACAGTGAAGCCTTTGAGAGCGGCATATGCTAGGAATAACCTGATAGCCTCCAACCTTACCACTAGAGCGTACGTCTGGTCAAAGTAGATTCCTTCTTCTTGACGATATCCTTTGGCGATGAGTCTGGCCTTATTCTTTATGATCGTTCCATCCTCGTCCAACTTATTCCTATAAACCCACTTTGTCCCAATGACATTCTTACCTTTGGGTCTGGGAACAAGTTTCCATACTTGACAGTGCTTGAACTGATTTAGTTCTTCTTCCATCGCCATTATCCAAGATGCGTCTGAGTTTGCTTCCTCAAACCTTTTCGGTTCATCCTGTGAGAGAAAACTCAAATAAAAATTCTCGTTATTTGTACCTCTACGAGTTCTGACACCATCCCGGAGATCTCCTATGATTTGGTCCATTGGGTGATCCTTCAGATGTCTGAGCTATAGAGTTCTTGCATCTGGAACTTCCTCTTCAATCACCGGAGTGACTTCATCAACTTGGACGATTTCTTCATCTTGATCATCAACCTCTCCAATCGGGGTTGGAGTGGTGATCTTGATGAAATTTTCACCTTTTTCATCAGTCGGCTCATCCAAATTTAGTTCTTTCAACTTTGTACCTGCATATTCAATGAACACACTAGAAGAGTTGCTTTGCAGTAAGCTCTCTCATCAAATACAACATGTATGGATTCTTCTACGACCAGAGTTTTTCTATTAAATATCCTATATACCTTACCATGGCTTCTATACCCTACAAAAATACCTTCAAAACTCTTTTCGCTAAATTTTGTAGTATGATACTTGTTATTGTTAAGGACGAAGCACTTACAACCAAAGATTCTAAAATATGCAATAGTTGGTTTCCTGCCCTTTAGAAGTTCGTAAGGTGTCTTATTGTGGTTCTTGTTTATGAGTGCTCGATTTTGCACGTGGTATGCAGTGTTGACGGCTTCAGCCCAGAAGTATTCCGGTAATGAGGCATCACTCAACATGGTCCTGCAGGCCTCTATGAGTGTTCTATTCCTTCTCTCAGCTACTCCATTCTATTGAGGAGTACGAGGAGAGGAAAACTCATGAAAGATACCCAAGAATTCCCAGAATTCTATCTGTGCCCCAGAATTGAACTCTGTTCCATTATCACTTCTGATCTTAACTACGGAACAGTTGTATTCATTCTGGACCTGCCTGACAAAATTTGTAAAGATGTCAAAGGTATCTGACTTGTGTTTTCGAAAGAACACCCCCGCAAAGCGCGAGTAATCATCAACAATAACCAATATATAATCCTTACCTCCCAAACATCTAACTTGCAGTGGACCAAACAAGTCCATATGAAGTAGATGTAAACAACTGTTAGAATCTTTGCCAATAACGGTTTTAAAGGTAGCCCTTGTTTGCTTGCCTTTTACACATGTGTGACAAGGTCTATCTTTAATGTACTTGACATTTGGGGCATCACGTACTAAATTCAGTGAAAATAATTTATTAATAGTTTTGAAATTAAATTTGATAATCTCTTGTGCCATTGGTAACCAAGAGACGCACTATCTTTAGCCATAAAACACACTAGTGTAGAAGATTCTATACAAATGAAATTTAAACAAAATATATTTCTGCTTCGAGTGTCTGATAGAATCGTTTTCATATTGTTAACATATTTTATCAAGCACTTATCAACATGAAATTCAATAATATATCCTTTATCGCAAAGTTGTCTTATGCTTGTGAGATTGTGTTCCAATCCTTCAACATAAGCCACATCTGAGAAGGGTACTCTACCGTTAGAGATCATACCATAACCTTTAGTAATTCCTCAGTCTGAGCCTCCAAAGATGACCTTTGGGCCGTTCAAGACTGGAGAATAGTTCTGAAGAAGGCTTCTTGTCCGGGTCATGTGCCGAGAGCATCCGCTGTCCAAATACCAGATAGGCGTTTTGGTGGCCTTTGGACATACCTGCAATTATAAGTCAATTTGCCTTAGGAACCCAAACATGTTTGGGTCCTTGGTCTCTTGTTAGAATGCTCCCCCTACGAGTATTAGCATTATGAGTGGTCTTTCTCATATTGCCAACTTGAGGAGTTGCAAAATTCCTGGGATTAAACCAGCAGTCAATGGCAAGTGACCAATTGTGCCACAGCACCAATAATAAAACATGTTGTATCTTTGCCTTAGATTCTCCTGCTTCACCTTTTGAGATGGTGGTCTAGCAGGGGCAGCATTCTTGGAGGAAGAAGCTTCATGGTGATGACAATCACATGATTTCTTCTCCTTCAAAGGATTTTCTACAATGGGCTTTACCTTTGGTGCCTTCTTAATGTTATGACCATGATTATAAGGGTCATAGCTCTGAAGAATGATTTCTTCATAAGGTGCCTTGAAGACATTCTCACCAAAGTTTCTGGGGCGAGTCCATCTTTGGTAACGAGACTTGGGTTCTACATAGGTAGGCCTAGTCATGTGACCATAGGATGAGTCAAGATCAAACTCATTTGTTCGAAATATGACTTTCTTGAAAGAACTCTGATCTTGAGGGGCTTTCCCCATCTCTTTGGCAAAAGCCTTCTTGGCCGCCTTATTCTTTCTTTGAGTCTTATTCCTCCTAGAAGATTTACTAGGAGCTTCAACATGGCCTAGCCGAGCACCTTTGGCCTTAGCTGACAATTCAGGAATGAAAGGAAGAACAGTCTTGGTCTTCAAGAAACTTTCGACAAGTTTCTTTTCAGCAGCGAGTTGTTCTTCCAACTCTTTGATGATCTTCTCTTTTAAGTCTAGGTTCTCGAGAGCCTTGTTATATTCTTCAATAGCAGTATTGAAGTTCTCTTTGAGTGAGTCTGTCTTAGCGACTTCCTCTCTCAAAGTACTATCTTTAGCTTTCAGATACTTTATCTCTTTAGATTGAGTTTTCACAACTCGTCGACATTTGTCGTAAGCCTTGATTAACTACTTGTACTGGGCCATGAGTTTAGACTCATCGTCAGAAGAGCTTTCCTCATGATCATGCTTAGAAATATCAGATTCAGAGAGTGGAGTATGAGAGTTTACCTTCCTAGTGAACTGGGGTTCTTTTTCATCATCAGTCTGAGCCATGAGCCCAAAGTAGGCTTCTTATTCTTCACTAGACTCAGATGAGTTGGAGACGCTAAGAGTTTTGCTCTTCTTGGCTATTAGGCTCTTTTCTGTCTTCTTCTTTTTGTAATATGATTTCTTTTCTTCTCTTCTTCCACCCTCCTTCTTGTGGGGGCAGTCAGCGATGACATGACCTGGCTTATTACAGCAATAACAAACGATGTTAGTATAAATATGTTTCAAGGTTTAGTAGTATACCTGTCATGAATGCTTGAGCCTTTTCTATGTCGATCACCAACATGACATGATCATCTGTAGGAGACATCCTTGCCTTTCTATTGCTTCTTTTTGTTCAAGAATTTCTTGAACTGTCGTGAGAGTAGAGAGAACTCTCCTTTAGGTAGATCTAAGCCTGAGGTACTTGGCTCTGAGGTTTCTTCTTCGCTTACTTCTTGTGCAGGGGCAGGAGAGGCAGCTTTGGACTTCCTTGAGGTGTCTGCCTTGAGAGCAACCGAATTCTCCTTGGATGAAGACCTGCTCTTCTCTTCTTCAGCTTTTCTTGTATTGAGTTGTAGCTCCTATGACATTAGCTTCCCTAAGAGATTCTGCGGGTCTGTCTCAGCTAGCTTTCCAAATTCCCGGATTGCACAAACCTTGTTATCTCATTCCTTGGTTAGGGATCTCAAGAACTTGTCATTCAGTTCTTCGTTGGTGAAGACTCGGCCGTATACCCTTAGGTCGTTGACTATCTTGAAGAAGTTTTCAAATGTATCTGCAATGGTATCCTTGGGTCCTTGTTGGAAGGCTTCATATTTTTGATTAAGAAGGGATCTTCTATCATCCCTAACCTCTTTTGTGCCTTCCATCAAGGTAACGAGAGACTTCCACATCTCCTTAGAAGACTGACAGTGGATCAGGTTCTGTAACTTGGAGTCATCAACTTCACTTGCTATAATATTCTTGGCCTTCCTGTCTAAAGACATAAGTGCAATCTCATCTTTGTCGAGATCCATCAATTTCTTGGGAACCTTCTTTGTTGGATCTATAGTGGAGATGGTCATCGGAACGTAAGGACCTTCTTCAACGATCATGAAGATCCTTGGATCCACAGCTTAAATGAAAAATCTGATTCTCTCTTTCCACATGGGAAAATTATTCTTTGTGCACAAGGGAAGCTTGACAAAATCTTTGGCCTTGTCCATGCTTGGATAATTTCAAAAGACAATTGGGGACAGATCTGATCAAGGTGTTAACCTTTTAGTGATCAACCTCCCTCTGATACCAATTAAAAGTGTTCAGTTGTCTACCTAAATCACAAAGAGGGGGGTGAATAGGTGAGTTGTGCGTCTTTTTGTGGAATAAAAAATTAGCGATCTATGCACAAAAATCTACCAAGCATTCACATATGACAAAAGATTTATAGTGGTTCCCAACCTTCGGTACATCCACTTTCCATGAACCGATCTAGCAAAGCACTAGACTCCGCTACTCCACTATCTCGGATTGAAAACCAATCCTATGTCTCGGAACAAAGTTCTTACAACTCGATCCACAATACGAATCTACACTCGGAAGATAAAAACATCCTACAACTCGGAGATAAAAGCTCCTACTCTCAGAGAGGAATCTCCTATAAGAATAAATGGAGAAAATATGAAATACAAACAGAATATTTCTCAAATCTGGAAAATCTCGGCCAAGGTCTTATTTCTTTGATCTTTGCGTCTTTTTTAGAAATTGTTGAAGAAGATGCGCGGCTAGATCTGGATCTGAGGTTTCTTTGACTCACACGATCCGAGAGAAGATGAAGAGTTGAAGGACAATCTCAATCTATAAGTCGACTTGATCTGAATCTCCTTGAACACAAGCCCTAGGCGATTTGCACGATGAAGGTTGGTAGAGGCTTCCATTTTTGGAAAGAGAAAACTCCGACTCAGATTTCTTAGAATAATCTTTTCAGCACTTGTTAGGGTTAGTCGATTTAATAAGACCATATAAGATCTCCCTAACTGTCATAATTAGCATTAATGATGTACACGTGGACCAATCACGTCAAGGCATTTGAAAATCCCATCGGTTATGGACTTAGCGAAATTCTGGAAAGATTTACTGATTTACTCGTGTAAAAGATGAGCTACTCGAGTGCTAGGATGAGATCTCGAGAGGATAGTAATAGACTACTCGAGATAAATTTCTTGAGAAAATTCAGAACAGAACTTATAGATACTCGAGTGGAATAAAATTTACTCAAGTACTAGAAGTGTTACATGAGAGGTGGAGAAGAACTACTCGAATACTAGAATTATTACTCTAGAGGTAGGAGGATTACTCGAGTCAAAGACTTAGCGAATTTTTCTGGGAGATTAAATCTGGTTACACAAGTACTGGAGCTGGACTACTCTGTTGGATCCCTAGTTAGATTTGGGCTAGGTTTACTAAACTAGGATGTTTGACCCAAAATGTATAGCTACGGTCATGTGTGTGTCTTAGAGTCTAGGCCATGTCCTTAGAGTCAACACTACATGGATCAACCATCAACAGACTATAAAAGACTCAATACTTAGAGAAATTTCAAAGACTCAGGAAATGAGTTCGATGTTCGTTGAACTCAGGTCGATGAAAGGCGTGCTCAGCTCGACGAACTCAGAGACAATTCTCTGAGCTGAGCTCGACGAACTTGGTACTTAGGTCGACGATTTATGGACACCATATTTCAACATTTCAAGTCCAGAATTTATCTTAACTCCAATCGACAAACTTAGTTCTCAGCTCGATGATTTATGGATCATCCACTTCAACATCTTATTCCTGAAACATCTAAGTATTCTATGTCCAGGATCACACTCAAGTCGACGAACTCACCATCTCAGCTCGACGAACTTAGACCACAGTCTTGGCAAGATTTATCAAGTAGCAGTTAGAAGCTCTCAGCTTGACGAAACTAGTTCTCCGGTCGACGAACCCAGTTCCGAGGTCGACGATTTCTGGACATGTTACTTCAACATTCTTAAGTCCAAGAAACATGGAATTCTGAACTCCAGTCGACGAAGTTATACTCTCAGCTCGACGATCTTGATGCACAGAATTGGCAAGGGTCTAGAGAAAGCAGTTATCTGTTCTTTGCTCGACGATCTTGGATCTCAGCTTGATGAACAACTATTATCTGTTCGACAAACTTGACTTCTGAGCTCGACGAACTCTGGATCCAGGTCGACAAATTCTGTTCTCTGCTGAACGATTTCTGTGAAGTTCTAGACTTAATAATTTCCCTCCCTCTGTCTCTTTTCTATTGCAATAATTTCTGAGTAATCAATGCTTAAATATTCTCTGAATACTACTGTTAGAAGCAAGTATTGATTACGGTCTTCATCAGGATTATTACTTGCCGCTTTTCCATGGGAAAGTTGGGGAAATCAATCAATGCAAATATTCTCCAAGCCGACAGCATTGAATGAACGAAGAAATTCAAATTCAGAAGGAAGATTTCATGGAAAATTTTAAAAAAAGATTTTTCCTCTTTTCTTCAAGAGAAGCAGTAACCACACACAAGACAGCAATAAGGGTTTTCTTCTTTCTTCTCAGGAGAACACGTAGAGCACAAGAGAGTAACAACGATCATACAGTAACAAAGAACAAGAAGCCCTAGCCCTTGACTAGAGAAAGAACAGCAAGCTGAAGAAGAAGAAGAACAACCATTTAAATCAAGAGACTTCTTCTGTCTTCATCCCAGAATTCTTCAAAAGACAACAATTACTATATCAGTCAAGAAACACCTGGATACCTACTGGTAAAGGCTGAAACATTAAAGGCCTACTCATCCTGAAGCAAAGCTCCATCCTTCCTGAATAAATCTAGACCTCAGGGGGAGCTTTGTTAAAATCAAGATCCACTAAAGTCTTCTCAGTTGTAATTGAGAAAGAGAAGACATAATGACTCTCTCATCCCCAATTGTATAAAGGGTTGTTAACACCCTTCAAAAGTTAATCTTGGTTGCAAGTCACCTGATCAAATGACTTGAGGATTGGTTTTTGAGCACCTGATCAAAAGCTCATTGGTGGCAGTCACCTGATCAAAAACCTGAGTGGATTCCTACCAGGGTGGTAGAAGAGTGGATGTACCCAGGTTAGGGAATCACTATAAAATTCTTGTGTAGTTTGGTTGCACCTTTTTCTTTTGTTCTTGATGTGGCTGTGTTTGCTAGGTTACTGTGTTTGTGGTATTTAATTTAATTTCTGCAGCTCCAGTGATAGATTGAATTATCTTAGGACTGATTTGTTCATTAGCAAAAAGTTTTATAAACCCTATACACTCTATCCCCCCCCCCTAGAGTATTTCAGATCTAACCCTTACTTTCAATTGGTATCAGAGCAAGGTTCCTTTGGTTGTATAAGCTAACCCTTGAATCAAAAGATCCTGTGTTAGATCTGATATTTTTTTATTTCTATTAAGATTATATACACAACATGGCACAAAACAAAGACTATGAAAGCGCCAGACCTCCAATATGCAATCTAAATAAGTTTGCCATTTGGAAGACAAGAATTAAATTATATATGAACTCTATTGATGAGGATATCTACAATTCTATCTTTACAGGTCCTCCTCAACCATCTACCTCTACAGCAACATCCAACACTAATGCAGTACCACCACCTGAGTGGACTGAAGCCCAGAAGAAAGCCAGAATTGCTGATGTTAAAGCCATGAACATTCTGGCCCAAACAATGTCTGATGATATATTCCAGAAGGTGGTTGAATGTACATCAGCCAAGGCCATTTGGGAATCCCTTAACCAAATGGTGGCTGGCTCTGCTGATGAAAGGAAAGATAGAAGATCCAATCTCATATCCCAATATGAGAACTTCAAGAAGGTGGAAGCAGAATCTATAGCAGACATGTACAACAGGCTGAGCTCAATCATCAATGAGCTGAAAACCTTAGATAAGGACATCACCCTCACTGAGGTGAATGACAAAATCCTTATGTGTTTCCCAAGCTCATGGGATTCAAGGATCTGGCCAATCAAGGAGGCCAAGAGCCTAAATGAGATTTCCATAGAATCTCTCTTAGGAAAGCTCAAATCTTATGAGCAGCTCATTAAATCCAGAGAAGCTGCTGAGCAGAGAACACCTCCACCAGCAAGGAAGGAACACAACCTGGCATTCAAGGCTATTGAAGAATCTGAAGCCTCAACAGTCAATGAAGAATTGATAAGTCTCTTTGCCAAGAGATTTTATAAAATGGCAAGGAAAGATTTCAGAAGAAAATCATCCAGGAAGGATGACATGCCAAGGTATGACAAAACTCCTACTAAAGTGGTAGTTTGCTTTGGCTGCAGGAAACCTGGGAACTTCATCTCACAGTGTCCAGAGAATCAGAAGAAAGAGAAAAGAAGAGAGAAGGATACAAGAAGACAACAAAGTTCAAGACCTTCTTCCAGCAAATACAAGAAGAAGGAGAAGGGTTTTGTAGCTGAATCCTGGAGTGAAACTGAAGATGAATCCACATCCTCCAGCTCTAGTGAAGAAGACGAAGAGTCAAGGGCCAAAGAAGTCTGCCTCATGGACATTGATGCCTCCAGAAGCCAATCAGAAGAAGAAGAATCTGACAATGAAGAAGCTTCAGAAACATAAGCTGATCAGGTACTCTTATCCTTTGACTATACTTCTGATGCTTTCAAATTTGAATTCAAAACCATGTCAATTGAATTAATAAACTCTTAAAAAAATCAAAACACTTAGGGAAAAATTAGTTAATCAGGAAAACATCATTTCTGAAAACACCAAGCTAAAAGCAAAACTAACATTAGCTAATAAACAAATTAACTCTTTGAAAGCAGAACTATGTGAGGCCAAACAACTTGAGAAATCTCTCAATGGGAGAATCCTTAAGCTGATGGACATCACGAACACAGTCAATGCCAGATTGAATGACAAACTGGGCTTGGGTGCATCATCAAGTTTACCCCCCATTCTTAAGAAGAATACTTTATCAACCCCCATTAAATTTGTTTCTGCTAAGGGTAAAGAAATTATCAACAACAAACAAACCACAGAAGAATTACCCAACCTCGGAATCACAATAACAGAAACTAGAGAACCATAGATAAAAATAAAGTTTAGCAGATTTCGTCGACTTCAGATCGACGAAATGTAGCCAGTTCGTCGAACTCCAGTCGACGAACGTTGAACGCAAAACTATATAATAATCATTTGTCTTTCTGCGATCGACGAACTCTACATGGTTCGTCGAGCAGAGGTCGGCGAACTTGGGGCACATAAAATGTCTATGTTCATTCTCTGAGCGGAGATCGACGATCTCATCCCATTTTCTCGAACTCTAGTCGACGAACTCACAACATTTCGTCGAACCCAGTCAGACTTGATAAAAATTATAACTCTAACAGAAACCCTAATCAAACTAGGAAACCCTTTAACCCACTTGATGATTGGATAATTCCACCCAGAAGATATCACCCATTAGGATATAAATCACAACCATAATATTCTGTGATTTCAAGTTTTTACTATCAGCAAAACAAAGGACCCAAGGTAACCTAGGTCAAGACAATTAATTATTTTCTTTGCAGGAGAATAGTTGTCCAGTTGTTAATTCAACTATGGTATCTGGACAGTGGATGCTCCAAGCATATGACTGGCAGCAAGGAAACTTTAATCAACTACAAGTCCAAGCTGGGACCAAAGGTTATCTTTGGTGATTCAAAGTGTGGTCAGTCTGAAGGCTATGGAGAAGTAAAGATTGGAGCAGCCACATTCAAGAAGGTGACTTATGTAAAAGGACTCAAGCATAACCTCATCTCAATCAGCCAATTATGTGATGAAGGTTATTAGGTACACTTTAACTCTACATCCTGTATTATTTCTAATAAAGAAAAACAAAAAGTTTTAATTGGAAATAGACAAGGAAACATATACTTAGTTGATTTTCTTTCTGCCAATTCAGATATTTGTCTGCTTAATATTATTTGCAATCAAAATGAATTATGGCATAAAAGACTAGGACATGTAAACATAAAAAATATGCTAGGCTATCTAAAGACAGTCTTGTAAGAGGCTTACCTTCTGATCCCTACAAGAAGGAAGGCCTTTGTAGGGCTTATCAACTAGGCAAGCAAACTAAATCTAGTTTTAAATCAATTAATAAAAGTGATTCACCTAAGATTTTGTACTTGCTACACATGGACCTATTGGACCTAGTGCTGTACAAAGCCTGGGAGGGAAATCATATACACTAGTCATTGTAGATGACTTCTCAAGATTAACTTGGGTGTTCTTTCTGAGATCTAAGTAAGATACCTTCAAAGTTCTTACAGATTTTCTCAGGACCATACAGATTGAGTACTCTACTCATGTTGCATTGATCAGAAGTGACGTTGGTACAGAGTTTGAGTCTCTTCTTATGCATGAGTTCTGTGAGAAGGAAGGTATCAGGCACTGCTTCTCAGCTCCTAGAACTCCCCAACAAAATGGGGTAACTGAAAGGAAGAATAGAACCTTGATTGAAGCTGCAGGCACATTACTTGTAGATGCTTACATGCCACTATCCTTTTGGGCAGAGGCTGTAAGCACAACGAATTATGTACTGAACAGAAGTTTGATACATAAACTAAAGAATAGGACTCCCTATGAATTACTTAAAGGGAAGAAACCTAAAATAACTTATTTTAAAGTATTTGGATGTGTATGCTATATACATAATAATAGCAAGAAATATATTAGGAAGTTTGAAGCTAAGGTTGAAGAGGGAATATTTCTAGGATATTCCCAAGAAAGCAAAACTTATAGGGTATTTAATAAATCATCTTTAAAAATTAAAGAATCAATTCATGTTACTTTTGATGAGGCTAATATTTCTTGCAAGGAGAAAGAAATTTCTACCAGTAACCCTCTGCAGGTACCTCACTTGTGTGAGAATTTGGATGGACTAAGCCTCAGCCAAGAGGTTCCAAAACATCCTTCTCCACAAGTTGTTGAAGACAGTGAAGATGTATCCTTGGAAGAGGCTAAACCTCATTCAATAGCAAACATAATTCCACAAGAGGAATTAAATCCAAATGTTGTTGCTGAACAAACTCCACCCACTGATCTTGTCACACTAAGGGATCACCCTAGATCCCAAGTGATTGGAGACATAACAGTAGGTGTACAGACAAGGCATCAACTCAACTAAGATGTGATGCATGCATGTTTTCTCTCTCAAGTTGAACCTCAATCCATAAAAGATGCTGAGAAAGATCTCCACTGGATCATTGCAATGCAAGAGGAACTCAGCCAGTTTGAGAGATGTAGAGTTTGGGATTTGGTTCCAAGACCCAAAGACTACCTAGTCATTGGAACCAAATGGGTTTATAGAAACAAGCTTGATGCCCAAGGTGCATTTGTGAGGAACAAGGCTAGGCTTGTTTCTCAAGGATATAGGCAAGAAGAAGGCATAGACTATGATCAAACATTTGCACCAGTTGCAAGGTTAGAAGTAATCAGAATCTTCCTTTCCTATGATGCCTACAAGAAGTTTAAAGTCTACCAGATGGATGTGAAAAGTGCCTTTCTAAATGGAGTACTAAAATAAGAGGTTTATGTTGAACAACCTCCAGGTTTATCTCTCCAACCCATCCCTCTTATGTATTTAGATTACATAAAGCCCTCTATGGTGTAAAGCAAGCTCCAAGAGCTTAGTATGAGACCTTAGCTAGCTATCTGATAGAGCATGAATTCACTAGAGGCATAGTAGATAAAACATTATTCACTAGGCACCATAAGGACAAAATCTTATCAGTACAAATTTATGTGGATGACATCATATTTGGGTCTACTGACTCTAAACTATGCAAGAGGTTTTCTGACCTCATGCATTCCAGGTCGACGAATTCTGTTCTCTGCTGAACGATTTCTGTGAAGTTCTAGACTTAAAAATTTCCCTCTCTCTGTCTCTTTTCTATTGCAATAATTTTCTGAGTAATCAATGCTTAAATATTCTCTGAATACTACTGTTAGAAGCAAGTATTGATTACGGTCTTCATCAGGATTATTACTTGCCACTTTTCCATGGGAAAGTTGTGGAAATCATTCAATGCAAATATTCTCCCGGCCGACAGCATTGAATGAACGAAGAAATTCAAATTCAGAAGGAAGATTTCATGGAAAATTTTTAAAAAAGATTTTTCCTCTTTTCTTCAACAGAAGTAGTAACCACACACAAGACAGCAATAAGGGTTTTCTTCTTTCTTCTCGGGAGAACACGCAGAGCACAAGAGAGTAACAACAATCATACAGTAACAAAGAATAAGAAGCCCTAGCCCTTGACTAGAGAAAGAACAGCAAGCTGAAGAAGAAGAAGAACAACCATTTAAATCAAGAGTCTTCTTCTGTCTTCATCCCAGAATTCTTCAAAAGACAACAATTACTATATCAGTCAAGAAACACCTGGATACCTGCTGGTAAAGGCTGAAACATTAAAGGCCTACTCACCCTGAAGCAAAGCTCCATCCTTCCTGAATAAATCTAGACCTCAGGGGGAGCTTTGTTAAAATCAAGATCCACTAAAGTCTTCTCAGTTGTAATTGAGAAAGAGAAGACATAATGACTCTCTCATCCCCCATTGTATAAAGGGTTCTTAACACCCTTCAAAAGTTAATCTTGGTTGTAAGTCACCTGATCAAATGACTTGAGGATTGGTTTTGGAGCACCTGATCAAGACCTCATTGGTGGCAGTCACCTGATCAAAAACCTGAGTGGATTCCTACCAGGGTGGTAGAAGAGTGGATGTACCCAGGTTAGGGAACCACTATAAAATTCTTGTGTTGTCTGGTTGCACCTTTTTCTTTTGTTCTTGATGTGGCTGTGTTTGCTAGGTTACTGTGTTTGTGGTATTTAATTTAATTTCTGCAGCACCAGTGATAGATTGAATTATCTTAGGACTGATTTGTTCATTAGCAAAAATTTTTATAAACCCTATACACTTTATTCCCCCCCCCTAGAGTATTTTAGATCTAACCCTTACTTTCAATTGATATCAGAGCAAGGTTCCTTTGGTTGTATAAGCTAACCCTTGAATCAAAAGATCTTGTGTTAGATCTGATATTTTTTTATTTCTATTAAGATTATATACACAACATGGCACAAAACAAAGACTATGAAAGCACCAGACCTCCAGTATGCAATCTAAATAAGTTTGCCATTTGGAAGGCAAGAATTAAATTATATATGAACTCTATTGATGAGGATATCTACAATTCTATCTTTACAGGTCCTTCTCAACCATCTACCTCTACAGCAACATCCAACACTAATGCAGTACCACCACCTGAGTGGACTGAAGCCCAGAAGAAAGCCAGAATTGCTGATGTTAAAGCCATGAACATTCTGGCCCAAACAATGTCTGATGACATATTCCAGAAGGTGGTTGAATGTACATCAGCCAAGGCCATTTGGGAATCCCTTAACCAAATGGTGGTTGGCTCTGCTGATGAAAGGAAAGATAGAAGATCTAATCTCATATCCCAATATGAGAACTTCAAGAAGGTGGAAGCAGAATCTATAGCAGACATGTACAACAGGCTGAGCTCAATCATCAATGAGCTGAAAGCCTTAGATAGGACATCACCCTCACTGAGGTGAATGACAAAATCCTTATGTGTTTCCCAAGCTCATGGGATTCAAGGATCTGGCCAATCAAGGAGGCCAGGAGCCTAAATGAGATTTCCACAGAATCTCTCTTAGGAAAGCTCAAATCTTATGAGCACCTCATTAAATCCAGAGAAGCTGCTGAGCAGAGAACACCTCCACCAGCAAGGAAGGAACACAACCTGACATTCAAGGCTATTGAAGAATCTGAAGCCTCAACAGTCAATGAAGAATTGATAAGTCTCTTTGCCAAGAGATTTTATAAAATCGCAAGGAAAGATTTCAGAAGAAAATCATCCAGGCAGGATGACATGCCAAGGTATGACAAAACTCCTACTAAAGAGGTAGTTTGCTTTGGCTGCAGGAAACCTGGGCACTTCATCTTACAGTGTCCAAAGAATCAAAAGAAAGAGAAAAGAAGAGAGAAGGATACAAGAAGACAACAAAGTTCAAGACCTTCTTCCAGCAAATACAAGAAGAAGGAGAAGGGTTTTGTAGCTAAATCCTGGAGTGAAACTGTAGATGAATCCACATCCTCCAGCTCCAGTGAAGAAGAAGAAGAGGCAAGGGCCAAAGAAGTCTGCGTCATGGTCATTGATGCCTCCAGAAGCCAATCAGAAGAAGAAGAATCTGACAATGAAGAAGCTTCAGAAACAAAAGCTGATCAGGTACTCTTATCCTTTGACTATACTTCTGATGCTTTCAAATTTGAATTCAAAACCATGTCAATTGAATTAATAAACTCTTAAAAAAATCAAAACACTTAGGGAAAAATTAGTTAATCAGGAAAACATCATTTCTGAAAACACCAAGCTAAAAGCAGAACTAACATTAGCTAATAAACAAATTAACTCTTTGAAAGCAGAACTATGTGAGGCCAAAAAATTTGAGGAATCTCTCAATGGGAGAATCCTTAAGCTGATGGACATCACGAGCACAGTCAATGCCAGATTGAATGGCAAACTGGGCTTGGGTGCATCATCAAGTTTACCCCCCATTCTTAAGAAGAATACTTTATCAACACCCATTAAATTTGTTTCTGCTAAGGGTAAAGAAATTATCAACAACAAACAAACCACAAAAGAATTACCCAACCTCGGAAATCACAATAACAGAAACTAGAGAACCATAGATAAAAATAAAGTTTAGCAGATTTCGTCGACTTCAGATCGACGAAATGTAGCCAGTTCGTCGAACTCCAGTCGACGAACGCTGAACGCAAAACTATATAATAATCATTTGTCTTACTGCGATCGACGAACTCTACATGGTTCGTCGAGCAGAGGTCGACGAACTTGGGGCACATAAAATGTCGATGTTCATTCTCTGAGCGGAGATCGACGATCTCATCCCATTTTCTCGAACTCTAGTCGACGAACTCACAACATTTCGTCGAACCCAGTCAGACTTGATAAAAATTATAACTATAATAGAAACCCTAATCAAACTAGGAAACCCTTTAACCCACTTGATGATTGGATAATTCCACCCAGAAGATATCACCCATTAGGATATAAATCACAACCATAATATTCTGTGATTTCAAGTTTTTCCTATCAGCAAAACAAAGGACCCAAGGTAACCTGGGTCAAGAACAATTAATTATTTTCTTTGCCGGAGAATAGTTGTCCAGTTGTTAATCAACTATGGTATCTGGACAGTGGATGCTCCAAGCATATGACTGGCAGCAAGGAAAATTTAATCAACTACAAGTCCAAGCTGGGACCAAAGGTTATCTTTGGTGATTCAAAGTGTGGCCAGTCTGAAGGCTATGGAGAAGTAAAGATTGGAGCAGCCACATTCAAGAAGGTGACTTATGTAAAAGGACTCAAGCATAACCTCATCTTAATCATCCAATTATGTAATGAAGGTTATTATGTACACTTTAACTCTACATCCTGTATTATTTCTAATAAAGAAAAACAAAAAGTTTTAATTGGAAATAGACAAGAAAACATATACTTAGTTGATTTTCTTTCTGCCAATTCAGATATTTGTCTGCTTAATATTGTTTGCAATCAAAATGAATTATGGCATAAAAGACTAGGACATGTAAACATAAAAAATATGCTAGGCTATCTAAAGACAGTCTTGTAAGAGGCTTACCTTCTGATCCCTACAAGAAGGAAGGCCTTTGTAGGGCTTATCAACTAGGCAAGCAAACTAAATCTAGTTTTAAATCAATTAATAAAAGTGATTCACCTAAGATTTTGTACTTGCTACACATGGACCTATTGGACCTAGTACTGTACAAAGCCTGGGAGGGAAATCCTATACACTAGTCATTGTAGATGACTTCTCAAGATTCACTTGGGTGTTCTTTCTAAGATCTAAGTAAGATACCTTCAAAGTTCTTACAGATTTTCTCAGGACCATACAGATTGAGTACTCTACTCATGTTGCATTGATCAGAAGTGATCATGGTATAGAGTTTGAGTCTCTTCTTATGCATGAGTTCTGTGAGAAGGAAGGTATCATGCACTACTTCTCAGCTCCTAGAACTCCCCAACAAAATGGGGTAGCTGAAAGGAAGAATAGAAACTTGATTGAAGCTGCAGGCACATTACTTGTAGATGCTTACATGCCACTATCCTTTTGGGCAGAGGCTGTAAGCACAGCGAATTATGTACTGAACAGAAGTTTGATACATAAACTAAAGAATAGGACTCCCTATGAATTACTTAAAGGGAAGAAACCTAAAATCACTTATTTTAAAGTATTTAGATGTGTATGCTATATACATAATAATAGCAAGAAATATATTAGGAAGTTTGAAGCTAAAGTTGAAGAGGGAATTTTTCTAGGATATTCCCAAGAAAGCAAAGCTTATAGGGTATTTAATAAATCATCTTTAAAAATTCAAGAATCAATTCATGTTACTTTTGATGAGGCTAATATTTCTTGCAAGGAGAAAGAAATTTCTACCAGTAACCCTCTGTAGGTACCTCACTTGTGTGAGAATTTGGATGGACTAAGCCTCAGCCAAGAGGTTCCAAAACATCCTTCTCCACAAGTTGTTGAAGACAGTGAAGATGTATCCTTGGAAGAGGCTGAACCTCATTCAATAGCAAACATAATTCCACAAGAGGAATTAAATCCAAATGTTGTTGCTGAACAAACTCCACCCACTGATCTTGTCACACTAAGGGATCACCCTAGATCCCAGGTGATTGGAGACATAACAGTAGGTGTACAGACAAGGCATCAACTCAACCAAGATGTGATGCATGCATGTTTTCTCTCTCAAGTTGAACCTCAATCCATAAAAGATGCTGAGAAAGATCCCCACTGGATCATTGCAATGCAAGAGGAACTCAGCCAGTTTGAGAGATGTAGAGTTTGGGATTTAGTTCCAAGACCCCAAGACTACCCAGTCATTGGAACCATATGGGTTTATAGAAACAAGCTTGATGCCCAAGGTGAATTTGTGAGGAACAAGGCTAGGCTTGTTGCTCAAGGATATAGGCAAGAAGAAGGCATAGACTATGATCAAACATTTGCACCAGTTGCAAGGTTAGAAGTAATCAGAATCTTCCTTGCCTATGATGCCTACAAGAAGTTTAAAGTCTACCAGATGGATGTGAAAAGTGTCTTTCTAAATGGAGTACTAAAAGAAGAGGTCTATGTTGAACAACCTCCAGGTTTTATCTCTCCAACTCATCCCTCTTATGTATTTAGATTACATAAAGCCCTCTATGGTGTAAAGCAAGCTCCAAGAGCTTGGTATGAGACCTTAGCTAGCTATCTGATAGAGCATGAATTCACTAGAGGCATAGTAGATAAAACATTATTCACTAGGCACCATAAGGACAAAATCTTGTCAGTACAAATTTATGTGGATGACATCATATTTGGGTCTACTGACTTTAAACTATGCAAGAGGTTTTCTGACCTCATGCATTCTAAGTTTGAGATGAGTAACATGGGTGAGCTCTCCTACTTCCTTGGTCTCCAAGTAAAGCAGCTACCTGCTGGCATCTTCATCTCCCAGGCTAAGTATGTTAAAGAGCTTCTTAAAAAGTTTGGGAGGGTAGATGCCTCAGTAAAGAAAGCACCTATGTCTATTAATGTTGTTGATAGATTCTGATCCACATGGGAAACCTATTGTCCAGAAGTTATATAGGGGCATTGTTGGGTCCCTATTATATCTTATAGATAGCAGACCTGATATCATGTTTGTCAGATGCCTTTGTACTAGGTTCCAAGTGAACCCTAAAGAATCTCACCTAGTTTTTCTAAAAAGAATTTTGAGATATATAAAGAGTTGTCCTAGTCTAGGCCTTTGGTATCCTACTGAGTCAGAATTTGATTTAACTGGATATTCAGATGCTGACTTTGCTGGATGCAGGGTTGACAGGAAAAGTACCTCAGGAACTTGCCAGTTCCTTGGTATGAGACTAGTGTCTTGGTTCTGCAAGAAACAATCATCTGTGTCCACATCAACTGCTGAAGCAGAATACATTGCATCTGGCAGTTGCTGTTCACAGATGTTGTGGATTCAAAACCAACTCCTAGACTATGATTTCAACTTAAATAATTCAACTCTACTATATGATAACACAAGTGTTTTATCCATAGCACAGAATCCAGTCCATCACAGTAGGACTAAGCATATAGACATTAAGCATCATTTCATTAGAGAGTGTGTCGACAAAAACAAAATCAAATTTGTCTATATCTACACTGATTTACAAAGAGATGATATTTTCACCAAACCCTTGGATGAAAGGAATCACCTGTTCTTTATAAATCAGCTGGGTATGATCATTGGAGAAGCCTTGATTTAACTTCTACTGCACTCGATGAATTTTTCAAAGTTCGTCGAACGGAGCTCGACGAACTGGGGAAAGTTCTTGAGATATTCATCGAATGGAGTTTGACAAATCTGCTTCAAAAAACTTTCGTCGAACGGAGCTCGACGAAATGTTTTCAAATCTTCAACCTGAGCTCGACGAATCATTTAACTATAAATTATTTCGTCGACCTCAGATCGAAGAATTATTTTATTTTTCGTGGAACCGAGTTTGTCGATTCATATTCTGGAAAACCTTATATCTAGGTTTTCTTTGACCTCCGTCCCACACTTTCAGTTCTCTCGCACTTGATCTTCATTTTTCTCTTGCAGGCGAACTAATGGCGATTCCAGCAGGTAGCCTCGCAGCAATGAAATTCGACACAGGATTTGATGTCGATTTTGATTCCTTCCAACATTCAGACCCTATCTTTCTGGACATCATGCAACTCCTTAAAGAATAGCAGTTGAAGAATCTGCTGTCCACCAGTATCAAGATATCTGGCATTGAGATCAGAGAGTGTGTCTATACTTCTTCCACCACAGATGAGAACTTTTTGATTGGCACAATCTCTTGTAATGATGTTCCACTTACTCCCGCCGTTCTAACAGGATTTTTTGGATTAATTAACGGTGAAGAAGAGTTAGAAATTGATACTGAGGAATTTGATGTGATGCTGAGTTTGATGGGTTATACTGGAGAAACCCCAAATAAATTGCTGAAGAAACACCTGTCTGCCGAGTTAAAATTTCTAGCAGACTTTGTGGGGAAAGTGTTGCTGGGCAAGCACACTGCCCATGATTATATAACCAGACATCAATTCTTGGTGATGTATGCAATAGTAAACAAGAAGTAGGTGAACTGGGCTCAGATTCTGTTTGGGCTGATTAAGAAAAAGAATAATAAAAGGAGGTTAGTTTTGGAAGGATCTTAGGGATCTTCCTAAAGGAAAAGGCTGCTGAATCCCTGATCTCCCTGACCATATTCATCAATGCCTCCAAGAGGCTCACATGTGCCCTATTTGGCAGGTTGGATAGGACCATCACCAAGGCCTCTAAGGCTTCTTCCTCTTCCACCAGGGCTTCTGAGAGTACTAGGGCTTCTCCAGCCACTTCCCAACCTGCTGAAGATATCCCTCCTCCACCTCCCTCACCTCCAGCCATCCCACCTCAACCTCAGATGGTACAACAACTCCCATCCACAGTTCAAACCACCATTCACACTCTTAAACCTCCCTCGTCCCCAGTACATCTATCCCTCACTCACTTTCCTACCTCACCTCCCTTCCAACATGATACACCAGTTCTATCACCACCCTCCTCTCCACTACCACCCCATTTGGCTGCCATTCCCCCTCCAATATCTCCTCCCTCCCTTCCTTTAATCTGCTCCCCTCCCCTCCTCATACTTCTTCTATTCTAGATGTCCACATGATAGATGCTTTACCTTCTCCTCCACCATCATCTTCCATCCCTCCCTCTGTTTACATTAAAACACCTTCTACCACACCCTCTGCATCTCTGCCATTGGACCCCTCCATTATTCCATCTCTCATTGCACTTCTTACTCCCCTCCTCAAAATAATTATAGCAGAGGCTATTACACCTCTTGCTTCTTCCATATCCTCTCTTGCTGACAAAATATCTGCTCTCTCTGCTCCTCCATCTTCAGTCAGGGGCCTAGCTCCATTTGCCACTGAAACAAGGCAGGGGGAGATGCTCTATGAAGAAGTAGCAGTAGAAAAAGCAGCAACAGCAGAAGCGGTAGAAGAAGCAGCAACAGCAGAAGCAGTAGTAACAGCAGCAGTTACAGCAGAAAAAGAAGCAACTAAAGCAGATGCAGATGCAGATGCAGATGCTGATACTGATTTATTTGATTTAATTAACTTTATTGAATCTGATATGGAAATAGATGAGCAGGTCCCAGAGGAAATAACAACTGCCGGTGATTTTATTATAAATCCCACAGTTGATCTTTTAAATTTACTGAGCAGTTTTGATACAGCTTATTTTAATAACCTTCCAGAGTACAGCATCAAGACATCTTTGGCTATAGTCCCATACATCTCTCTCATAAGCCCCAAGGTTGCCAAGCAACTAAAGTCTAGTTTTGTTACAATAGAGGTTCCAGCCATAGAGGTTACAGCTATTCCATCTCCTCCCAGAGCGGTTTCCCCCATTATTTCATCCCCTCCAAAAGATATTTCTGCTCCAATTTTTATTATGGATGATTCACCAATGTCTGATCTTGATGCACTAATCATGGCAGATATAGAAGAATAAAATAAAACAGTGGCTGAAAGCACTGTTCTGTATAGCCCACCTGTTCCAATTTCAGCTCCTCCTCCAGCTCCTCCTCCAGTTTCCTCCCAGCCAGAGAAACCCTTGATATCTGCTGAGGCCCTAAAATAAATTAATGCACTACATGATAATCCTCAAGATTTTGATGATGATGATGATGAAGAGGACTCAGATGATGAGCCTAAGAAAAAGAAAGTATCTAAGAAGAGGAAAGCTCCTCCACCTCCGGCCCCAAAACCAAATCCAGCAAATGACACTCCATACTATATGCTCCAAAAGATCACACCCTATAAGGGCATGCCAACATGGATGTGGTTGTCCAAAAATCAACAAAAAGAAAGGAATAAAAGCATAAGATATTCCTCACCTCCTCAAAGATACAGAAGGGATCCTCCTCCTCCTCCTACTACTGGTGCTTCCAGTTCTTCAACTCAGAGGACTACCCAGTTTCAAACCTATCAAAGACATCAGGGTAGGTCCACCTCTTCAGGAAGCAGCCAACAAAGGCATTATTCATCTAGCATGCAGCAGCATCAACAACATCAACAACAACAATTAACTGAACATTAAAAGGCTAAAAGCCCCAAGAGACCTGCTTCCCCTCCTGTACCATTTGAAGATCTTGAGACAGCTACAACTGCTAGGATGGCCAGATTCCAGGAATTGGTTGGCCTATCCATGATCAACAAAGCAAGAGCTGAAGGAAAGGATTCATCTGAATATACTACCATGTATAAGTACAGAAAGGAAGAACATAACAGGTTTGCTAAGGCTAACAAAATTTTCAATGTTGATGATAATATGAAGTTACATCCTGAAGCTGTAGTGCCAAGGGCTACCTCCCTGAATATCATTGGAGTTATTGACATGACAATGACAAAAGCTCAAGAAGCTGATCCTAATAGGGAAATCAAAATTACTCAGCCAGGTGACAAAGCTAAGGAGGATAAGCCAAAGGAGCCCAAGAAGAAGAAATGAACATTTTGAACTATTTCTAATCTCTCTATTGTTTGTAAAACTGTCTGTTTATGATACAAAGCTTACTGTATATATATATATCTGCTGCACATTTAAATTTTTCATGTCAGATATATGTTTTATTACTTTGTATATTTTGTATGTCTGTAATTAGTGACCTTATCCAAATAGGGGGAGATTGTTGGATCCCTAGTTAGATTTGGGCAAGGTTCACTAAACTAGGATGTTTGACCCAACATGTATAGCTAGGGTCATGTGTGTATCCTAGATTTTAGGCCATGTCCTTAGAGTCAACACTACATGGACCAGTCATCAACAGACTACAAAAGACTCAAGACTTAGAGAAATTTCAAAGACTCAGAAAATGAGTTCGACGTTTGTCGAACTCAGGTCGACGAAAGGCATGCTCAGCTCGACGAACTCAGAGACAGTTCTCTGAGCTGAGCTCGACAAACTTGGTACTCAGGTCGATGATTTATGGACACCATATTTCAACATTTTAAGTCCAGAATTTCTCTGAACTCCAGTCGACGAACTTAGTTCTCAGCTCGATGATTTCTGGATCATCTACTTCAACATCTTATTCCAGAAACATCTAAGTATTCTAAGTCCAGGATCACACTCTAGTTGACGAACTCACCTTCTCAGCTCGACGAACTTAGACCACAGTCTTGGAAAGATTTATCAAGTAGTAGTTAGAAGCTCTCAGCTCGACGAAACTAGTTCTCAGGTCGACGAACCCAGTTCTGAGGTTGATGATTTCGGGACATGTTACTTCAACATTCTTAAGTCTAAGAAACATGGAATTTTGAACTCCAGTCGACTAAGTTATACTCTCAGCTGGATGATCTTGATGCACAGAATTGGCAAGGGTCTAGAGAAAGCAGTTATCTAATCTTAGGTCGACGATCTTGGATCTCTGCTCAACGAACAACTATTATCTGGTCGACGAACTTGACTTCTCAGCTCGAAGAACTCTGGATCCAGGTCGACAAATTCTGTTCTCTGCTCAACGATTTCTGTGAAGTTCCAGACTTAGAAATTTCCCTCCGTCTGTCCCTTTTTTATTGCAATAATTCCTGAGTAATCAATGCTTAAATATTCTCTGAATATTATCGTTAGAAGCAAGCAATTATTATAGTCTTCATCAGGATTATTACTTACAGCCTTTCTATGGGACAGTTGGGGAAATCAATCAATGCAAATATTCTTCAGGACGACAGCATTGAATGAAGGAAGAAATTCAAATTCAGAAGGAAGATTTCATGGAAAATATAAAAAAAAAAGATTTTTCCTCTTTTCTTCAACAGAAGTAGTAAGCACACACAAGGCAACAATAAGGGTTTTCTTCTTTCTTCTCAGGAGAACATGCAGAGCACAAGAGAGTAACAGCAATCATACAGTAACAGAGAACAAGAAGTCCTAGCCCTTGACCAGAGAAAGAATAGCAAGCTGAAGAAGAAGATGAAGAAGAACAACCATTTAAATCAATCGTCTTCTTCTGTCTTCATCCCAGGATTCTTCAAAGGATAATAATTACTATATCAGTCAAGAAGCACCTGGATACCTGCTGGTCAAGGCTAAAACATTGAAGGCATACTCACCCTGAAGCAAAGCTCCATCCTTCCTGAACAAATCAAGACCTCAGGGGGAGCTTTGTCAAAATCAAGATCCACTAAAGTCTTCTCAGTTGTAATTGAGAAAGAGAAGACATAATCACTCTCTCATCCCCCACTGTATAAAGGGTTCTTAACTCCCTTCAAAAGTTATTCATGTTTGCAAGTCACCTGATCAAAAGACTTGAGGATTGCTTTTTGAGCAGATGATCAAAAGCTCATTGGTGGCAGTGACCTGATCAAAAACCTGAGTGAATTCCTACTAGGGTGGTAGAAGAGTGGATGTACCCAGGTTGGGGAACCACAATAAAATTCTTGTGTTGTCCGGTTGAACCTTTTTCTTTTGTTCTTGTTGTGGCTGTATTTGCTAGGTTGTTGTGTTTGTGGTATTTAATTTAATTTCTGCAGCACCAGTGATAGATTGAATTATCTTAGGATTGATTTTTTAATTAGCAAAAAGTTTTATAAACCCTAAATACTCTATTCACCCCCCCCCCCTCTAGAGTATTTCAGATCTAACCCTTACTTTCATACTTGAGTAGTAGATAGACTACTCGAGTACATGAACTTGACTACTCGAGTGGGGTAACAACAGCACGAGAACTGTCCTTCTGTAACTCGAGACAAAGGACTTATCTACTCGAGTGGTTAACATGACTACTCGAGTAAAGTACTTAGAATAAATTTTGAGAGGACAAATTTATAACTCGAGAATAAGAGAAAGTTTACTCGAGTAATGGACTTGGCCACTCGAGAGCTATGTTCAGACTACTCGAGAGCCATTTCCCTTACTCGAGTACAGACAAACTTACTCGAGTATTTACTAAGTTTTCAACTCGAGTACTTAAACTTCTACTCGAGTGAAACACTTAGAAAAATTTTGGTTCAAGAGGATTTTCCTTTCTTCAATAAAATCAACAACACTTCTTTCTCCAATCAATCCTAGTGCTTGAAAGATGGAGTGTATCCCAATAGAGAGGCTACACATGAGTCAACACCATGGATCACACAATGAGGGATTACATTGTATGGTCCTGTGTTTGGTGACCCATTGTAGACTAACATTGGTCAACACATGGCAATTTAGTCCTGCAAACATATAATTCAAACAATACATCAAATAAAACTTAATTCATCTTAGTTCAAGGGTGACTTCACCAAATCTGGGTTATTGTGGATACAATACCCAACACTCATGTGTTTTATGGCCAATTGTAATCTAATATTGGTTTGTACTTAGCAATTAAAGTCCTACAAGTACATAAATAAAATGTAGCATTAAATACAAACTCAATTCATCTTAGTTTAAGGGAGACTTCTTCAAATCAGGGCTATTGTGGATACAATGGTGATTTGTATAGAGAATAATCATAAATAAGAACATAGAAAAAGGCACAGTAAATGCAAGTAGAATTAAATCGTCAAAACATTAATATTAATATAACAATGCCTTTTGGGAATTCACTGTTCTCACACATTTCGCAGACTTAAAAATTTATTCTCATTAATATTGCCCCTAGTTCTTTTCATGATGTTTGTCAAAATAAATGTAAGGCTTGGGATAATACTTTGGAGGAGGATGAGGAGGAGAAGGATTTTCCCTTCTATATTTTCTGAAGTGCAACCTTCTCTTCACATCTGAAACTTTATGTTTATCTCATTCCTCTTTGTTATAATAAGTCCTTGGCGCTTCATTGGTAAGATCAACAATACTGTAAGTGTCCAAGATAATTCCTTTTGAAATTGGACTCCAAGTTTCAGTATATTCTAAATTTTATTTATTTGGTTCAGATCTAGCAGAAGGACCTTCCCCATACCTTCGTCTCTTCTAATGAGGTTTAGAAGATTCTCGAATGAATTATACCTCTTCTTCAGCAGCATCAGACAAAATCGACTGATAAATAATATGAGGTGCATACTCTGCCCCAATAAGTTAATGCTCAAAATACTCCACTCCTTCATCATTGAACTCTCCACCTACATCAGGATGTTCACCTTCAACAAGTAGAGCTTGATCTGTAACATTTCCTATTAATTCTTCATGCAACCACTTAATGTTTTGATAAGTATAAGTATTAGCACAGTGCATTTGCAGGCGCACTTCTTTAGTAAGATCACCCATTCTTCTCTGTAGTCTTTCCTCCCCCTTTCTGACTTCTAAAACGAGGGTCTAGATGATATCTGCCTTGTAGATTCTCATCTTCTTATCAATGTGATGCATGCTCGCATAATGGGAATGGATCATGGCATCATGAGATTTAGAAAGATGAGTTGTTTCATTGTAAACCTGACCGAAGCTCTTTATCAAATGGTCAATGGCCTTACCCTCTTGGGTTAACGATTCAATCAGAGAGGTTTGCAGCTTATCCATGTTGTGATTTACTTGAGTTATGCCATAAGATAGATCTTTCTCTATTTTTGTCACTGTCCACAACTTGCTTCAGAGAGGACTCAAAGTGATCTTTTTTCTTGGCTAGCATGGCCTCTATGGACTTTAACAGTGAATTTTTAGTAGGAGGGTCAGTCTCACCCTCAGATCACAGAACTTCTAGTCTGGCATTATTCTCCTGGCTACTTGAAGTAGCTCCCCTAGAGATAATAAGTCTTGGGCTGGAGACATATCCACATCCCCCCCCCTCACCAGAAGATCTCAAGGAGCTATGATCCTCTTAGAGCAAACCTTCTACTATATGCTCTTGGATAGGAAAAATCATCAATGCTTCTCTTCCTATTTTTAGAAAGGACAATAATTTCTTCTACTTGAAACTCTTTAGAAGGAACAAACTCATTATCTTGAATTACTTCAGGGAGCACATCCACCTTCACCCCCTCAGCATGAACTCTAACTTCTCCTAGGTCCTCTTTGGAAGAGTGTGTGAATAGCTTCCCCTCAACGTCTGAAGCAAGTTCCTTCTCACCAAGAACACTTTCATCAACCACAACAACAGTATCAACATCTTGAATAACATCAGCTTGAACATCTTCTAGAACCATTATCTTTGTAGCATTTGTACTGATTGGAACTTGATTAGAAATGTCTGGCAGACTTTCACCAGTGAGGTTCTCCCCCTCAGCAGTTGCACCAAAGATCTCAGGTGCTTCATTGCATTTTGGAGAAGGAATTCTTTCATCAACAAAGAACTCTTCCTCTACTACAGCTTCTCTCATCCCACCTTGCTTGGGAATTCTTCTCCCTTATCTACTAAAGATGTAGGAATCTATCTTCTTTAGATGATTTATGGGCATTCTAGAGGACATATCATACTCATTCTTGTCAACTTGATTCAGATACAATGTAAGAATCCTTCCAAAGTTTTGTGCATTTAGACTTTTCTTGATCTTATTGAATATCACCACTCCCCAATCTAGCATTTTCTGGCAAATAACAACTACCAGGAGCTTGAACATGTCACTGGACAGATAGTCCTGTGACCCAACTTTGCATAGAAGAACTTTTCCAATAATGTCAGACAAGAGCTTTCCTTCATCAGTCATATCTTTCCTCCGGATTGAAGTTGTCCTTCTAGACAACCCACAGAAAGAAAGAGCTCTGTGAATATCTCTTTCTCCAAGCAGATCTTCCTCTTCAACTGCTGGCATCCGCAAAAATCTATTAAGAGAACTAGCCTTTAGTCGAACCATCTTACTTCGGACCTTGCTCTTAATCATAGTACCTCCATGATGTATCTTTGTATTTTTGAAGAATTTTAAAACTTCTCTATCGAGGACATGCCACGAATGCTCGAGAATGAACGATAGACCGGTCGTTTCTAGCATGAGAATTACATTCCAAAATTCATCAGTCACTGACGCAAAACCTGTGTGTGCTAATTTGCCACTGACTTGCAGATTGCCAGAACATTTGGGTGCTATTGACGGGAATGAAGGAGAGTCTGCTGGAGAAATTCCAATTTGCTGCCGGGAGATGAATCAACGGGAGCTACCTTTTAGTCTCGATGGGAAGTGGGAAATATGTGAAGCCCTTAGGACATCTTATATAGTATTAACGATTTAGAAGAAATAGAGGCGCGTACCTTTGTAATTTTTGACTCTTTGGATCCAAAAAATAAAGTTAGAAAACAAAATCATGAGTGATAGAAAATCGTCGAAATGACATGGGAGAACTCGGCAGATTCGTCGAAATGACGCATGAAGAAGTTTTGATTTATAGAAATGTCACGTGATGTCTTGACAAATTCGTCGAAATTTCACGAAATATAATGAGTGCTTTTGACCAATTTCACAAATACTTCCTTGAGTTATTGAGAAGTTGAATTTATGTACTTGGGCAGACTTCTTAAACTTTTCATGATTCCTTGTTGAGCATACCAAGTTTCATTTTGAAGAAATTGAACTTCATCTCATCGAGCGGCTTCGTGAAAATGTCTACAACTTACTTATCTTGGGACATAGCTGAGATTAATGTCCTTGTTCTCCACATGCTCCCTATTGGATCCCTAGTTTGGATTTGGGCTAAGGTTCACTATTAGGATGTTTTTACCCACCTTGTATATCTAGGGTCAAGTTTGTCAGTCATAGAGTTTAGGCTAGTCTTTAGAATCAAGCTTCATGGACCAGCTTGCAGTGGACTTCAGGAGACTCAGACTTAGAAGAATTCAGAGTTTATATTATTAGTTCGAAGTTCTTCGAACTCAGCTCGATGATCATCGATCTCGGATCGACGAACTCAGAGTTCTTTCTCTGAGTTGAGCTCGACGATATTCGAGCTCAGGTCGACAATTTATTCCCTCAAGACAGATTCTCTGATCGACGAACTTGGAGCTCAAAATTAGCAAGATATTTCCAGATTGATGTTCGCTGAGCTCAGGTCGACGAAGACGATTTCTCAGCTGGACGAACTTTGAGTTTAGGTCGATGAAATCTGTTCTGACGTCAATGAAATCTGTCAGTTCAGTATTTCCTTCTCTGCAGTTCATTTCCAAATTGACCAAGGCTGTTTTAATATATTATTGCCTATATTACTCTGAGTAATTAAATGCATAAATTCTTATGAATATAGTCGTTCATTGGCAACATTAATTACTGGATTTCACAGAGTAAAAATTAGGCTTAATAACTTGGACATTTGAGGATCAAATTAATGCCCTTCTAGCTGTTTGTCCAAGTTCCAAGAATTTAGCAGTCAATCAAGGAGTAAAATTCAAATTTAGAAGAGATGCGGAGAAGAATGATATGGTATCAATGACACAAGAGAGAAAATGAGAAGTTAGAGAATCTACTAATTCATAAGGGCAGACATAGAAAGTTTTTGGAGTCTGAAAATTCATTCTGTCTTCATCATTAGCAAATCTTCTCCAAGCTTTCAAGAGATATCTAATATAATTAGTCTAAAAAGCTTGCTGGAGATCAACATCAATCTGAAGACCTACACCCTGAAGCAAAGCTTCCTTCTTTCCTAAACTACTCTACATCTCAGGGGTGCTTTGACAACAAAGATCCACTTTTGTCTTCTATGTTGTTTAGAGAAAAAGAGAAGACATCATCAACTTTTCTATCACTGTATAAAGGGTTTATTAACTCACTTCAAAAGTTTATTATTGGTTTTTAGGCACCTGATCAAAAGCCTAAAGGGTTGTGAGATCTCCCTGCAAATAGATCTTGTGGTGATAGGGAACCAGAGCAAAAACCTGTGGTGGCAGTCACCTGATCAAAACCTGCTAGTGGATTCCTACCAGGGTGGTAGAAGAATGTATGTACCCTTTTTGGGGAACAACTATAAAATTTCTTGTATTGTCTGGTTGCCCCTTTTCTTTTTGTACAGTGCTGTGATAGTTTAGCTTTAATCTCTTTACATAATATTTGTTATCACCTATTTTACAGCTAAATCATACAAATCTGTAAAAAGCTTTTAAAGCTCTATTCACCCCCCCTCCCCCCCCTGTAGAGCTAATTAGATCTATCCCCTTGACTTTCAATTGGTATCAAAAGATTATCAATTGCCTATGTCACTTTCAATTGGTATTAGAGGTTGACCATTTCCTTCAATTGGTATCAGAGCTTAGTTTATTTGGTTGTACAAGGTAACACTTGAACCAACAGATCCTTTTAAGGTCTAAATTTCTCAAGCACATTACTTATACCATGGCACAGAACAAAGACTATGCAAGCACCAGACCTCCAGTTTGCAACTTGAACAAGTTTGCTATCTGGAAGGTAAGAATTAAATTATATATGAACTCCATTGATGAAGATATTTTTAATTCTATATTGACAGGTCCACCAGCTCCAGTGGCTACATCTATTGCAACTTCCAGCACTCATGTTGTTCCACCACCTGAGTGGACAGATGCACATAAGAAGTACAAGATAGTTGATGCCAAGGACATGAACATTCTGGCTCAAACAATGTCAGATGACATTTTTCAAAAAGTGGCAGAGTGCACCTCAGCTAAAGCCATCTGGTATTCCCTAAACTAGATGGTTGCTGGATCTGCAGATGAGAGAAAAGACAGGAGATCAAATATCATCTCCCAATATGAGAATTTCAAGAAATAAGAGTTAGAGTCAGTGAGTGATATGTATAATTGACTAAGCTCAATCATCAATGAGTTGAAAACCCTGGATAAGGACATAACCCTCACTGAGGTCAACGATAAGATTCGCATGTGCTTCCCCAGCTCATGGGATTCCAGAATCTGGCCAATCAAAGAGGCCAGAAGTCTGAATGAGATTTCCACTGAATCTCTACTAGGAAAGCTCAAATCTTATGAGCAGTTAATAAAGACTAGAGAAGCTGCTGAGCAGAAGACTCCCTCATCAGCTAGAAAGGAGCAAAACATAACATTCAAAGCATCTGAAGAAACAGAAGCTCCATCAGCTAGTGAAGAATGTCTAAGTATCCTAACAAGAGATTCTACAAAATGGGCAAGAAGGATTTCAGAAGGAAGTCATCTAGACAAGATGACAAGCCAAGGTATGATAAAACTCCAAGTAAAGAAATTGTCTGCATTGGTTGCAGGAAGCCTGGACACTTCATATCAGAGTGTCCAAAGAATCAAAAGAAGGAGAAGAAGAGAAAAGGATCTCAGGAAGCAGCACTACAACAAGCCCTCCTCCAGCAAGCATAAGAGGAAAGAGAAAGGCTTTGTTGCTGAAACCTGGAGTGAAACTGAAGATGAATCTTCATCTTTTAGCTCCAATGAAGATGAAGAAGAGACTAAAGAAAAGGAGGTTTACTTGATGGCTATTGATGCATCAGGCAGCCTCTCAGTAGCTGAGCAGTTAGACAGTGAAGAACATCAATCTGAAGCAGATCAGGTACTGTCCTCTTTTGATTTCAACTCAGATGGTTTTAGAACTAAATTTAAATCACTATGAATTGATTTAATAAACTCTGAGAAGAAAATCAAACACCTTAGAGAAAAACTAACTGAACAATATAATTTCATTTCTGAAAACATCAAATTGAAAGATGAATTAACTTTAGCTAATGAACTAATCATCTCTCTAAAAACTGAATTAGCTGAGGCAAGATAATTTGAAGAATCCCTAAATGGGAGAAGCATCAAGTTGATGAAAATCACAAGCACAGTAAATGACAAACTTAATGGCAAGCTGGGCTTAGGTGCTTCATCAAGCCAACCCCCATTGATTCAGAAAAACATACTGTCAACTCCAATCAAATTTGTTTCTGAAAAAGGCAAAGAAAAAGTAGATGATCATAGTACTAAGCAAATAGAATTAAAACATAAAAATAAGAAAAAGAAAAAGAACAAGAAAAATTCTAACTATAACAATGTTCAGCAGATTTCATCAAACTCAGATCGACGAAATGTGTACAATTCGTCGAACTTAGGTCGACGAACTTCGAACATAGATTTTTGTTATAATTATTCTTTGAACTGCGATCGACGAAACCAGTATGTTTCTTCGAGCCGAGATCGACGATATTGGGGCACAGAGAATGAATATTTTCATTCTCTAAGTGGAGTTTGACGAACTCATCCCCATTCGTCGACCTCAGATCGACGAACTCACCAGAATTCGTCGAACTCAGTTCAAGATAATAGAAATCTTAATCCTTTCAGAACCTTTAATCAACCTAGGAAATATCTCAATCCATTCACCCAGTGGATAATACCACCAAGAAGATATCACCCCCTAGGGTATAAAAACCAACCTGAATATTCTTATATTTTCAGTTTTAAATATGAAAAGACTCAAGGACCCAAGGTAACCTGGGTCAAGAACATCTAATCTATTAAAATGCATGTGAAAGACTATCCTACCATAGAGGAACAATGGTACTTGGATAGTGGCTTCTCAAGGCACATGACTGGCAGCAAGGAAAATCTAACCAACTATAAGTCCAAGCTAGGTCCAAAAGTGATCTTTCACTACTAGAAAACAGACTTTTAGCCACGACAGATTGTCGTGGCTAAAAGTCCAAAACCGTGGCTAAAGCCTTTTAGCCACGGCCTACCCAAGGCAAATGGGCATGGGCAATGCGAGCGTGGCTAATAGTATTATCCACGCTGAATCCGTGGCAAATAAGTTTTAGCCACAAATTTTAGCCACGAATTAAAATCGTGGCTAAGGGCCTGTTTTCAGTAATTATTAGCCACGGTTCAATTGTCGTGGCTAAAAGCTCCTTTTTTGCCATGGTTCAATTGCCGTGGCTAAATTCTCCTTCTTTCCTCACATAAAAAAGAATCTGCCGGCACGGCCCGCACCGGTCGCCGCCCACCCGCCGCCCGCGGCCGCCAGCCGCCCGCCGCTCGCCCGCCGCCCGCATCCCCCGGGCCACCCGCCCGCCGCCCGCCCGCCGCCCGCCCGCGAGCCCGCCCGCGAGCTCAGCTTAATTCAAACATTCATGAAGACTTTGCTATATAAACCTGAAATAAAAGTTTTAAATGGCGGTGTGGGACTAAAAAATATCCATTTTTTGCCATGGATTAGGCTTCTGTGGCTAATACTAATAGTATTAGCCACAAAATAGGAAAATCGTGGCAAAAACGTTTTTTTGCCACGAATTACACTTCCGTGGCTAATAGTATCTTATTAGCCACGGAATAGGTACCGTGGCTAATACTTCATTATTAGCCACGGTTTTCCCCCGTGGCAAAAAAAACTGTGGCTAAAGTTCTGTTTTCTAGTAGTGTTTGGTGACTCCAACTGTGGCCAGACTAAAGGCTATGGGAAAGTAAATATTGGAGCTATCACTTTCAAAAAGGTGGCAAATGTAACTGGACCGAAGCACAACCTAATCTTCATAAGTCAATTATGTGATGAAGGGTTTCAGGTATCATTTAATAACTCTTCCTGCCTTATCACTTCTGTAGAAAATAAAGTAGTTTTAACTGGAACTAGAATAGGAAATATTTACATAGTAAATTTTAAGACTGCTAGGTCTGAGATATGCCTATTCAACCATGATAGTAATAACAATGAACTGTGGCATAAGAGATTAGGACATGTTAACTTAAAGAATATTGCTAAATTATCTAGGGACAACCTTGTAAGAGGATTGCCTTCTTACCCATACAAGAAGGAAAGTCTGTGCAGGGCTTGTCAATTAGGCAAGCAAACTAAAAATAGTTTTAAATTCATTAATAAGAGTGATTCACCTAAGATTCTGTATTTGCTCCGCATGGATCTTTTTGGACCCATTGTTGTGCAGAGCCTAGGAGGGAAATCTTACACCTTAGTGATTGTAGATGACTTCTCAAGGTTCACTTGAGTGTTCTTCTTGAGGAGCAAGTCTGATAACTTTAAAGTTCTTATAAACTTTCTTAGGAGCATAAGGATTGAGTTTTCTACTCCAGTTGCATTGATTAGAAGTGATCATAGTACTGAGTTTGAGTCTCTTCCCATGCACAAATTCTGTGAGATGGAAGGTATCAGGCTGTGTTTCTCTGCTCCTAGTACTCCTCAATAGAATGGGGTAGCTGAAAGGAAAAACATGACACTGATTGAAGTTGCAGGCACATTACATGTAGATGCTCACTTGCCACTATCATTTTGGGCAGAGGCTGTAAGCACAGGAAATTATGTACTGAATAGGAGTTTGATACATAAGCTTAAGGGCAAGACTCCCTATGAATTACTTAAAGGGAAGCAACCTAAAGTAGATTACTTTATAATTTTTAGTTGTTTATGCTACATTCATAACAATGATAAGAAATATCTTAGAAAGTTTGAAGCCAAGGCTGCAATGGGAATTTTTCTAGGATATTCTCAAGTCAGTAAGGTATATAGGGTCTACAATAAATCTACTATGAAAATGGAAGAGATTGTACATATATCATTTGATGAAACTAACATGTCTTACAAGGAGAAGAATCTTTCTACCAGTGAAACTTTGCAGGTACCAGACTTGTGTGAGAAGTTGGATGAGTTGACTCTCACAAATGAGACTATTGTGCATCCCTCTCCACATATAAATGAAGACAGTGAAGATGAATCCACTAAAGTGGATGTTGAACCAACAACAGCTCCCATAATTCCACAAGAGGAATTAATTCCCCAAGCTGTTGCAGAACCAACTCCACCTACTGAGTTTGTCACACTTAGAGATCATCCTGTATCTCAGGTGATTGGAGACATGTCAGTAGGTGTGCAGACCAGGTATCAACTCAACCAAGAATTGATGCATGCCTACTTCATATCTCAAACTGAGCCCCAATCCATAAAAGATGTCGAGCAAGATCCACACTGGATTATTGCAATACAAGAGTAACTCAACCAGTTTGAGAGATGTAGAGTTTGGGATTTAGTTCCAAGACCCAAACACTACCCAGTCATTGGAACTAATTGGGTATTCAGAAATAAACTAAATGCCCAAGGTATTTTCATCAGGAATAAGGCAAGGCTAGTTGCTCAAGGCTATAGACAAGAGGAAGGCATTGACTATGACCAGACATTTGCACCTGTTGCAAGGCTGGAAGCAATCAGAATCTTTCTTGATTATACTTCCTACAAGAAGTTCAAAGTATATCAAATGGATGTCAAGAGTGCATTCTTAAATGGTGAACTTAAAAAAGAGGTTTATGTGGAGCAACCACCAGGTTTTTATCTCTGCTACTAATCCCTCTTATGTTTTTAAATTACATAAGGCTCTCTATGGTCTAAAGAAAGCTCCAAGAGAATGGTATGAAACCTTAGCCAGCTTTCTTCTAGACCATAAATTCTCTAGGGGCATAGTAGATAGGACATTGTTCACTAGACATCATAAGGATCAAATCTTATTAGTACAAATTTATGTAGATGACATTATTTTTGGCTCTACTGATTCCAAACTATGCAAGAGGTTCTTTGACCTAGTGCATTTCAAGTTTGAAATGAGTAGCATGGGTGAGCTCTCTTACTTCCTTGGCCTCCAAGTGAAGCAACTACCTGATGAAATCTTCATATCCCAGTCCAAGAATGCTAAGGAGCTAATCAAAAGGTTTGGGATGTCAGTTGCCTCAGCAAAGAAAATACCCATGGTTTCTAATGTTGTGATTGACTCTTATGAACATGGCAAGCCTATTGACCAGAAACTATATAGAGGCATTGTTGGGTCCCTGTTATATCTCACAGCAAGTAGGCCAGACATAATATTTGCTACATGCCTTTGTGCTAGGTTCCAGGTGAACCCTAAAGAATCTCACATTACTTTTCTAAAAAGGATTTTAAGATATATAAAGGGTTGTCCTAGTCTAGGACTTTGCTATCCAACTGAGTTAGAGTTTGAGTTGACTGGATACTCAGATGCTGACTTTACTGGATGTAGAGTGGACAGAAAAAGCACCTCAGGGATATGCCAGTTCCTTGATGTTAGACTAGTGTCTTGGTTTTGCAAAAAGCAGACATCTGTGTCTACTTCAACTACAGAAGCAGAATACATAGTAGCTAGCAGTTGTTGTTCACAGATACTGTGGATTTAGAACCAACTCCTAGATTATGGTTTCAACTTAAATAATTTAACCTTACTATGTGATAATACAAGTGCAATTTCCATTGCACAAAATCCAGTGCATCATAGTAAAACTAAGCATATATAAATAAGGCATCATTTCATTAGAGGTTGTGTGGACAAAAATAAAATTAAGCTTGTCTACATCTACACTGATTTGTAAAGAGCAGACATCTTCACCAAATCCTGGGATGAGAAGAACCATCTGTTCTTTATGAATCAGCAAGGTATGATAAATGGAGAGGATTTAATTTAATTTCTCTCTATGATCTAAGAATTTATCAAAGTTCGTCGAACGGAGATCGACAAGCTGAGAAATCTTCTTGAGATTTTTCGTCGACCTGAGATCGACGATATCTCAGAGTGAAGTCATTTTCATCGACCTGAGATCGACGAACTTCCTTCCGAAAATATTTTGACAACGTAAGATCGACGAACTATTTTCCCTCCTCTTCAAACTGAGATCGACGAACTTTCAGCATTCGTCGACCTGAGATCGAAGAATTTTTATTTTCGTAGGACGGAGCTCGCCGCTTCATATTCTGAAAACCTTATAATAAGGATTTTCTTCGAGCTAAATCCCACGCCTTCAGAACTCTCTTGCACTTGATCTTTCTTATTTTTGCAGGAAACAATGGCAATTCCAACAAACTCTCTCACAAGCTTGAAATTCGACACTGGGTTTGACATTGGTTTTAACTCCTCCCAACACTCTGATCAAATATTCATCGATGTACTGTAGCTATTCGAAGACCAATAGTTAAAGAAGTTCATGACCACAAGGATGAAGTTGTCGGCGGCTGAAATAAAGGAATGGGTATATACTTCAACCACACCTGATGCTGAGACAATGACAGGAACAATAGCAGGACAACAGGTTATTCTAACTCCTGCCATTCTATCTGAAATTTTCGGTTTTAATAATGGAGAAGAAGATATAGAAATAGACAGTTCTGAGTATGATGATATGCTGCTAAAATGGGTCACTCTGAGGGAAACCCTAACAGATTATTAAAGAAAAATTTATCTATTGAGTATAAGTTTTTGGTTGATGTTGTGGGAAAAGTCATGCTGGGCAAGCATACCGCCCATGATTACATTACCAGGCACCAGTTTTTGGCGATGTGTGCGGTGGTGAACAAGAAGGCAGTACACTGGGGAAAGATATTGTTTGATTTAATGAAAAAGAAGAATACTAAGAAGGAAGTCTGTTTTGGGAGGATTCTAGGGATTTTCCTCCAGGACAAGGCATCTGAATCACTACTCTCTCAGACCATATTCATCAATTCATCCAAGAGGCTGACTTGTGCCTTATTTGGTAGATGGGAGAGGACCATCACTAAGTCATCCAGGGCTTAATCCTCTTCTAGAATTTCTGAGGACATAAGGGCAGTAATATCCACTCCTACCCCTCTATAAGAAATTCACTCCATCAGGATTCCATCACCTCCCTCTCAACAACAATCTCCACCTCACCTTGATGACACATAGGTTTCACTTCCTTCATCAACTCCCCTCCAACAACCATCCACTGCCTCAACATCACAACTTCAATCTCCAACACCACCTACCTCACCAGTGCATCAACCAACACCCCATGCATCTCCAGAACACATCACACCACCTTCATCTCCATTACCACCTCACCTTGATGACATATCACTTCACAAACTTTTGTCACTTCCATCATTGGACTTACTAACATCATCTCCTCACCATATTCCATCAACTCCAGATGAAATCATGACTGATACTCCACCTTTCATTTCATCCTCCATCATCCATCCATCTGTATTTACTCAAACACCTCATGAGTTTATGCAATTGGATTCTCCATCCATCTCCAATATCCTGGAGCTCATCACTCCAATCCTCAGGAATCTCACAGCAAAGGCAGTTGCACCTCTTGCTGATTCCATCTCCTCCGTCTCTACTCTCTTTGCTGCTACCCAAACAGATTTGGATCTTTGGTTCCTTGTTAGTTGAACACCACTAGAAACGTTTACATTGACAGGGGTCATTCTAGCATTGTGAGCTCGTGGAGTCTTATAATTCATAAAACAAACCAACAATCTATGGCAAAATGACCAATTTTGTCCACAGCACCAAAAATCAAATATGTTGCAGCAATAGCACACAACGTCAGATAAAATATGTTTGTTTTGTTTAGATTTATACCTGTCATTGTCACTGAAGCTCTTCTTGTGATGATCACCAGCACGACGTGATCTTTGTTGGATCTAGTGGTCAACCTTAGGGGGGTAAATAAGGTCTAACGACAATTACTAGAAATTTGAATTATTTCTAACCAGAAAAACTAGTTCAGGAAACTACCGTGGGGCGTTAGGTAGCTAACGCGCTGCGGTATGTTACATAACTCGTTTTTCTAGACAGATTTCTCCTTGGAAATCTATGCACCTTACATAGAATTTCAGGCTAACATGCACAACATAATATGCAGGAGAATACGCAAAAAATGAATTTCATTCCAAAATAAAATCAACAATTGTTTTTAAAGATTACAAAACTTGATCTCCATGACTCTGGAGATCGACGGCGGTGGATTAAAACAACTTTTGGTTTTCTATACTGACCCGCTTCACGGATCGGTTGGCTCTCTTCATTTCACTCCAAGAAAGGTCTTTGAGACGGCTCTTCACCCTCACGTAAGGAGGTGTCTTAGAGCCCCGCTAGATCCCCCGATCTAGACGTCCCTTCCCCAGGATGATTTCTCACGGAATCCTTCCCGGATCCCAACGACCTTCACCGGTCAATTTTCATCACCACAAGAATACAAAGAAGAGAAAAAGTACACAGGAATATAAAAGATTAAAGTTCAAATATCCCTCAATATGACTACTCCGTTGAGCGATCTGTAATCGGTGTTAGAGATCTTCGTGGGCTTGCAACTGATCAACTCTTCGTAGGATTTGTAGTTTTAGGATCCACAGAGTTTTTCATGCACGAACGGGAGGGAGGAAGTCTTCTTTTCCTTCGACGGAGACGGTGGAATGGATCACAGAGAGGCGGCCGAACCCTAGGAGTCGCATATCTAAGTCACTTTTCATCTTATTTAGGAACACAGAAAATGGGGCGCTTTTTTATACGTCTTTGTAAAAATTGGCTACCGCTGGCAATAAGGCTAGCACCTGGCAGTATGTTCACATGCTTGATTTTGACAGCTGTCCTCCAAATATGGAAAAATATTCAAAATGAATTTTTTCCTTTTTCCAATGCTAGCGCGGCGCGGTAGGTATATTGCGCCCGGTGGTAGTCCAGTCATCTCAATGCTTCCATCTCAATGATTGTTGAGTGTGTTACCGCGGCGCGGTACCAAGCTAGCACCCGATGATAGTCCAGTTGTCTCGACAAATAAGCCAGTCTCCGCGACCATTGATCACGCTACCACGGCACGGTACCAAGCTAGCGCCCGGCGGTAGTCCAGTTGTCTTGACTAATCAATTGGTCTCCACAAACGATCAGTCGCGATGATCGTTGAGTGGTCTAACGTGGCGCGGTATCAAGTTAGCGCCTGCGTGATAGGTTCCCGAGAGCTTGTACGAATTAATTCCTCGATCTAGGGTGAGCGGTAGGAATAACGCATCGCGGTAGAATCTCGAGCACCATGTCAATTAAATTCATGCTACCGCCCAGCGGTAACTGCTACCGCTCGGCAGTAGGTGTCATAGGAGAGCTTCCTGCATCACTTGGACCTGTAAACCTGCACACTCTACCAAACACAAGATTTGATCAAATACAACATGGGAATTGATATATCAAACTGAGGATATATGAATCATCGGCTCCAATAAACTCTCCCTTTTGATAATATCAAATCCCGTTCATGAGATATAACAATAAGTGCCTCATATAGTGTATATATACGATAAAATCTTTCAAGCCAGGTTTCAGGTTCTATATAGCTTCCCCTACACACGTGTTACTCCTATATATTGCTCCCCCTATCTACGTGCACACATCGAAACAAGCTCCCCCTACATGCGATCTACCCTTACTCATGACTCATGAACCATATATTCTCCCCCTTTGATATTAGCGAAAGAGGATAGGCTAGACCAAAAATGAAACATGCGCATGCAGTATATAGTGAGCGTGAGAAAAAAATAGTGCACGTTAGAGAAATTGAAACAAAAGGCGAAAATAATAGGGGTGGCCAAACATGAAATCGGAGAATATTAAGCATGGAGGTCAAACTGATGAATGCAATACACATAGAGAAAAATGTGTGAAGAAGTCTCAGAGTTACAAAGGATTGGACAACATAAGGAAACTAAGCACATAACAATGAAGAGTACAATGTTAAAAGAGTTATGCAATTAATACAGAGGAACATTGTACAAGTCATGAATAGAAATCGTGTGTTAGAACGTACGTTCTATAGACATATAGTGTCGTGTAGTTCAATTCTTAAGCATGGAAGTGTTAGATAGAGCATTGACATGTGTATGTGTAGCATCAGAAGACAAAGATCAAGTAGAATTAACATTTATTACAAGTTTATCTCAATAACTAAATATGTTATAGCGAGAGGAATAAAGTGAAAAATCACGTCATGTTGTTATCTACGGCATACCAACGCTAAAACTAGGGTCAGTAAGCTTAAGGTTTGAGTCTGTGTTATAACAGACCGATTCTTTTAATAATAACCCTAATCCCCCCTCCTATAATAACCTAAACCTTAGCAAGCCGCTCCCCTGATAAAAAACTTCCGCTCCTTACCGCTTCCCGCAAGCCACTGCTCCCGCTCTTCCCAATCCCGACTCCAGTGCAAGCCCCATCTCCCGGCTCCGATCCCATCTCCTGCTCCAGGCGCCGATAACTCCTCTGGATCCTCCTCCGTCTCGGGCTGCTACATTCTCCCGCACATCCCGATCCCGCAAGCATTGTGCCTCCCTGCTCGACACCTGCTCCTCTCCTCCTTCATGTGGCTGGATGTCATCTCCTCTAGGGCCGACGTCTTCGCCTCTTCCTCCTGTCATGGCCTACGGGAGCTCTACCTCCTCCAGCAGTAGCTACAACCTGTTCTTCTCGCCTCTTGGTTACCGACAGCCGCCTCCTCCCTCTACTCCAAGGCCGACAGCCACCTTCTCTCCCTTTGGCAGCCTTGTTGCACTCTCTTCTTCCTTATTTTGGTCGGTGGATCTCCAAGGAACATCTAGGGTTTTCTCGGATTCTCCCCTATTAGGATTTTTGAGGTCGTATTTTAACTTCCTTGGGTAAGAAATTGCTCTCTTTTTCTCTTTTCAGATTTTATTGTATCCTTGGCAATTATTTGTGCTCCAGATCTCATACAACTTGTGTTTCATGATTTTTGCCCCATAGTAATCGGTTAATTATTATTGTAGATATGTCCTCCGGAATCGTTCGTCACACCCTTTGATGGTTCATGAAGGAATCCCACTCCGATTTAGGGTTTCCCCTAGACGAGCACCGTCAAGCCTTCATTTTTGCATGGTTGTCTCTTCTCCCCTCTCTTTTGAGGGAGGTAAATTTCTTAGCCCGCTCTTGATCTAGTTATATATCGAATCATGCCTATGTTAGAATGATGTTGTTTGCTATGTCGCTTTCATCTTTCTTGTACAGGTTCTCTTGAGGAGTGTCAATTATTCTAGCGCCGCTTAGCCTCCGCAGCTAATTTCAGCTTCTTTAAGGCAAGTAGAGATCTATCTCTCTCTTGCAAAAAATGAATTTCAATTACTTGGTCTGTTCTTATGATTATACAAATTCACCCTTCATTATTTGCATTGTTATATGAATTTAAGCATCGAACGTCTAATCCGGCAAGTTAATATCTTATGGTTAACATTTTTGGAATGTCATGATATTGTGATCGCAGACAATTTTATTTAAATGTTCATTTAGATGAACGAATCCCTCGTCTGATGTATAATTTGAAGTATGATGGATTTTTGGGAATGATTAACAAATATCATAATGAGAATTATTAAGAATTGTATGAATTGTATCATTTGAATTCGCACTTATATGAATTATATCTCATTTGATGGATGATTAGAAGACTTATAGTTCTTGTGAACTTGAGTGATAATTATTTTGAAGGTTAACGGTTAAGATTCCTTGCTACAATTAAATGATTGGTGATTTGTGTCATGCTTGTATATATACACACAGTTTTAATTGGAGGAAATTTATGTTTCAAAATTGTTTAATCTAAATGAATATTTGGTGTCCAACAAAGTAGCGTATTGTAATCGTATCACTCGTAAATACTTGAACGCGCTAAATATATTGCTGCCTATCCAGTTTTGTTTATGTCATCGAATCTTGTGACAATGAACCTTGTGCCATGCAATCTGTTGTCATCGAATCCGATTTCTCAGGTATGTTCTAAGAATTGAGCGAATGTTGCTCCGTAGCTCAATTCCTCTCTTGACGTGTATATGAAATATAATCTTGTACAACTGAATCGCAAAATTTGTATAAGGTCTTGATATTTTAGGAATCTCCTAAATCATGAAACCTTAAAAATCATTAATGTTATAAGCAAATCCTTGAACTGTAGCGTCTAACTGGGCATTTATCTGTCGACATGGTCACAGCAAGCAGGATTACTTTTCCGACAAGACTTGGACACAGATCTGATCGTGAACCACGTGCACCCAATATAACACCCACCCACACCATTCATCGATCATGGCTTACAACATATTACATGAATAATTTTAGGCTATGCTCCAGAGTAGTCTAATAAACTAACTCATTCTATTTAGCTCTTTTTTTTTCTTGTCGAGAATAGTTTTCTTCATGTGAAACTGCTACACTTATACATTTCTACTTTTATTACTGTTATGTACTTTCTTTGCTCACTCTATTTATTTCAATGTTTTGAGACTTTTCCTTTCTTTTTTGGAATTACCGTAGCGTTCGTGCAGCGTCGCCAGGTACTCAAGCCCGATCAGCATTAAGTTCCAGGTTATATGTTTACATTTCTTTTACTGTCAAATATTTCTTTTATGTAATAATTGCAATAAGACATTTTCTCTACTATCATGGACAACTGTTAGGCTATTTAAATACTTTATGTGCTCGAATTTGAAAGTAATGCATGTGCATCTGTTGGGTATTATATCAACAATAACCAAGATTTGATGAAGTCACGCTTGAACTAAGATGAATTAAGTTATATTTGATGTCTTGTTTCAGTTATGTGTTTGCAGGACGATATTGCCAAGTGTAGACAAATATCAGTCTATAATGGGTCACCAAACACAGGACCATATAATATAATCCGTCATTGTGTGATCCATGGTGTTGACTCATGTGTAGCCTCTCTATTGGGATACACTTCATGTTTCAAATACTAGGATTGATTGGAGAAAGTGTGTTGCTGAGTTTATTGAAGAATAGAAAATTTTGTTGAAGAAAATTTTGCTAAGTCTTTTACTCGAGTAGTACTTTATATACTCGAGTTGAATATTTAATTAATACTCGAGTAAATCTATATGTACTCGAGTAAGGGAAATGACTCTCGAGTAGTCTGAATATAGCTCTCGAGTAGCCAAGTCCATTACTCGAGTAGACCCTCTCTTATTCTCGAGTTAACAGATTTTCCTCTCAGAAAATTTTCTAAGTCATTTACTCGAGTAGTCATGTTAACCACTAGAGTAGATAAGACCTGTGTCTCGAGTTACAGAAGACAGATTCTCGTGTTGTTTTGCCCCACTCGAGTAGTCAAGTTCATGTACTCGAGTAGTCTATCTACTACTCGAGTAGTCCAGCTCCAATACTCGAGTGATAAGATTTTTATCTCTCAGAATTTTTCTAAGTCCTATACTCGAATAGTAATATTCACATACTCGAGTAGTTAATCTCCTCTTGAGTCGTCCATCTCCACGTCTCGTGTAAATTTTCTAGCACTCGAGTAAGTCTTTGTGTACTCGAGTGATTACTCATTCTATTCTGGATTTTCTCAAAGTCTTCTACTCGAGTAAGTCTCCTTCTATTCTCTCGAGTAATCACATTAGTACTCGAGTAGGTAATCTTTTACTCGAGTAAATCAGTCAGATTTTTCCAGAAATTTGCTAAGTCTAGAATCGACGGGAATTTCAAATGTCGTGACGTGATTGGTCCACGTGTACATCATTAATGATAATTATGACTGTTAGGAAGATTTTATATAAGGTCTTGTCAAAAACTGACTAACCCTAACAAGCTGTCAAGTATTATTCTAAGTTTTCTAAATCACAGTTTCTCTTTCTAAAAACGGAAGTCGTCGACCTTCATCGTGCATATCAGCTAGGGTTTTCGATTCAAGAAGATTCAGAACAAAGTCGACTTACAGATCGAGATCGCTTTTCAATTCCTCATCATCTCTCAGATCGTGTGAGTAAAAGATATTTCAGATCCAAATCTTGCCAAGTTCTTCTCCAACTTATTCTGACAAAGCCGAAAAGTTCAAAAGAAGAAGATCCTGCCCGAGATTTTTAGATCTGAGAAATAACTTCTGTTTGTATTTCATTATTCCCATTTAATTCTTGTAGGAGATTTCTCTCCGAGTGTAGGAGCTTTTGTCTCCGAGTTGTAGGAAGTTTTTATCTTCCGAGTGTAGATTTGTGTTGTGGATCAAGATTGTAGGAACTTTGTTTTGAGGAGTAGGATTGGTTTTCAATCTGAGATAGTGGAGTAGCCGAGTCTAGTGCTTTGCTAGATCGGTGAGGGAAAGTGGATGTACCAAAGGTTGGGGAACCACTATAAATCTTTGGTCGTCTGTGATTGCTTGGTTGATTATTGTATGCATAGATCTCTAAATTTTTATTCCGCAAAAAAACGCACAACTCACCTATTCACCCCCCTCTAGGTGATTTAGGTAAACAACTAAATAACTTTCAATTGGTGTCAGAGCCAGGTTGATCACTAAAAGGTTAACACCTTGATCAGATGTGACTTAAGTTGTCTTTTGGGATCATCCAAGCATGGACAAGGCTAAAGATTTTGCCAAGCTTCCATCTTGCACAAAGAATAACTTTCTCATGTGGAAAGAAAAAATCAAATTTTTCATGGAAGCTGTGGATCCAAGGATCTTCATGATCATTGAAGAAGGTCCTTACATTCTCATGACCGTCTCCACTATAGATCCAACTAAGAAAGTTTCCAAGAAATTGATGTATCTAGACAAAGATGAGATTGCACTTGTGTCTTTAGATAAGAAGGCCAAGAATATAATAGCAAGTGCAGTTGATGACTCCATGCTGCGGAACCTGATCCACTGCGAGTCTGCTAAGGAGATGTGGCAGTCCCTCGTCACCTTGATGGAAGGAACAGAAGAAGTTAGGGATGATAGAAGATCCCTTCTTAATCAGAATATGAAGCCTTCCAACAAGGACCGAAGGATACCATTGCTGACACCTTTGAAAACTTCTTCAAGATAGTCAACGGCCGAAGGGTCTATGGCCGAGTCTTCACAAATGGAGAACTAAATGATAAGTTTTTGAGATCCCTAACCAAGGAATGAGATAACAATGTTTGTGCCATCCGGGAATTTGGAAAGCTAGCTAAGACGGACCCGCAGAATCTCTTCGGGAAGCTTATGCCATATGAGCTCCAACTCAATACAAGAAAAGTTGTAGAAGAGAAGAGCAGGTCTGCATCTAAGGAGAAGCCTGTTGCTCTCAAGGCAGACACCTCAAGGAAGTCCAAGGCTACCTCTCCTGCCCCAACACAAGAACTTAGTGAAGAGGAAACCTCAGAGCCAAGTACCTCAGGCTCAGAGCTATCTGAAGGAGAGTTCTCTTTACTCTCATGACAGTTCAAGAAACTCTTGAAAAAAAAGAAGAAATGGAAAGACAAGGATGCCTCCTACAGAAGATCACGACATGATGGTGATCGATACTGAAAAGGCTCAAGTAGCCATGACAGGTATACGTCTAAACCAAACAAACATATTTATACTGATATCGTTTGTTATTGCTGTAATAAACCAGATCATGTCATCGCTGACTGTCCCCACAAGAAAAAGGAGGGTGGAAGAAGAGAAGAAAAAAAATCTTCTTACAATAAGAAGAAAATAGAAAAGAGCCTAATAGCCAAGAAGGACAAGACTCTTAGCGACTCTGACTCATCTGAGTCAAGTGAAGAAGAAGAAGCCTACTTCGGGCTTATGGCTCAGACTGATGATGAATAAGAGCCCCAGTTCACTGGGAAGGTAAACTCTCACACTCCTCTTTCAGATTCTGATGTTTCTGAGCATGATCATGAGGACAGCTCTTCTGATGATGAGTCTGAACTCATGGCCCAGTACAAAGAGTTAATCATGGCTTACGACAAATGTCGATGAGTCGTGAAAACTCAAGCTAAAGAGATAGTCTCTGAAAGCTGAAGAGAGTACTTTGAGAGAGGAAGTCGCTAAGATCGACTCACTCAGAGAAAACTTCAATGTTGTCATTGAATAATATAACAAGGCTCTTGAGCATCTAAACCTTAAGGAGAAAATCATAAAAGAACTGGAAGCACAACTTGAAGCTGAAAAGAAACTTGTTGAAAGTTTCTCGAAGCCAAAGACTGTTCTTCCTTTTGTTGCTGAATTCTTAGCTATGGCCAAGGGTGCTGGGCTAGGCCATATAGAAGCTCCTAGTAAATCCTCTAGGAGGAACAAAGCTCAAAGAAAGAATAAGGCGGCCAAGAAGGCTTTGGCCAAAGAGAAGGGGAAAGCCCCTTAAGATCAGACTTCTTTTACGAAAGTCATATTTCCAACAAATGAGTTTGATCTTGACTCATCCTACGGTCACTTCGCTAGGCCTACTTATGTAGAGCCCAAGTCTTGTTACCAAGGATGGACTCGCCCCAGAAACTTTGGTGAGAGTGTCTTTAAGACACCTTACGAAGAAATCACTCTTCAGAGCTATGGCCCCTATAATCATGGTCATAACATCAAGAAGGCACCAAAGGTAAAGCATATTGTGGGAAGGCCATTGAAGGAGAAGAAATCATGTGATTGTCATCACCATGAACCTTCTTCCTCCAAGAATGTTGTCCCTGCTAGACCACCATCTCAAAAGTTCAAGTAGGAGAACATAAGGCAAAGATACAACAGGTTTGAATGTTGGTGTTGTGGCAAAATTGGTCACTTTGTCATCGACTGCTGGTTTAATCCCAGGAATTTTGCAACTCCTCAAGTTGGCAATATGAGAAAGAACACTCATAATGCTAATACTCATAGGGGAGCATTCTAACAAGAGACCAAGGACCCAAACATGTTTGGGTTCCTAAGGTAAATTGACTTATAATTGCAGGTATGTCCAAAGGACACCAAAATGCCTATCTGGTATTTGGACAGCGGATACTCTCGGCACATGACCAGGACAAGAAGCATTCTTCAGAACTATTTTCCAGTCTTGAACGGGCCAAAGGTCATCTTTGGAGGTTCATACCGAGGAATCAGTAAAGGTAATAGTATGATCTCTAACGGTAAAGTATCCTTCTCAGATGTGGCTTATGTTGAAGGATTAGAACACAATCTCATTAGCATAAACCAACTCTGCGATAAAGGATATATTGTTGAATTTCATGTTGATAAGTGCTTGATAAAATCTGTGGACAATATGGAAACAATTCTTTTAAGCACTTGAAGCAGAAATATATTTTGTTTAAATTTCATTTGTATAGACTCTTCTGCACCAGTGTGTTTTATGGCAAAAGATAGTGCGTCTCTGTGACTAATGGTACAATAGATTAGCATCTATTAATTTCAAAACTATTAATAAATTATTTTCACTGAACTTAGTACGTGATGCCCCAAATGTCAAGTACGTCAAAGATAGACCTTGTCACGCATGTGTAAAAGGCAAGCAAACAAGGGCTACCTTTAAAAGCATTATTGGCAAAGGTTCTGACAGATGTTTACTTTTGATTTATATGGACTTGTTCAGTCCACTGCAAGTTAGAAGTTTGGGAGGTAAGGATTATACGTTGGTTATTATTGATGATTACTCGCGCTTTGTGTGGGTGTTCTTTCTGAAACACAAGTCAGATACCTTTTACATCTTTACTAATTTTGTCAGGCAGGTCCAGAATGAATACAATTGTTCTGTAGTCAAGATTAGAAGTGACAATGGAACGGAGTTCAAGTCTAGGGCCATGATAGAATTCTGTGAAAGCCTAGGTATCTTTCATGAGTTTTCCTCTCCTCGAACTCCTCAATAGAACAGAGTAGCTGAGAGAAGGAATAGAACACTCATAGAGGCCTGCAGGACCATGTTGAGTGATGCTTCACTTCCAGAATACTTCTGGGCTGAAGCCGTCAACACTGCATGCCACGTGCAAAATCTAGCACTCATAAACAAAAATCACAATAAGACACCTTACGAACTTCTAAAGTGCAGGAAGCCGACTGTCTTATATTTTAGAATTTTTGATTGTAAATGGTTCGTGCTTAATAATGGCAAGTATCATAATACCAAATTTAGCGAAAAGAGTTTTGAAGGTATTTTTGTAGGGTATAGTAGTCATAGTAAGGCATATAGGATATTTAATAGAAAAACTCTGGTCGTAGAAGAATCCATACATGTTGTATTTGATGAGACGAGTTTGCTGCAAGGCAACTCTTCTAGTGTGTTCATTGAAGATGCAGGTACAAAGTTGAATGAACTTAACTTGGATGAACTGACTGAAGATAAAGGTGAAAAGTTCATCAAGATCACCACAAAAAACCCCTATTGGAGAGGTTGATGATCAAGATTAAGAAATCATCCAAGTTGATGATGTCACTCTGGTGATTGAAGAAGAGGTTCCAGATGTAAGAACTTTAGAGCTCAGACATCTAAAGGATAATCCAATGGACCAAATCATAGGAGATCCCCGGGATGATGTCAGAACTCATAGAGGTACAACTAACGAGAATTTATATTTAAGTTTTCTCTCACAGGTTGAACCAAAGAAGTTTGAGGAAGCAAACTCAGACGCATCTTGGATAATGGCAATGGAAGAAGAACTAAATCAGTTCAAGTACTGCTAAGTATGGAAACTTGTTCCAAGACCCAAAGGTAAGAATGTCATTGGGACAAAGTGGGTCTACAGGAACAAGATGGATGAGGCTGGAAGGATCATAAAGAACATGGCCAGACTCGTCGCCAAAGGATATCGTCAAGAAGAAGGAATCGACTTTGACCAGGCATATGTTCCAGTGGCAAGGCTGGAGGAAATCAGGTTATTCCTAGCATACGCCGCTCTTAAGGTCTTCACTATCTATTAGATGGACGTGAAGTCTGCTTTCCTTAATGGAAACATAAAGGAAGAGGTGTATGTGGAACAACCTTCAGGTTTCGTTGATTCTAACTTTCCCGATTATGTTTATTTATTACATAAAACTTTATATGGTTTGAAACAAGATCCTCAAGTTTGATATGAGACGTTGTCTAGCTTTCTTCTTGAGAACAAGTTCATAAGGGGAAAGATAGATAAGACATTATTTCTTAGGGAAATAAAAGGCAAGATTTTGCTGGTGCAAATCTATGTCGATGGCATTATTTTTGGTTCTACAGATGACATCCTCTGCAAGAAGTTTTCAAAACATATGTAAGGGAAGTTTGAAATGAGCAATATGGGCGAGCTGAAGTATTTCATAGGCCTTCAGGTGAAACAATCTGACGATGAAATTTTCATTTCGCAGGCTAAGTTAACCAAAGAGCTAATTACGAAATTCGGAATGGAGAATGCAACCTCTATGAGGACTCCAATGGTTCAACTGTGTCTCTGGATAAGGATGAGAAAGGGAAACCTTTTGATGAAACCAAGTACAGAAGTATAATTGGATCCTTGCTCTACCTTACTGCCAGTAGACCATACATAATATTCTCAACATGTGTATGTGCTAGATTTCAAGTGAACTCTAAGGAATCTCACTATGCTGCTGTAAAGCGGATTTTGAGATACCTTAAAGGTACACCAAATCTTGGCTTATGGTACCCAATAAGTAATGATAGCGAGCTAATTGGTTTTTATGATCCAGATTTTGCAGGTAGCAAAGACGACAGGAAGACAACTTCCGGGACTTGCCAATTCCTTGGAAGAATGCTCATTTCCTGGAGTAGTAAGAAGCAGAATTGTGTTGCAATTTCAACGACTGAGTCAGAGTATATCTCTGCATGCAGTTGTTGTGCATAGTTGTTATGGATAAAGAACCAATTTGAAGACTACAACATTAAGTTTCAGAACATTCCATTATTTTGCGACTCCTCCAGCGCAATTGCAATAGCCAACAACCCAGTCTCTCACAGCCGGACAAAGCACATAGAGTTGTGGTACCACTTCATCGGGAGCATGTGGAGTATGGGGACATTGATCTCCAATATGTCCAAACAGACAGGCAGATTGCAGACATTTTCACGAAGCCGCTGGACGAGACCAAGTTCTCGTTCTTCAAAACAGAACTTGGAATGCTCAACAAAGAAGATTAGAGAAGGTGGACTCACAAAAAGGCTCAGAGATCAAGAAATCAGTCAAGTTGTAATTTTTCAAAATTCTGACTATATGACTCGAGTAAGATAAAGACCTCTCGAGTAAGAAGTAAGTCACTCAAGTACCTCTTTACAACTACTCGAGTACCTCTTCAGCCACTCGAGTAAACCTACTCGAGTAGTAGAAAGACCTACTCGAGTACTATGTTTCCACTCGAGAGCTATAAAGACTTCACTCGAGTACTTCCAAGTGATCACTCGACTACCTCTGTATTTCTCACTCAAGCACTTCATCACTTCACTCGAGTACTTCCGATTCACTCGAGTACCTGGAGGTCCATTTTCCAACTTCGATTCAAATTCTTTATTCGCAACCCGAGGCTTATGCCGCCCTTTCCAAGGTATGTTAAGCTTTATTTAATTTCTTAATCATCATAAATTAGGGTTATATAAATAGAAAAGTCCGAAATTTCTTTTTCTACACGAATCAAAATCCCTTCACTCGAGTAAGCCGAAAGACTCTTTGCCTTCCGCCGACGGTTGCAGAGCCCGCGCCTTCTTCTTCCCCACAGCAGATTTTTCTCAATTCTCAAGATCATGCCACCCTCTTCCAAGATTGGAATCGGCTCTGAGCTCGTCACCGCAGGGATTGCCGATTTATCCGATGACTTCCGCAATCTTCTCATCCTCCTCGACATAGCCGGCTTGACGTTTGTTCTACAGCAGCCGTGAAAAATTTTGTTTCCAAAGGTTGACGAATTCTTCTAGAATATTAAGGTGAAGAGAAACGGGAAGGTTCTTAAGTCTAAAGTAAAAGGAATCAAGGTTAAACTCACAAAAACCTCTGTTTTAACTCTTCTCCGACTTCCAGTCACTGATGAAGAAGAGCTTCTTGGTCCTGAGGAGTCTGACAGAACATGTACGTTATGTGGTGTTTCTCCAGATGTACTCACTATCAAAAGATCAGAACTCAACCCAGAAGGCAAACTGTTGGTCGACATCATTGGGAAGATACTTCTGTGCAAGACAAGTTCAATTAGAGATATTTCACTCAGCATGTTTGACATCATGCAAGCTATTGTCTGCAGGAAGAGATATCAATTTGGTATGTTGATTCTAGACAAAATTAGAGAGAGCATCAAGGCTCCAAATTATGCAAGGATTATCTCTCTACTTCTCCATGAGATCAATCATGAGGTCTTCAACTTCTCCAAAGGTACAATAATTCATCACATGAAGAAAGTCTCCATTTCATCAATTGAGAGGTGGGATTTGAAGTTGCAGAACCCTGCTCAATCTGCCAGGGCCCCTGTATCAGCCAGGTACAGAGGACAGGACCCCATCTCCCTCTCCACCTCATATTGCCAGCACATCTGGTGCAACTATTGAGGGGGAGCCTGCTCCTTCTGTTCCAAAAGACAGTGTCCCAACTCCACCAACTGATACTTCTCTACCTCCATCAACTCATGAAGAAGTTCCAACAGATGCTCAACTCCAAGAAACCCTTCTCTCTACTGAAGCAGCCATCAATGACATGATTGAAGAGTTAACTTCTGAAGAACCTCTTCCCCCTCTGCAAAAAGAACAAACTACTGAAGCCTCCAAGAAACCCACTACAGTACCATCTCCTACTCATACTCCTCCCAAATCTCCTGTTCCATCTCCTCAATCCCCTATTCATCACTCTCCTATTGCTAACAAAGAGCAGGTTGAGACTATTCTGATTCCTAATGACAAAAAAACTTCTCCAGAACCTGCTGAAGATCCACTGAGGAAATTAAATTTTCATATCCCCACCTTCATCACTGAAGAAGGGGATGCCCTGATTCACACTACCATAGCTGAGAGCTATATGGTTATTGAAGAAATTGCCCCATGGTTTGCTCCTCCTCCTCCAATTCCTTCTACATCTACTGCTGCTGCTCCTACTGCCACTGATCTTATGGGTATGTTTGTCCAACTGCTCCAAGAACAAAGAAAATATTTTGATGATTCATTCAAAGCTGTCACTGAGAAAGTCATTGCTCTTGAGAAAACGATGAGCTGAGGCTTTGCTGAGATTCAGCATAATACAAATCAATTAAGACATCTATTCCAGATTGGTGGAAAAGCTCTAGACCACACTATCACTAGTGTTGGTCATGTCATGGAACAAGGTGTCACTCTTGCCAACAACCAGATTGAGTTAGATAAGAGAGCATAAGAAAATAAAATCAAGCTCTGTGAAGAGGTAGGCACATTCAAAGATGATACTATTAATACTCTGACTGTAGATGTCAGAAAGGGGGAGAGCTTAGTAAAAGAATATCTACAGAAATCAGATGCAATCAAGCAGACTCTCTGGGAAGAAAAATGAAAGAGATTCATGACGATGTGCTTAGGCCAGATTCAAAGTGTGAAGTTTCATACTTATGATACAGCAGTCTGGATGCATAATCAGATACTTCCTGACTTTCCAGCTGATCCAAATATCATTCCTCATCATCTGAACCCCTGGCACCTGTTGCTCCAGCTCCTCAGCCTACCTTCTCTCCAAGGCCTGAAGGCTTTGAAGGCCCTCCTCCAGAATCATATACTCAAGTTTGGGAGGCAGACCCAGCAGACATATTCCTGCATGCTCCTCTTGAGATTAACATTCCAAAGAAGAAAAGGAAGTATGGTGATGGAGCCTCTGCAAGCAGATCTATTCTAGTTCCAGATACAGAAAAGAGGAAAGCTCCAGAGTTTGCAAAAATCTGGTCCCCAACTTCAAAGTCACTCATTCTGGATACTCTCAAGCTTGTCATGAATTTCAATGAAAATAGGAATGATCATTATAGCCGCTCCCAAGAATGGGAATTGTATGAGAAGTCTATGATAAAGAGAAGGCTATATGACAGAGAATTTGGAAGAAACAACCCTTGCTGCTCCTACAAAGCCTCCAAAGTACTTTCCCAAGCCTTTTAGTTACCAGAGAAGACAGCAAGAGAAGAAAGACAAATAGCAACATCAAGTTTAAGCATAGAGAGGTTATGAGAGTGGGGATATGATCTGTGTAGAAATGACCTTTTGGACAATCTTATTTATAAAATTCTTAATTTTGATCATCTACTCTTTGATTTAATTTTTATGCTTGTTACATTTGCTTTCTCTATTGCATATCTAGTTCTTTATATGTCTATATAATTCACCTTAGTATAAAGGGTTCTGACTTCTACAAATAGGGGGAGATTGTTGGGTATTATATCCACAATAACCCAGATTTGACGAAGTCACCCTTGAACTAAGATGAATTAAGTTGTAATTGAAGTCTTGTTTCAGTTATGTGTTTGCAGGACTATATTGCCAAGTGTACAACAATGTCAGTCTACAATGGGTCACCAAATACAGGACCATACAATGTAATCCCTCATTGTGTGATCCATGATGTTGACTCATGTGTAGCCTCTCTATTGGGATACACTTCATGTTTCAAGCACTAGGATTGATTGGAGAAAGAGTGTTGTTGAGTTTAATGAAAAAGAAAAAATTCTGTTGAAGAAAATTTTGCTAAGTCTTTTACTCGAGTAGTAGTTTATATACTCGATTTGAATTCTTAGATAATACTCGAGTAAATCTATCTGTACTCGAGTAAGGGAAATGGCTCTCGAGTAGTGTGAATATAGCTCTCGAGTAGCCAAGTCCATTGTTCGAGTGGACCCTCTCTTATTCTCGAGTTAACAGATTTTCCTCTCAGAAATTTTCTAAGTCATTTACTCGAGTAGTCATGTTAACCACTCGAGTAGATAAGTCTTTTGTCTCGAGTTACAGAAGACAGATTCTCGTGTTGTTTTACCCCACTCGAGTAGTCAAGTTCATATACTCGAGTAGTCTATCTACTACTCGAGTAGTCCAGCTCTAATACTTGAGTGATAAGATTTTTATCTCTCAGAATTTTTCTAAGTCTTATACTCAAGTAGTAATATTCACATACTCGAGTAGTTAATCTCCTCTCGAGTAGTCCATCTCCACGTCTCGTGTAAATTTTCTAGCACTCGAGTAAGTCTTTGTGTACTCGAGTGATTACTCATTCTATTCTGGATTTTCTCAAAGTCTTCTACTCGAGTAAGTCTCCTTCTATTCTCTCAAGTAATCACATTAGTACTTGAGTAGGTAATCTTTTACTCGAGCAAATCAGTCAGATTTTTCCAGAAATTTGCTAAGTCCAGAATCGACGGGAATTTCAAATGTCGTGACTTGATTGGTCCACGTGTACGTCATTAATGATAATTATGACCATTAGGGAGATCTTATATAAGGTCTTGTCAAAAACTGACTAACCCTAACAAGCTGTCAAGTATTATTCTAAGTTTTTTGAATCACAGTTTATCTTTTTAAAAACGGAAGCAGCCGACCTTCATCGTGCATATCGGCTAGGGTTTTCGATTCAAGAAGATTCAGAATAAAGTCGGCTTACAGATCGAGATCGCTTTTCAACTCCTCATCATCTCTCAGATCGTGTGAGTCAAAGATATTTCAGATCCAGATCTTGCCAAGTTCTTCTCCAACTTATTCTGACAAAGCCGAAAAGTTCAAAAGAAGAAGATCCTGCCCGAGATTTTCAGATCTGAGAAATAATTTTTGTTTGCATTTCATTATTCCCATTTAATTCCTGTAGGAGATTTCTCTCCGAGTGTAGAAGCTTTTGTCTCCGAGTTGTAGGAAGTTTTTATCTTCCGAGTGTAGATCCGTGTTGTTGATCAAGATTGTTGGAACTTTGTTCTGAGGCATAGGATTAGTTTTCAATCCGAGATAGTGGAGTAGCCGTGTCTAGTGCTTTTCTAGATCGGTGAGGTAAAGTGGATGTACCCAAGGTTGGGGAACTACTATAAATCTTTTGTCGTCTGTGATTGCTTGGTTGATTATTGTGTGCATAGATCTCTAAATTTTTATTCCGCAAAAAGACGCACAACTCACCTATTCACCCACTCTAGGTGATTTAGGAAGACAACTGAATAACTTTCAGCATCCTCTTGTGAATCATAATTGCATGAAAATTGTAGTAATACCCGTAAAATATGAATTTTTTTAAAAGTGCATGTGAGCTTAAAACTCTCACTATTTTTAAACTATAAAAGCTTCCGCAATAAAATCAAACTATTTTCTCTAAATTAACTGCTTTAAAACTATTTTAAGTATTCTCTGCATCTACCTTAGCATACATGGTTTTCTTTCCACCAATGCCTGTGGCATTGCGGCCCGCCCGAAGCGCACTCTAACTTTTGTCGAGATGGGTCGTGACAGTTGGTATCAAAGGGACGTTAGAGAGGTTGAGCACCTATAGATAAATTATTTTATAAATTCTATATATTTTGAATTTTATTATATAAAAATATACATGCATCATTTCTTCACTCACTTGTCATTATTTGTTGTTCGCGAGTGAAACACACACACACTCACAAATAAGCATGACTAGTATGCACATGAATGTTAAGGGGTTATGGGCAAACTTAACATGTTTGTGCATATGAATTTCCACAAGGATATACACCGCTTGCGAATATTAAATTATACGAGCGGTTTAATATTTTTAAGTGTGTTGGCATTAGAGTTCTAATATGCATGACATGTTATGTGATATGGGCGCTTAACATGGTATATGTATCCATTCATTTGCATTCAAATCATAAATCATTGCACATGTGTGATGCCAAGAACAACAATAATGATTGTACACACATGGATTTTCTATTTGCTTGACATTGCACATGATCTCGGTATTGCACTTGCATTATTATTACCTAGAGTTGTCCAGCGAAAATGTTATAATTATTGCATAATTTATGTACAAGACAGTAGGAAATGTGTTAGAATCTCTAGTTTCAAGTCCTCGATATTCGTATTCAGGTCTTTCTGTTCTGCTTAGCTATCGATCTTATTGTGTCCTCTTGTTCTCCTTCTAGATAGCTTCTGAGTGTCAGCAAGAAATGAGTTTCTTCTTGTGAATTGCTTTGTTGTATTTCTTCATCGTTGATTGTGTTCTTCCATCTCTACGATTACTCGCTTCTGTGGACAATCAATTATCATTCAGTTTCTTTTTCCCGTTGATGTTCTATTTTCGCTTCATGCGAGATCTTTTCACTCCCGGATTCTTGTGTTTTGCCGCTCAATTTTGAGCTAATCGAAGAACTTTTCTGTGTTTCCTGAAGCCAATCTTTTGTATCTTGTCAATCTCTCTAAGCCTGAAGAGTTCCCATGTGAACGTGTATCTGACCGGTATAACAAGTATCCGCAACTTTTCTCTTGATTTTGATTAGTCTTTGTGCTTGTTCTCGTCTCTGTTTATTTGTATTCATAGTTAACTTCTATGCCTGGATCTGTAAACCATATTGGAATGAATGTCATCTAAATCTTCGCCCTAAGAGTCCCCATTCAGAGAATTTTCAGAAAGTTTCGGGATGAAACTTCCTAAGTAGGGGAGAATGTAACAGCCCGATTCTTTTTATAATAACCCTGATTTCTCTCCCCCCTCCTCTTATAACCTAAACCCGAGCCAGCCGCTCCCCCGATAAAAAACTTCTGCTCCTTGCCGGTTCCCGCAAGCTGCTACTCTCGCTCTTCCCGAACCCGACTCCAGCGCAAGCCCCGTCTCCCGTCACTGATCCTATCTCCTTCTCCAGGCGCCGACAACTCCTCTGGATCCTCCTCCATCTCAAGACGCTACATTATCCCGCGCCTCCCAATCCCGCAAGCATTACTCCTCCCTGCTCGTCGCCTGCTCCTCTCCTCCTTCTCGTGGCTGGAGTCTTCTCTTATAGGGCCGACGTCTTCGCCTCTTCCTTCTGTCTTGGATGACAGGAGCTCTACCTCCTCCAACAGTCGCTGCAACCTATTCTTCTCGCCTCATGGTTGCTGGAAACCACCTCCTCCCTCTAATCCAAGGTCGGCAGCCACCTTCTCTCCCTCTGACAGCCCTGTTGCACCCTCTTCTTCCTTATTTTGGTTGGTGGATCTCCAAGGAACGCCTAGGGTTTTCTCGGATCCGCCCCAATTAGGATTTTTGCGGTCGGATTTTAACCTCCTTGGGTAAGAAATCCCTCTCTTTTTCTTTTTTCAAATTTTATTGTTCCTTTGCAATTATTTGTGCTCCAGATCTCATACAACATGTGTCTCATGATTTTTGCCCCATAGTAATCGGTTAATTCTCATTGTGGATGTATCCTCCGGCATCGTTCGTCGCACCCTTTGATGGTTCATGAATGAAGCCCTCTCCGATTTAGGGTTTCCCCTAGCCGAGCACCGCCAAGCCTTTGTTTTTGTGTGGTAGTCTCATCTCCCCCCCCCCTTTTTAAGAGAGGTAAATTTCTTAGCCCGCTCTTGATCTGGATATGTATCGAATCATGCCTATGTTAGTGTCACATTTTCTATGTCGCTTTCATCGTTCTTGTACAGGTTCACTTGAAGATTGTCAATTTTGCTAGCGCCGCTTAGCCGCCGCCGCTAATTTCAGCTTCTTTAAGGCAAGTAGATCTCTCTCTCTCTCTATCTATCTATCTATCTCTTGCAAACATTGAATTTCAATTACTTGGTCTGTTCTTACAATTATACGAATTCACCCTTCATTGTTTGCATTGTTATATGAATTTAAGTATCAAATGTCTAAGCCGATAAGTTAATATCTTAGGGTTAATATTTTTGGAATGTCATGAGATTTTGATCAAAGACAATTTTATTTAAATGTTCATTTAGATGAACAGATCCCTCGTCTGATGTATAATTTGATATATGATGGATTTTTGGGAATGATTAACAAATATCATAAAGAGAACTATTAAGAATGGTATGAATTGTATCATTTGAATTCGCACTTATATGAATTGTATCTCATTTGATGGATGATTAGAAGACCTATAGTTCTTATGAACTTGAGTTATAATTATTTTGAAGGTTAACAGTTAAGATTCCTTGCTATGATTAAATCATTGGTGATTTGTGTCATGCTCGTATATATACACATAGTTTTACTTGGAGGAAATTTATGTTTGAGAATTGTTTAATCTAAATGAATATTTGGTGTCCAACAAAGTAGCGTATTGTAATCGTATCACTCGTAAATACTAGAACCCGTTAAATATATTGCTCCATATCCAGTTTTGTTTATGTCATCGAATCTTGTCACAACAAACCTTGTGTCATCGAATCTGTTGTCATCGAATCTGGTTTCTTAGGTATATTCTAAGAATTGAGCGAATGTTGCTCCGTAGCTCAATTCCTCTTTTGACGCGTATATGAACTCTAATCTTGTACAACTGAATCGCTAAATTTATATCAGGTCTTGATATGTTAGGAATCTCCTAAATCATGAAGCCATAAAAATCATTAATGTTATAAGAAAATCCTTGAACTGCATCGTCTAACTTGGCATCTATCTGCCACTATGGTCACGACAAGCAGGATTACTTTTCGACAAGTCTTGCACGCAGATCTGATCGTGAACCATGTGCGCCCGCTATATCACCTACACCCTTCATCAATCTCGACTTTCAACATATTACATGATTAATTTTAGGCTATGCTCCAGAGTATTCTAACAAACTAACTTGTTCTGTTTATCTCTTTTATTTGTCTGTCTCAAATAGTTTTGCTTCATGTGAAATTGGTACACTCATATATTTCTGCTTCTATTACTATTTTGTACTTCACTCTGTTTATTTCAATGTTCTGAGGCTTTTCCTTTCTATTTTGGAATTGCCTTAGCGTTTGTGCAGCGTCACTAGGTACTCGAGCCCGATCAGCATTAAGTTCCAGGTTATATGTTTATATTTCTTTTACTGTCAAATATTTTTATGTAATAATTGCAATAAGACATTTTCTCTGATATCAAGGACAATTGCTAGGCTATTTAAATACTTTATGTACTAGAATTTGAAAGTAATGCATGTGCATCCTCTTCTGAATTATAATCGCATGAAAACTGTAGTAATACCCGTAAAATATGAATTTTCAAAAAAATGCATGTGCACTTAAAACTCTCACTATTTTTAAACTATAAAATCTTCCGCAATAAAATCAAACTGTTTTTCTCTAAATTAACTAGTTTAAAACTATTTTTAGTATTCTCTGCATCCGCCTTAGCAGGCATGATTTTCTTTTCGCCCATACATGTGGCATCACGGCCTGCCCGAAGCGCACTCTGACTTTTGTCGAGACGGGTTGTGACAAGTGCACAAGATTGAAATGATTTTTTGGACCAAGGTGCTCACTCTCACAATGCTCATAAAGACTTATTAGGAGGAGTAAGTAGTGCTTGGGGGGTATCCTTGACACAAGACTTGAAAGCATTCATTTTTATTTAGACGCGTTAGGCTATAAATTTCACATTTTAGAGTTCAAGGGCCCCAAATCAATCAATATCTACCCATATAGATAGATACACTTTAACTTATATACACAGTACTTGACCGATATAGATTTGGCCCAAAGTACTACCCTTTATGAGAACACATATGTATCATGGCATTGATTTTTCAAGGTATTTCTAACGTGGTAGACAATATCACGAGGTATAGCATCTACGCATATCATTACTAAAGAGTGCTCTGTCTAGGGATGTGTGAACCGTGTAAAGTTATTCTACTACCTAAATCCTCATACATAGCTAGAGGCATATTCAACGAACACTACATATCTAGTCGCACTATAGATTTAACACAACATGACATAGGTAGACAATGTTCACAGGGATTAACATGCCTAACTCAAACATTGTACATACAAGTTATGCTCTAAGTTCTAGCCATATGTGTCCTGAGACTGATCAATCCATAGTTTTTTTTGTTTTTTTTTAGTTTTATATTTTTTTGTTTAAAGAATCGACAAAATAAAAAAAAATAAACCACAAATCAAGAAAAAACAACGAAAAAGTAGAAAGTAAATATGCAGACATGTTTTGGATTTTTGGTGAATTTTCCAATTTTTTTATATATTTATATATTTTTTGAAAAATCAGAAATAGAAGCAGAAACAACCAAAGAAAAAAAATAGACAAATATACCATGACTAGGAAGAATGATCCAAAACACCCAACTCGAGTTGAAGTAACGAGAAACGTGCATCTGGGAGGGGTTTTGTGAATATGTCAGCTAGTTGATCGTCGGAGCCAATGAAGCTTAGTCTCACGTTCTCAAATTCTCCCCCATGATCTGACCTTATGCATTTTATATTTAGCTCCTTAACATTTTGAATTGTAGTGCATAGATTGGTGAACTTAAGGAATGTGTCGAATTTATTCCAAAGGAAGATCGTCCAACAATAACGGGAGTAGTCATCAATAAGAACAAACGTATGTCATTTTCCACCTAGACTACATGTTCTAAGAGGACCAAAAAGATCCATGTGAATGAGTTCAAGTGTTCTTGTTATGGAAATATCATTTTTGCTTTTGAATGGGGTTTTAATAAATTTCCCTTTTTGACACGGAGTACATAAAGAGTTTAAACTAACACATAATTTTGGAAGTCCACGAACAAATTTATTTTTTGATAGTTTGACAATAAGTTTACTTCCTGAGTGTCCTAGTCTCCTATGCCAAAAATCTAATTCCTCATTCTTGGTAACTAAGCATTTCAAATCAGAAGAAGATATATCATCAAAGATAACAATATAAACATTATGGGTTCTATGAGCAACAAGTAAAATACTAATAGTTTTAACATCTATCATTTTGTAGGTGTTTGTAGAAGATTCAAATATGACATTTATGCCCATATCACATAGTTGGCTAATAGAAATTAAATTATGCTTGAGTTCATCTACAAATAGTACATTAAAATTTGAAAAAGCTTTGTTACCTATAGTGCATATTCATAGTATGCGTCCTTTGCTATAGTCCCCAAATGTCACCATGCCTCCCTTCTTCTTCACTAGGCTAAGGAACTTGTCTTTATCTCCTGTCATGTGCATAGAACACCCAGAGTCCAAGTACCATACGTTCTCCTTGTCCTTAGCCCGCCAACACACCTAAAAAGAAGATGAGGGTAAAGATCTGGTTACTCAAGTTATTCCACCCATACGATAGGTAGAAGACTTTGGTAGCCAGGCTTGCATAGCTTTCTTGTTACCTTTCCCCAAACACGACCCAAATGTGTGACCAAACCTCTAACAGTTTGCACACAAAGCATAGGCAATGGATGTTGTCTTTATCGTGTTCTTAGTGCCCGTGCTTGAGGATGGGTATAACCCTTCAGAACTGTTGATCTTATTGTGTAATTTCTTATGACTTGTTTTAGTCTTAACTTGACTATGATTGCCGCTTGGTGGTAGCGTCAGACTTACATATCCTAGTCCAAATTTTCCAGATCCATGACACTGTGTACCCAACATGTTAGTGATTTTTGCCCTATTCCAAATTTTTGGATAGAACAGTTGAGATCATGGATCCTCGCCTTTAGGATGGTGTTTTCAGTAACTAGCATAACACCGATTAGTGAACTGTTGTTTACCTTCCTCTATTTTAGCAAGAGTGATTTGAAGACTTTTCTCCAAGACATTCTTTTCATTGGTGAGATTGTTGGTTTTCAACAATGTCTTGGAGAGACTTGCTTTTTGCTCTTCGATCGTTGTCATCAAGTAAGAACACTCTCGGCACTCGATCTTCTCTTTGCCACATTTTATTAATTCAATTTTTAAATTTTCTAAGTCATTTTTAATTCTCTTGTTTTCATTTCTAATGAACTTCTTCTCAAGTATAACACTATCAAATTTATCACATAGATGTTCGTAAATCTCAAGAAGTTCATTATAGGAAGGTGGAGTTACCTCAATGTCGCTCTGAACACTGGACTCATCTTCATATTCATCTTGATTTCTCCCCATGAGGCGCAGATTTGCCTCATCTTCGCTATTCGAGTCCGAGGTGCTTGATTCGTCAGATCCATCCTCGTCCCAAGTTAGTGCCTTTAGCACCTTTTTCTTTCCTTTGTGCCATCTTTGCTTCTCCTTTTACTCCTTCTGGAGTCTTGGACATTCCCTCTTTATGTGCTCAGGCTTTTGACAGTGATAACACTCAGGTTGGGACTTCTCATCATTGCTCTTCGTCTCTTTTGACATCTTGTTCCACCTCCTGGCTTCTTCAGCACCTTTCTTCAGAAATTTCTTAAATTTTCCCTACCTCTTGGGATTCTTCATGAACCTTTTGAACTCTCGGACATAGAGGCTTTCTTCATCATTTTCCTCAGATTCTTCAGCAACCTTTCTCTCCCTTGTGGCCTTCAGCGCCAGCTCCTCCTTCTTTATCTCCATGGGATACTCCTCAACTTGAATCTTTAATTCAAGCTCATGTGTCTTTAATTTTCCAATGAGGATCTCTATCTCCAGGGTGATGATATCATGTGATTCAGCAATCACAGTCACCTTCAGGTTGAAGCAAGGAGGCAAAGATCGCAGGATCTTCCTCACCAGATCTCCATTTGAGTAGCTCTTCCTGAGGGATCTTAAGGCCTTGACAATCTTGGTGAAGCGTGTATAAATGTTATCTACTTCCTCGCCGATCTCCATCTGGAATTATTCGTATTCAAATTCAAGCCTGAATAGTTTCGACTCCTTCACCTGCGAGGTACCTTCGTGAGTATGCTCAAGTAGATGCCATATATCATATGTAGTTTCACAGTTATAGATTCTATTAAATTCAATTTTTTTCAATGCGCAAAATAAAGAGATCATTGCTTTGTCATTGTTCGTACATCTAAGCTTGTCAGCGTCATCCCATTTATTGTGTGGTTTGATTAAGACGGTATCGCCTACAGTGGTGGTGGGTGCAGTGTATTTCATCTCGATCATGGCCTACACATCCATGCTTTGTGTCATCAGAAAGATTTTCATTCCTGCTCTAGTGACTGTAGTCACTCCCCATAAACAATGGGGGTCCACTCACACCCTATCCCTCAGGAAATGCGTGAACTGCGTTGGCCATCTACTTCATGTTGTTAAGCCATTTTTGAAGTAACCTGCCTCTGATACCACTTGTTGGATCTAGTTTCCAACCTTAGAGGGGGGTGAATAAGGTTTAACAACAATTACTAGAAATTTGAATTATTTCTAAACAGAAAAACTAGTTTAGGAAGCTACCGTGGGGCGTTAGGTAGCTAACACGTGGCGGTATGTTACAGAACTTGTTTTTCTAGGCAGATTTCTCCTTGGAAATCTATGCACCTTACAGAGAATTTCAGGCTAACACACACAATGTAATATGCAGGAGAATACACATAAAATGAATTTCATTCCAAAGTAAAATCAATAATTGTTTTTAAATATCACAAAACTTGATCTCGGTGACGCCGGAGATCGAAGGCGGTGAATGAAAACAAATTTTGGTTTTCTATACGTACCCACTCTACAGATCGGTTGGCTCTCTCTCTTTCCCTCTAAGAAAGGTCTTTGAGCCGGCTCTTCACCCTCATGTAAGGAGGTGTCTTAGAGCCCTGCTAAATCCCTGATCTAGACGTCCCTTCCATGGGACCATTTCTCACAGAAACCTTCCCGGATCCCGATGTCCTTCACCGATCGATTTTCCTCACCACAAGAATACAAAGAAGAGAAAAGGTACACAAGAATATAAAAAGATTAAAGTTGAAATCTCCCTCAATATGATTCCTCCGTTGAGGAATCTATGATCGGTGCTAGAGATTTTCGTGGGCTTGCAACCGATCAACTCTTCGTAGGCTTTGTAGTTCTAGGCTCGTCAGAGTTCTTCGTGCACGAACAGGAGGGAGGAAGTCTTCTTTTCCTTCGACGGAGATGGTGGAACGGACCACAGAGAGGCGGCTGAACCCTAGGAGTCGTAGATCTAAGTCTCTTTTCGTCTTAGTTAGGAACATAGAAAACAAGTCTCCTTTTTATACATCTTTGTAAAAATAGGCTACCATTCGTCGGTTGATTCTAATAGTTGTTCTCCAAATCTGGAAAAATATTCAAAACGAATGTTTTCCTTTTTTCCAATGCTAGCACGGCGCGGTAGATAGATAGCGCCCGACGGTAGTCCAATCATCTTGACGCTTCCATCTCAACGATCGTTGAGTGTGTTATCGTGGCGTGGTACCAAGCTAGCACCCGACAGTAGTCCAGTTGTCTCGACAAATCAGCCAGTCTCGATGAATAAGCCAGTCTTGACTATCGTTGATCAAGCTACCGCAGCGTAGCACCAAGCTAGCACCCGGCGGTAGTCTAGTTGTCTTAACGAATCAATTGGTCCAGACGATTCGATCAGTCACAACGATCATTAAGTGGCCTACCGCGGTGCGATATCAAGTTAGTCCCTACGCGGTAGGTTCCAGAGAGCCTGTACGAATTAATTCCTTGATATAGTGCGGGCGGTAGAATCCCGAGCACCTTGTCCATTTAATTCAGGCTACCGACTGACAGTAACTGCTACCGCTCGGCGGTAGGTGCCATAGGAGAGCTTCTTGCATCGCTTGGATCTGTAAACCTGCACACTCTACCAAACACAAGATATGATCAAATACAACATGAAAATTGATATTATTAAACTGAGGATATGTGAACCATCGGCTCCAACAATCTTTTGTACTCAAACGAGGAGGGCTGATTTCTTATCTGTCTACTCTTGCTAAGCATCCTCTTAAATTGCTTGGAGAGAGGATAGAATTCTCCATCTGACATTTATGAGCTTGAGGTGCTTGGCTCTGAATCTTCATGATCACATGAAGCTTGAGTTCTTGCAAGAGCCGCAACTCTATCTTTCCTCGTCCCTTCGGCCTTCGTGACCACTGGCTTCTCTCTAGTTGAAGACCTGCTTCCTTCTTATTCATCTTTTCTTGTGTTGATTTGAAGCTCCTAGGAAAGCAGCTATCCAAAGAAATGCTGTGGATCTGTGTCGCCAAGTTTACCAAACTCCCGTATAGCGCAAACCTTGTTATCCCATTCTTTTGTCAGAAATCTCAAGAATTTATCGTTCTCACCGTTGGTAAACACACGACCATAATTCCTTAGGCCATTAACAATCTTGAAGAATTTCTTGTAGCAATCAGTTATAGAGTCTCTTTTATCTTGCTTGAAATCATCATACTCCTGATTGAGGAGGGATTTTATGTCATTCCTAACCTCTTTAGTTCCTTCCATGAGAACAATTAGAGATGTCCAGATCTCTTTAGCAGATTTGTAGTGGATTAAGTTTTGTAGCATAGAGTCGTCCACTTCACTAGCAATAATATTCTTTGCCTTCTTGTATAGAGAGACGAGAGCAATCTTATCTTTACTAAGTCCAGAATCTTTTTTGGAACCATTAGATTAGCATTTATAGTTGATGCAGTCATAGGCATGTGGGGGCCTTCTTCAACGATTTGAAATATTCTTGAATCAGTAGCTTTCAGAAAGAACCTTACTCTTTCCTTCCACATGAGAAAATTTTTCCTTGGAGCACACTGGTAGCTTCATTGAGGACATATCCTTGCTTCTATCTATTCCAGACATGTTCTCTGACAACTAGATTGAGATCTTATTCAAGGTGTTGACCTTTTAACGAACAACATCCCACTGATACCAAATGAAAGTATCTAGTTGTCTACCTAAATCAACTAGAGGGGGTGAATAGGTGAATTCTATGTCTTTAAGCGGAATTAAAATACTTTAAAAGTAAGCACAAAAAATCAGAGAACACACATCACAAACATAAGGATTTATAGTAGTTTCCCATAATGGGTGCGTCCACTATCCCGTCTCGCCTATCTAGCACTTCAGGCTAGACTCCGCTACTTCACCAATCTCAGATTTCAACAAATCTTACATCTCGGAGTCTTCAACTCCTATAAGCTCGGAGACAACATCTCCTACAAAATCTCGGAGAACAAACTTTCATACACTCGATCCTCTAAACTAGGATCTACAAAACTCGGAAGTGAAACTTCCTACAAGAGTTGTACAAAAATTGATGCAAGCCATTATTAGCCGATTCATTACGTTTGGTGGACAAAATTCCAAGATTTAAATGTTCCTTATTGAATCCAGTGGACCACTTCATTCTAATCTTGTAAAGATCACACAGTCATTGATTCTCATTCAAGCTACCCCCTTATTATCATCTCTCTCCAATATATCTCAAACTCAATTAGTGGTTGTGAAGCTCTCTCAATAGCTACTGTCATAACGAGATCTTGATCTGTAAAAATGGTGGTTGATTGTTTACTACTAAGAATCCTTAAAAGGTTTCAAAAACTCAGCAAAAGATTTGATTGTCTCCTCTGCTACAAAGGCCCTGCCAACAAAATGTTCTTTCCGTGGTGGTTCACCACTATGAAGGGAGCACAAGCCAAATTATGCTTGTTCATCCCATAAGTAGTGTCAAAAATGATGACATCGCCAAAACAATCATAATTGAGATTTCAATGCTCATCAATGCAAAAGAAACTGAGCTGTCTATTCACTTCATTTGTCTACACATAAAAAGAGAACATATTATCCTCCAACTATCTCTCTTTAAATATTTCCAACAACTTTTGTGAGTCTCCATTTTCTATCGTTGTTCTCTTTTCTCAATGTACAAGATTGTATGCATCCGTCTTCGAGAACCCAACGTTTTGTACCCGCTAACTTCCTATGCTAAGAAGTTGAAAACGTCAACGGTTCTTATTCATACTCTCGTCATATTCTTGATAAGGGTTGCTTGGCCATCAAATATATTGCAATGTTATCTCAACAAATGTGTATCATTCTGTAGGGTAAGTGAATGATTGTGCTCTTAAATAAATTTGGACACCTATCAATTCTTCCCTTCTTGATTAGCAGTGAAGTGTATGCACGCAAAACATCTGGTGTGTGTATCCAGTTTGTGAAACTTCTTTTGCACATCAGTCTCCCTTGATCCAAATATGCGTTCAATAATAAATGTTATTTTTGGACACTAAAATCAATGTTGTGAGCATGCTCAAAGTACATTGCATATGCTTATTCATCAAAATGAATAATAAAAAAAAACAATAGCCCCCTCGCTGACATTTACAAAGAGAAGATGTATTTAATGGTAAGTGAATGTAAAATTAATATCTACTAAATTCACTTTGGATTCATCGAGTGTGCAAAAAAATACAATATATTTTACTGTAAAATACAACCACTTTAGCTCAAATACAACAACTTTAGCTCACAATATATTTTACTTTCGTGTGACAAGAGTTAAAAAATTTGTAACATTAATATCTGAAGAACATATAAATTTTAGTATGTTATATCGTGTAATGTTGGTCTTACATTTAAAACAATTTCAATTTAATTAGAAAAAAAATTCACATATGAGAACTCCATTTTTCTCGAATAATTTTTTTAAAATAGCTTATCAAAAAGCTCTGCAAACTCCATTTCACCCAAAATTTTTTTAAATAAAACTCTATTTTTCAGAAACAACATTTTTCCTATCAGCAGCTTTTCATCAGCATCAACTTTCCCAAACACACCCAAAGAAAAGAGATTAGTTGAGCTAGCAATAGAAAAAAGGAGTACGTAGCTTACATTTTCCATCATCTCCTTAGCATTTCCAGTCAGTAGTTCGACGGTGGAAATTTCTAGAAATTTGTTCTTGTTTTTGAAGAACCAGTTCAGATTTGTGACTGTTCTAAAACAAGACAGCCTGCTGCAGATTTAGGCAAAGAAAGGTTATAAATGTACCAATGCCACAGGTGAAATGTCGCTCTAGATATGCAAATATAATGTAGGTTAGCATCGTTCGTACTTCTTGTTTCGTAGGAGACAGCGAGCGCTCGGGCATTCCTTATCTCGTTGAAGGAGGCAGAGTTTCGCACTAGGCCATTCCTTGTTTCGCAGAGGGAGGAGGTGAGCGCAAAACTTTCGAGCAAATGCATATTGGAAGGTATATTAAGCGTACCATAACAATTTCTCTATAGGGAGGGGAACACATTGGCAAACGTAAAAAAATTGTATTACCATAGATGAGCTCAAAAAATGTAACATGAACTTCAATGGTCTGTGCATTTTCAAAGAAAGCTAAGCATATTTACACTTGTGTTCAAAGCGCCCAAAGTTTGTGTAAATTGTCGTTGCGTTACTCCCATCTTAGAGCACCGTGTGTGACCCCCTATCACACCGTATGTGACCGCCTATCACACCGTACATTCCCGCCAACAAGAATTTCCACGCATGATTGATCTGAAATAAGATCATTTTTCAATACGACTATATTTTCGCAAACAATCAACACATTGAATCACAAATTATACGACTGTATTTGCTTCCGCACGGTGATCACCGTGCATGCACCTAAATATCTCTCCTAAAGTTGAGGGTGATGGGTGTTGTTCTCATCAGTAAACATGAGTCCTCCCATTTTCCACATGTATCTGAATAGATTTATATTTTTTTAAAAGGTCTAAAGTATAGATTAGGTTGGTGGGGACTGCATGGAGAGCTAATGAAGATATTGCAAGGTGAGCTAATGAAGATATTGCAAGGTGAACTAATGAAGATAAGTTAAAAAATAAAAAGCTTTATCAAGGAAATCATTACTCAAAAATAAGAGCTTAACAGTGTAAGCCTAACCACCACAAAATATATATAATTTGAATTTTGGAATAATCATTCCATGCTTCTTTCAACGCTCAACACCTATTTAAACAATTACATCGCCAGCTTCACACGTTCCATCAACTATCTTCTAACCATCAAATCACTTACTCTACTTCAAACCTAAGCTTATAATAATCATGAGTTGCAACCCACCACTGCACACAATACCACATTGCAGATGAAGAAATACACGTACACAGACATACAACTAACTCAAATGCAGACTCAAGTAAATGCACTCTGCAGGTTTCAATTTGATCTTGCATATATTAGTAACAAAAAATGCCAACATATTCAAATAAAAATTAAGATGGCTCCAGATAAATCATGTGCAGCATAAATTGATTCCCTTTGATTTTTCATTTCTTAATCAAAACTCTAATCTTAGATCAACTAACAGATGGCAGAAGGAGAACAATAGAACCTGATTTATTCTTGCCTTGCCAACCAGTCAAAGAGAGGTTATTTTTCCTTCTGAAAAATTACAAATCAAATCTTACATTCCATTTACCATTAATATCAGCATTCAGGGTCCAGTTATTCTCTCTGATTTGGAAGTAGGGCACCTGCAATAAATATTAAGACAAATTATCATTGAAAAAAATATAAACTAGTGGCTCTTCAGTATATGTAAACATTCTTATATTACTAGAGAAAAGGGTACAGGTCCCTCAGCAAAGTTTAAAATTAGCCTTCTATGTAATCAATATATATGATCAGTGATGATTGTTTTGCTTTCAATCTATGCATCAGACCACTAATCTTCACGTTTTTGCCACATCCCTTCATTTGGCTTTCTATCCCATGACCCCAAACTTCAGCGGCAAGGTTGCCAGGATCGTGATCCAGATCATAGGTTCTTACGATCCTACAATCCAGATTTTGTAAATCAATCATGATTTTGTAAAGCGATTCTCGATCCGACCCTACTATCAAATCCGATCTTATCTCGAAACGATCTCATCTAGGATCTCGATCCTGACAACCTTGTTCAGCGGGAAGTTGATTGCAAAGTTCTCCCACGTAGAAGGCTTGATTGCGCTCTTCATCTAACTCCCCATGCCCCAAACAGAGCCTATATCAGCACAAGCTTCATCTGTGACAGAGGACTCTACTTAACCACCAAAATCTTTGTTGGGTCCATTGATCCCAATGTCCTGGATTTGAAGAAGGCCTAGCAAACAATATATACACATATAGTGATCTAACTTGTGTTCAAGTTTAATGATTGCAGGATGTCCTAGTAATAACGATGGGGCAAATAGCCTAAGTGGCTAAGACACAGGTAAACACTTACCTAAGGTGTGGAAAGACAGAAAACTGTCCAAATCCACAGGCGTTGAGTGAAGGTTATTCACTCAACGTCAGATGACTTATACCATTGAGTGAAGTCTATACAGTCAAAGCCATAAAGAGGCAAGCTGAGAAAGTGGCTAAGTCCACAGGCGTTGAGTGAAATCAACTCACTAAACACCATACAACAAAAGACTGTGAGACGGACTAATGCAGTCAAAGCCTAAGAAGAAATGGACAGAAAAGTGGTCAAATCCACAGGAGTTGAGTGAAGATCATTCACTCAATGTCATAGCTTCATAATCGTTGAGTATAGCTCAGTCAGTCAACGCCACAGGAAAACTGTGAATATTTACCAAGTCCACAAGCGTTGAGTGAGGCAAGCTCACTCAACGACATGTGATAATGTGTTGACTAAATCTCAAAGTCAGTATTGTTTCTTAGACACAGAAATTTGGCTAAGTCCAAATGTGTTGAGTGCAGTTCATTCACTCAACGGAAGATAGCAGAAGAAAATATGTAAAATTGTATGGCGTTGAGTGAAGCTTACTCAACACCACAGAGCTGAAAAATCTGGCTATGGAAGAAAGCGTTAAGTGAGGCGTAGTCACTCAACGCTCACAAAACTCTCAACGCCTAAATAACAGAAAGTATGGCTAAGGCACAAGGCGTTGAGTGAGGTGTGCTCACTCAACGCTCCCAACGCCAGACAAGCAGAAAAGGCTGTAGAAATGGTTAAGGCAAAAAGCATTGAGTGAGACTTGCTCACTCAACGCTGTCAACGCCTAGATAGACAGAATTTCCTAAGTACTTTGGCGTTGAGTGAAGCTCATTCACTCAACGCTTATTCTACTGATGCTTGATTTTTGACTAAGTCTTCAGGTGCTGATATCAGTAAGTCAAAAAGACAACCTTATTCAAATTATTAGCGGTAAAGCTACTGTACATGACAAAAGGCGTCGCAGACTTACTGTACGACAGTTGAGCGTTAAAGCAAGTATGCAGCTGGCATTAAATGTGTGGTCCCACTACTCAAAGAACCGTTGGGACATAAATGATAAAAAGAAAAGCTTTTACAGAGGAAGATAACTTTTGGGAGCAGAGCTGTTAAGATACTTCTTCTTCATCGTCATTGTTGTTGTGAAGAGAAGAACAGAGAGCAAAAGACTAGAGGTCTAAAGGCTCAACAAGTTAGTTGTTTGTTTTCATCATCAACTACAACAAGATCAGAGTATATCTCTGAAAAGGAGAAAGAAAGTAAGCTGGTGATATTTTCTATCTGCACTAGCAGGATCTTCACAGTTCCAGCCATACAACTCACAATAACATCTACTGGAGGCTGTGGAAAAGAAGTTAGGGATGAACTTCCTCAGCCCAGGAAAAAAAGAAGCAAAACTCTTTCTGCCAGTTATTTCCAGCACAAGCTGTTATCCTTGTTGCTGTAAAAAATTGAGCTGAGAATTCTTCAGCTCAGGTAGCAGCAAGCTTTGCTGCAGTTACTTCACAGATCCAGCAGGAAAAATCCCTGGTTCTGTGAAGAAGAAGCTAGGACTGAGTGTATCTCAGCTCAGGTAAAGGAAGACTCAGGAAATATATTCCTGGAGTCAAAGTTTGCCTGAGTCTATCTCAGTCAAGGCAGATTGGCACAGAGGAATTTCTCTTGTGTCCAATCAAGAACCTCACCAACTCACTTCCATCCTATAGGATCCTTTTGGATCTGAGTGGTAGGACCAAGATTGCTCTGAGGTAGGATTCCGTTGAGAATCTGAGAAGTAGGACTTGGGTTCAAGTCTGAGGTAGGTGGTCAATTGATCACTGAGCTGTAGGAGAGTGTGAATCTGAGGTAGGATCCTTTGGATCTGAGGTAGGGTTGTCATCCCAGCCTGAGTGTAGGGCCTTTGGCCTGAGGTAGGTGGTCTGCTGACCACTGAGTTGTAAGCCCTTTGTGGCTGAGCTGTAAGTCTTGGAGGAGACTGAGAGATCCTGAGGGATCTGAGGTGTAAGCTCTTTGGATCATTGTTTTGGAGAAGTGACTTGACTAATAGAAAGTTAGCAAGATGGGAGGAGAGTGGATGTACCCAAAAATTGGTGAACCACTATAAATCTGTGTGTACTTTATTGTGTTGTTTTTCTTTATGCAGGTGACATGTCTTGAAAGCAGAACATAATTAACCAATAAAGCATAAAACTAAAAGAAAATAAAAGATAGACACTAAGGACTACGAAATCTATTCACCTCACCCTCCTCTAGGTGATTTAACTATCCTTGAAATCAAAAACTTTCAAGTGCTATCAGATGGAGGTTACTCAAGAAGGACCTAACAGTCTGAGTAGAGCTCAAAGGATAGCTAAAAAGGTTTTAACTTATGTGTTCAAAAGAGAACCATAAGATGTGGAGATCAATGGAGTTTCAAATTAGCAAATATGACAAGAAGAACATTGCACTTATGGCATCTCTGGTAAAAGACAAAGTCTATCCAGATACAAGCGCAAAGATCAGGCCCCCTCTGTCACATTCAGAAAGTGACTCAGAGGTGGATGAAGTCGAGGAAGGTGAATGCAGAGGTTATGAACTGACAGCTACACCAGAAGAAGAATTCTGCAAGGAGTAACCTGGACAAAGTCAGGTATATTCTCCATCTAGCTCATCCTCAGAGTCTGAATATGAATCCTGCCCAGGCTCTGATGCAACCTCATCAAGTGATGATGAGAGTCCTCCCTCAAAAGATGATATCAATCAATTGATTGAAAATCATGATGTGCTCCTGAATGCTTTACAGAAAAGCAAGATGTTTGTTAAAAAACAAGCAGAGGAAATTGTCTCCCTACAGCTGGCTGCTTCCCAGCAAGATGAAACTTCATATTTGCTATATCTAAAAGAGAGGGAAGTAGCTAATCTGAATACCATGGTAATATCCATGTTGAGTCAATAAAATATAAGGACTCTGTTATCAAGGATCTTGAAGAGAAACTTGAAAGGGAGAAGAGGATTGTGGCCAATTTCTCTAAGATAGATGTTATCAAGAGAAAATCTGAATCTGAGTAAATTTCTAAAGTTATCCAATCTCAGAGAAGAGGTCAAGCTCCTGTCAGGCCACAGTCAACCTTTCACACGGTAATTTTCTCATCCAACAGGCATGACCAAGACTATAAGTGTTGATGCGCGAGGAAGTGTTGAAGAGGAAAGGGGAGCCGCGGGCACCAGAAGCTAACTGGTGTGTTCGGACTCACGAGCTAGGATGAGGTGAAGAGGTTGATGAGGATGCGGGGAAAAGCTTCTGAATGCTCGAGAGTGGAGCAAGCGCTTGATCAAGGGTTGCGGGGATAGAGGAAAGGAGGATGTTGATCCGAGTGCGGAGATGGTCGGGAGGTTGATGAGGAACTGTCGAGCAGACGGTTACTTTGACGGTTGGTTTGACAGGTTGATGCCGAGAGAGGTGAGTTGAGAAGAAGAGGGGGGCCGCTAGCAGCGGCAACAGCAGACTTCGCCCGCCGCGGCTTAAATGTCACTCTTGCGACGGGATTTCCTTTAATTATAATTCAGTGTTACAGCTTGAGTTGCAGCGTTACATGGAAAGCAAATAAAGGGTACAAAGGGGGAAGCTAGCGGCTAAGGAAAGAAGTTGCCAGGAGGCCGCGCAGACTGAGCAGAGAGGTCGGCAGACCGCGTGGATAACTGATCCCGCATCTCGCTAGAGTAAGCCGAGCGGACTGCGCGATCAGGAAGAGAGGACTGCTGAGGTCGCACGGACTGGGAAATAGAGTCCGCAGGATCTGATGCCTTGACCTTGTCGTCGGTTGACCTCGTGCGCGTGTGTCCTGTCGCCGACAGAATGAGAGGTATGGGGGGCTATTTATAGGCCCGAGGAGGTAACGGCTTTTGGTAACGTCACCCCCGGTGAGTTGGTGAGTTGTGCGAGTAGAATGAGGAGTCCGCCGAGTCCGCACTATGGTGTGCGGTTAGGGACTTGTCTTCTAGAGCTGATTCTGCTGTAGGCGGACTGGGACGAGTCCGCCTCTGCTGTACTAAGTGAGCTTGCGCCGAGCTATGCGAGCTGAGGAGTTGTCCGCCTCTTGGGAAGAGGTCGGGGCTGAAAGGCTGTGTGGCGGACTGCGTAATGAGTTCGCCTCTGCTGTAGGGAAGCGTGCTGGTGGAAAGGATTTGTCTATGCAAGCGGACTGAAGAGTTCGACTGCATGACGAGTCCGCCCAGCTCGCGGTGGACGAGATGAGTCCGCTGAATGTTTTGCGGATTGTCGGAGAGCTGGAGCAAGTCCACGAACTGAGATAGAGTCCGCGAACTGTAAGCGGTCGAGATCTGGTCGACTGGGCGACCTGGAGGACTGAAGAAGTCGGTCGCCATCTTTGCTGAAGTTCGCCTCCTGTTGGATGGACAGGCTTGTTGCCCCTGCTGGGCGGCCTGGAGGTTGTCGCCCTCTGTTGGACGACCTCAAGGCAGGTCGCCGACTGCCGTGCGGACTGAGGTGGAGTAGGTCGCGCCCGCTGGTGGGCGACCAGGAGAGTTGTCGCCTACCCGGCGACCTGAAGCATGTTGCCTATCATTGAGCGACCTGGAGGCAGGTCGCCTGGCGATGTGGCGGTTTGGCTTGCTTGTGCGACTTGCAGGAGTGGGCAAAAGGCCGTGACTCCTGTCGAGCATGTGGCTACATGGCGGTCTGGGCGGATAGGAATCCAAGTCTGCCACTTAGTTGGATAGTTCGCATCCTTTTGGGGAAAGTGAATCTGTGCGGTTAGCTGATCAAACCACGCGGCCTGCAGGGGCGAACTGAGGAAGCAGTCCGCAGCCACTGCAGAACAAGCGGCTGTTGTGCGACCTGGGCTGTCAGAACGGGGAGACCGCCCTTGCCGCGCGGCCTGAGCGGACAGAGAAGTCTGTCCGCCCACCCTTAGAGGACTGGTCGCGACCTACAGGGGGAAGCTGCAGCAGGTCGCGACTAGCAAGCTGGCTACCTTGGGAGGGATCGCAGATTTCTGGGTTAACACAATCCCCGCACTTTTTTAAGTCCCAAAGGGAACTTCGAAAAAGTAGGAGACCCATGAAAATCGTGATTCACCCCGTGGAAAAGTAAGAGGTAAGGAAAGATAAAACCTGATGTCTCTCCTTAAAAGGAGTTTGTCAATGCCTATATTTTTTCCTGCAAAGGAAAAGTTAATGCAGGCAAACAAAAAGGGGGGCACATCACGTGTGTACCTGAATTTGTTTTGCAAAATGAAGAAGACGTGAATGTCTTCCACTGAGCTCTGCAAAACAAAGATAAGAGGAAGGCATAGAAGAGTAATAACTTGCAAGTACCTGGTGGAGGCTTGCAAGCACCTGTTATCCTCTGCAAAAGGAGGAGAAAGTAGTAGGCATGAAAGAAAAATGAGTTGCATGTACCTGAAGGGGACTTGCAAGCGTCTGATAGTCTCTGCAAAAGAGAAGTTATACGCAGATATGACATAAAAATGTAAGCTGCAAGTACCTGAAGGAAACTTGCAAATACATGCTAATCTCTGCAAAAGGAAGAGTAAGAAACATATATTATAGAAAAATATTTTGCAAGTACCTGAGGAGAACTTGCAATTACTTGCTAATCTCTGCAAGAAAAGAGTTAGAAGCAGATATGATATGAAAGTAGGTTGCAGGTACCTGAAGGAGAACTTGCAAATACCTACTAATCTCTGCAAGAAAAGAGTTTGAAGCAGATATGATATGAAAGTAGGTTGCAAGTACCTGAAGGAGAACTTGCAAATACCTGCTAATCTCTGCAAGAAAAGAGTTATAAGCAGATATGATATGAAAGTAGGTTGCAGGTACCTGAAGGAGAACTTGCAAATACCTGCTAATCTCTGCAAGAAAAGAGTTAGAAACAGATATGACATGAAAGTAGGTTGCAAGTATCTGAATAGAACTTGCGAATATCTGATAGTCTCTGGATGGAACTTGCGAATACTGATTGTTGATATGATAAGATAAATATGATCGGATAGCAGAAGAGATGTCTGACGAACTCTGCTAATAACCAAATAAAGATCAAACCGCGATAGTAATCTTTTCGCGAGATCAGATATGATATCTTAAATATGAAGTCCAGATCAGCAAGATGAAACCATCTTAATTAAACTCCAATAGCATGGCTTGTCAATCATGAAGAACCAGATATTTTGATTAATGATTGGTGCCATTAACAGTCGATAAGAGTAATAAAGAGCTTGTAAATCATCATCTGATAGAGCTTCATGCAAGCAGTGCATATAAGATGAGCATAAGCAAAATGAATGTTGCAAATCCTTTGATAGGTCGGATTTAACCTGTCAACCTGTGAAAAAGGCAGTTGATAAAAGGAGGTTTGTACTCAGAGATGACCAAGAAAAGCTGGATGCTGCCACAGGTGTTCCCCGTGGGTCTTAAGCATCGCTTGCCCGAGAAAGGTCATTACGAGTGTAGTCCTACTTTGAGCGTGCTGGTCGCGCTTCCTTTAGAAGGGCATAAGAGAGAAAAGCATAGGAAATCCTGAGAGGGATCGTTAGATACACTGCTCTCATGCTTCAGGTTACATCATCGCTGATCAGTTAGGCCAGGTGCGCCAAGTGGTCTATAGCATTGCTCACCTTTGGAAAGATCAGCGGAGTTATGTGTCCCGCGAAAGAACAGATTGAGAGTATCATAGAGTATTCGGCCATCACAGTTGTGAGATGATCGAAGAGACAAGGCTACGCTTGATCGTCATTGCTTGTCAAGCAAAGATCATCATAACTGTAAAGTATCCTTAGCAAAGCACAGCAGAGCTAACACATGGGACCTCCCTTGATGCACGCTTTGTGTTAGATGCCGGCCAGGATCCGAAGTCCCGTAATCCACCGCACAAGAGTTAGACACCTCCCACTACACATATGCGAACACTCCCCGTGATATGTGGTCGTTGTGGTCTTACGTCAGAGTCCAACCTCGAGGGGGCCCATAGCAAGACTCGGCGATGTCTCGGTGGTTCAGCGATCTCTTTGGCAAAGAAAAAATAGAGGAGGAAGCACTCCAAAAAAGGTAAAAGTGTCAATATGGGATCTCTGACATAAACTTTATTGAAACGAATGAGAGAAACACTTAGAAGTGTTTTTGAAAGAAAATGTTTGAAATATGCAATGTAAGAGTAACCGACATTGATTACGAGGAGCTTTTGGAACTGCGATGTCCTTCTCCTGCTCAGAATAGTCTTCCAAGGGCGCCATCGTCATCGGCATCAATGGTCTCGTTAATAATGAGGTTATGGTAATTGTTAATTTGACTCACTCCCTTTGAGCAGAAAGGAATGTTCGCTGCTTCTTTGCCTTTTGAAGTTGGTGGATCAGAGTGATCATCTTTCGGGAACAGGTCACGCATCTTCCCCTGCCTCAGCATCCTTTGTAGTAGATGACGAAGTTCTTGGCAGTTTTCAATTGAGTGCCCTTGCTCTTTATGGAATTCGCAAAACGGATCTGAGTCTTTAAATCTCTGATCGGTCGGCTGGTAAGGCCTTTTGAAATTAGCTCTACCCTTCATGACTTGGCTTACTTCTTGCATGGCCTCATCTAGTTCAGACTCTGGCAAGTCATCATCTTGTTGCTGATGAACCGAAGCTGTTTGCGTAGCTGGGGCTGGTAGTAGTAACAATTGATATTGGGCACGTTCCTGGCCCGGGAAGAGGTGTCGATGACGTTGTAATCTTCTTCCCTTCCTTGAGTGGGATGGAAAATCTTTTCAAGGAGACCTCAGAGGTTGCTTGTAAGAAGGAGAATCTTTCTCTGCTATAAGCCTGGAGATGAAGTCGGGGTTGCTCTTTTCACCTCGTATGTATGAGTTGGCTAAGCCAATCAACTCTTGATAAGTTCTTGGCGCTCGGACATTAGCCTCAAATTTAAGCGGCCCTTCACATAGACCGTGTATTAGAGCCACCCGATACATTTCTTGATCAACAATCTCAATGTCCAAAATCTCTTTCTGGAAACGATCTACAAACTGAGACCAAGTTTTGTTCTCTCGATGCATGATCTCAAAGAGGGCTTCTGGACCGCCCTTTCTCTTTGTTGAAGTAGAAAACCTGAGCAAGAACTCCCTACGTAAATCAGCAAAGGAAGTGATGGACTGAGGGCGCAGTCCATAGAACCAATCCCTCACTTGTCCATCAAAGGTCGTTACAAGGAGCTTGCACTTAGTAGCATCTGAGAGAGTCTTGAGAGCTACGGCTGATTCAAAAGCTTGAATGTGCTTCATTGGATCAGTCTCTCCAGCGTAAGTTGGTAACCGCGGCTCTCTGAAATTAGCTGGAGTTAGTTCATGTCGAACATTCTCTGAAAATGGTGAAAGCTCTTTCTGCTCTCATATAACATAAGGAAAGAAGGGAGTATAAGTTGAGGCTGGAAAAGGAGCAGGAGCATAGCAGGGAAAAGCTGCAGGAGGAGCAAAGGCAGGAGATGATGAGTAAGGATGACTTCCCTGAAAGTTTAGAAACCTTGCTGGACTTCCCCGGGCAGCTTCCCGGAAGAATTTCTGACGAGCTGCAAACTCATCATTTTGAGGCCGCAAAGGTGCTGCAGGCCCTTGCGGAAAGTTTGGTATGTAAGGAGGATAGACCGGCGAATAACCCGGAGGATGGGCTTGTTGATTCTCCAATATTGGTGTTGAATTGACTGGAGGAACTAGAGCTGCTGTAGATTGCATTTCTCATCGTTGCGCGATTGCAGCTAGAGTACGGTTGATTGCCTGAAATTGTGAGGCGGTTTCACGGCGCGATTGCTCCAAGGCTTCCCAAAGTGAGTCCTCACCAGGACGTAGAGCTAAGTTCTCGGCTAATTGATGATCTGAAATGGCTTACTGTCGGTTTTCACCGTCTGTTCGAGATCTGAAGGTCGCGTGTTAACTGTTGATGCGCAAGGAAGTGTTGAAGAGGAAAGGGGAGCCGCGCGCACCAGCAGCTAACGGGCGTGTTCGGTCTCACGAGCTAGGATGAGGTGAAGAGGTTGATGAGGTTGTGGGAAAAAGCATCTGAGTGCTCGAGAGTGGAGCAAGCGCTTGATCAAGGGTTGCGGAGATAGAGGAAAGGAGGATGTTTATCCGAGTGCGGAGATGGCCGGGAGGTTGATGAGGAACTGTCGAGCAAACAGTTACTTTGACGGTTGGTTTGGTAGGTTGATGCCGAGAGAGGTGAGTTGAGAAGAAGAGGTGGCCGCTAGCAGCGACAACAGCAGACTTCGCCCGCCGCGGCTTAAATGTCACTCTTGCGACGAGCTTTCTTTTAATTATAATTCAGTGTCACAGCTTGAGTAGTACCTTTACATGGAAAGCAAATAAAAGGTACAAAGGGGGAAGCTGACGGCTAAGGAAGGAAGTTGTCAGGAGGCCGCGCGGACTGAGCAGAGAGGTCGGCAAACCGCGCGGATAACTTATCCCGCAGCTCGCTAGAGTAAGCCGAGCGGACTACGCGATTAGGCAGAGAGGACTGCTGAGGTCGCGCGGACTGGGAAAAAGAGTCCGCAGGATCTGATGCCTTGACCTTGTCATCGGTTGTCCTCGTGCGCGTGTGTCCTGTCCCCCCCAGAATGAGAGGTATGGGGGGCTATGCTGTACGGTGAGGGACTTGTCTTCTGGAGCTGATTCTGTTGTAGGCGGACTGGGACGAGCCCGCCTCTGCTGTACTAAGTGAGCCTGCGCCGAGCTATGCGAGCTGAGGAGTTGTCCGCCTCTTGGGAAGAGGCCGGTGCTGAAAGGCTGAATGGCGGAATGCATAAAAAGTCCGCCTCTGCTGTATGGAAGCGTGCTGGTGGAAAGGATATGTCAATGCAGGCGGACTGAAGAGTTCGACTGCATGACGATTTCGCCCAGCTCGCGGCGGACGAGATGAGTTCGCTGAATGTTTTGCGGATTGTCGGAGAGCTAGAGCAAGTCCACGCTCCTTGGTCGGACTGAGATAGAGTCCGCGAACTGTAAGCGGTCGAGAGCTGGTCGACTGGGCGACCTGGCGGACTGAAGAAGCAGGTCGCCACCTTTGCTGAAGTCCGCCTCCTGTTGGATGGACAGGCTTGTTGCCCCTGCTGGGCGGCCTGGAGGTTGTCGCCCTCTGTTGGACGACCTCAAGGCAGGTCGTCGACTGCCGTGCGGACTGAGGTGGAGTAGGTCGCACCCGTTGGTGGGCGACCTGGAGAGTTGTCGCCTGCCCGACGATCTGAAGCTCGTTGCCTATCGTTGAGCGACCTGGAGGCATGTCGTCTGGCAATGTGGCAGTTTGGCTTGCTTGCGCGACTTGCTGGAGTGGGAAGAAGGTCGTGACTCCTGCCGAGCAAGCGGCTACATGGAGGTCTGGGAGGATAGGAATCCGAGTCCGCCACTTAGTTGGATAGTTCGCATCTGTTGGGGCAAAGTGAATCTGTGCGGTTTGCTGATCAAACCTCGCGGCCTGCAGGGGAGGACTGAGGAAGCAGTCCGCAGCCATTGCAAAACAAGCGGCTTCTGCGCGACCTTGGCGGTCAGACCGAGGAGACCGCCCTTACCGCGCGGCCTGAGCGGACAGAGAAGCCTGTCCGCCCACCGTTAGACGACTGGTCGCGACCTACAGGGGAACTTGGAGCAGGCCGCGACTAGCAAGATGGCTACCTTGGGAGGGATCGCAGATTTTTGGGTTAACATTAAGTGTAGTCACTGGAGGTGTGGAAATCTTCCTTGTAAGATTACAAAAGTACCTTACAATGGAAGAAAAGAGGTCATGGGATTGAGTGCATAGAAGGCACCCCATGTAAAAGTCCAAAAGGCCCATCCTGGACCTTTTGTATTTAGTGTCTCAGCCCCCTCATTCAAGGATAAGGTTGTGCCCTATTTTAAGATTCTTCAAGCAAGAACACAACCCAAAAGTGCTTCAGTCAGAAAGGCTGACTTGTCTGCCTCTGAAGCCATTAAGAACATGCAAACTGCAAATAAGGCTGTTACTAATGAAGTTCAGAGCAAGCAAAGTTCTCCCACTGGCAGATTCACTTTTGGTCAAGCTCTTGCTGAAAGAAACATCAAGAAAGTCACAATTCTCCCCACTGAACAGGCATGCAGAAATGGCTTGCACACTTCAAAGTGTGTTCAGAAAATGAGATACAACATCCATGAATGTTGGGGTTGTGGCAAAATGGGGCACTTTGCCATAAATTGTTGGCACAACCCCTGTTTGCCAAAAGCAAGGCTATGTCTTCCTGATATGACTCTTGTAGGTAGACATATACATTCTTATGCTAATAGGAACTTAGGACCCAAGTCAGCTTGGGTTCCTAAGGTAAGGTAATTTCTGTTTTGCAGGATAGTCCAAGTGGTCATGCCCAATTATGGACCTTGGACAGAGATGTACCAAACCTAAGTCTTGGTACAAGGAATGATTCAACTAATCATCATGCAAAAGATGTCAAAGACAAGTGCAATTGTTGAGGGGGACCTAGCAAAGGAAAGCCAGATGCACATCAAAGGCAAAAGATCAGGAGCAAGGTTGCTGGTATGTTCAGAGACTGTGAATCCTGTATGGACTTCAAGTTTACAGGGCAGAGATAAGTAGAATTCACCTAGCTTTAATTCTACTAATTAATTGCTCAATTGCTGAAATTATGCATGCTAGAGATAAGGTAATTGAATTAGATATCCGAGAAGATGTGAAATATTTGTCTAAACAACTCTTCTCAATAAATATGTTAGTGACTCACATGTTCACTATGCCACAAGATGTAATTAGATTTAACATCCCCAAAATTGACATGGACATGTTGAAGCTAGTTCATATTGCACTCAAATGGAACACATACTATAATGAGAATTGCTGCACATCCTAACCCTGCTGACTAGACAAATATAATATTACTAAAAGAGTCAAAGGCAATTCAATTGCTAAAGAAATGGTCAATCAATTAAGACCAAGAAGTCAAAGGTTGAGGAAAATAAGCTTAATAAACTACATCAATTGATTAATCAACCTACGGATAAAATCCGGAACTCAATCACAGCCATTGATCAAAATTGATCTATAAAATAGGATAGTGACTTTCCGCGTTCTCTTACGAAACAACTATAAATAGAAAAGCTTGCGCATAAAGCAAAAGCACTATTCCTTGCCCTTTCCCGCCCGTATTCGCTGAATTGACGGAAAACCGTTCTCGTTAGACTTCTCAAATTCTCCATCGAAATGGCGCCCAAAGGACAAGATTTCCTATTCGAAGGTTCGGAATTTGTGAGAAATGGATTCAAGGATGCTCCTGAAGAGGTACAGTATGTTCTTCGTCTTCTCCGCACTTCTGACCTAAAATTCATATTGTCGGAACCCTGTTTACTCTGGAAGCGGGAGGTTCTGGAATTATTCTTGAACGTCAGGAGAGATGCTACAACAGAGAAAATCAAGACCACTACAAGTGGAACAAGAGTCAAGATAACACGAAGGAGGCTGGCCAAAGCCCTAAAGCTGACAAAGTTCTACGCAACTGATGGCGAAGATGAATTGCCGCAGGAAGACATAAAGTCTGCAGTAAAACGGTGCGGATTGTTTAAGCACACCTCCGGCTCCATTTTGAGAAAGGAACTAAATCTAAGGGGAAAGTTTCTGACTGATGTCATTGGGAAGGCTTTGTTATACAAAATAGGGTCCCATGACAAAATTTCAAAGAAAATGTTTGAGGTTATGGCTAGAGTCATTCTGACCAAAAGAACTGACTAGGGCAATGTAGTATTTGATAGGATAGTGAAATGTCTTGCTGAATCAAACCTATGGAGAATTCTTTCCCTATTTCTACGACAGACTGTCCTGGAAATCCTAAACTTGAAGCTTGGAGCAAGAATTCATCATATGAGACGAATGGACATTAAGATACTGGATCGATGGGAAAGAGTGCTCCAGCCACATGCACAGTCTGCTCCCAAAACGAAAAATAAGGATGCACCAGCTCCAGAACCAAACAGCTCAAGCAACTCCTCTGAAGATGAAGAAGAGCCTCAAGACTCAAGTACAGCTGGATCTGATGAAGAAATAAGGAAGGATATTGACACTCAGATATCAGCTTCTTTAGAATTTTCCCCACAGAGTCTTGAAAGCAGACCTGAGTTAGATTCTGTTCCTGGGGATGATGTGCCTACTACTGAGATGGCTGAAGCAGTGAAAATGGAAGTTATAGACAAGATATCTGCTAGGATGGAGGAAGATGCTTCCCGAGTTGATGACACTGATGTACCCAGGGCTCAGAGTGAGGGGGAGATCAATCTAGCATCTGATAGAGAGACTGCAATGTCAGAAGGTGAGCTACTGCTGGCTCAAGTTATGGATGTTACCTTTGGAGAGGAAAATAATGCACCAGTTGAGGGGGAGCAACTGATAGAAGAAATAATGCAAGAAGCATTAGTTGTGGGGGAGCAGCAACAGGTCCCTCTAAAAGTAGCTCAGACTGCTGCAGGTGATAAAGATGTTGTTGTTGTTGCTGACCTGCATGCAAAAGAAGGCACGACAGAGGTTGAGAGGGAGACTCCATCTGAACTCCCTGCTCATGAAGTACATGATCTAGTCTCCTTTGAATCTGAGAAAGAGGAAACTAGTCATGAGAAAATACACTCCTCAACACATACAGATAATGCCCAGTTCAAGAATGTCTCTGCTCAAAGAACAGGGGACAAGCCTGTATAGGAAGCTCTAGATGAGGGCACATTTGTCAGAGTTAATCAGCTGCCACCAACAATCCTAGCCCAGCTAAAGGGTTTGCTGGATGAACATAGGAGAGTATTAGAAAATTATGTGGATGAAGCTCTGAAAGATATTAGAAATGACCTAGCAATTGAAATCAAGTCAATCAGATTTGAAGTAAACCTGCTGAAAGGGAAAACTGTCAAAATTTTTCAAAGAGCTGCTCCAGCTGTAGAATATACCATGGAAAAACTGGATGTGTCAGGCCAGAATATTGCTGTCATCATAGAAAATCAACAGATTCAAGATAAGAACTCAGTGACCATCCATGAAAATGATAAAGTTCTGAGGAGTGAACAGAATACTGAAATCATTACTAAGATGGATGTCTGCACTAAGCTACATGATGACCAAATGCTGGAAGTAAAGAATCATGTATGTCACTGCAGGAGTTAATTATCTAGCAAATGAAAGAAACAAGACCTGCAGCTCCCAGACCATTGAAGTTATTGAAGAAGTCAAAAGGGAGGGGAGAGAAGTCATAAGGACTAACATAGAAAATATAGTCTGGGCAACTAATATGGTGAGAGGCTCGTTGGGATTAGAGCCAGTGCAATATGACAATATCTCAATGATGTATGCTCAAATGCTAGAGACTTTGAACATAGATCCTGCTCAAGATAATCAAGAGTATGGATTATATATAAAAGAAGGTGATAGTGGTGGAAATCAGTGGGGAGTGCAGTCCACTGCAGCTGAAATTCCTTCTTTCAGCACCACTGTTGACCAGGCATTACAGAACAAAGAACTGATCACAACTGTTGACACTGAAGAAGAAATCAGGATGAGGAAAAGGAAATACAAAGAAGAATGGAGAAAAGACCTGATTTCGAGCAATGGAGCCCAGAGTCCAGATCTATCATCTTGCTTGCTTGAAACCAGGTCAAGAATAAGAGACCAGATAGAGAAAAATGGTACAATACAATGGAATGAGACAAGATGGAAAAGAGGGACACAGAAAGAAGAATCTACTGGAGAAACAGAAATGCCAACCTTCTTGCTCCTGATGCTGTTGAACCATCTAAGTACTTTCCTAAGCTTCATGGCTACTTTCAGAGGCAGAAAGAAAAAGCTGAAGCTGAAAAGGATAAAGCAACTAAGGCGAAGTCTACTGATGATGCAGACAAAAAGGGAAAGAAGATAGCTGGGCCAGAAGACAAACCTGCTAAGAAATCCAAGGTCAGTGGAATTGTGATAAGGGAACCTGAAACTTGAAAAGTTTCAGGTTCTGCATATAGGGCTAAGGGATGTGACATTTTGTTTATTGCACAAACATTAATTCCTTATATGTTAAATAGAACATCATTTGCTATAATTATGATTTGTCTGACTTATCATTTGTTGTGATCATGATCCATCTGATTTATCATTTACTATGATTATGATTCAACTGATGTATGTTGTGATAATATCTTTTGTATATGTAGCATAAGTATGTCAGTGTATACATTGTCTTAAGTTTTGACTTATTCAAATAAAAGGAGATTGTAGGGTCCATTGATTCCAATGTCCTGGATTTGAAGAAGGCCTAGCAAACAATATATACACATATGATGATCTAACTTGTGCTCAAGTTCAATGATTGCAGGATGTCCTAGTAATAATGATTAGACAGATAGCCTAAGTGGCTAAGACACAGGTAAACACTTACCTAAGGTGTGGAAAGACAGAAAACTGTCCAAGTCCATAGGCGTTGAGCGAAGGTTACTCATTCAATGTCAGATGACTTATAACGCTGAGTGAAGGCTATACAATCAAAGTCATGAAAAGGCAAGCTGAGAAAGTGGGTAAGTTCACAAGCATTGAGTGAAGTCAACTCACTCAACGTCATATAGCAAAAGGCTGTGAGACAGGCTAATGCAGTCAAAGACTAAGAAGAAATGGACAAAAAGTGGCTAAGTCCACAAGCGTTGAGTGAAGATCATTCACTCAACGCCATAGCTCCATAATCGTTGAGTATAGCTCAGTCAGTCAACGCCACATGAAAATTGTGAATATTTACCAAGTCCAGAAGCATTGAGTGAGGCAAGCTCACTTAACGCCATGTGATAATGTGTTGACTAAATCTCAATGTCAGTGTTGTTTCTTAGACACAGAAATTTGACTAAGTTCAAATGCGTTGAGTGTAGTTCATTCACTCAACGCAAGATAGCAGAAGAAAATATGTTAAATTGTTTGACGTTGAGTGAATCTTACTCACTCAACATCACGGAGCAGAAAAATCTGGCTAAGGAAGAAAGCGTTGAATGAGGTATAGTCACTCAATGCTCTCAACGCTCTCAACGCCTAAATAACAGAAAGTATGGCTAAGGCACAAGGTGTTGAGTGAGGTGTGCTCACTCAACGCTCTCAACGCCACACATGCAGAAAAAGCTGCAGAAATGGTTAAGGCAAAAAGTGTTGAGTGAGGCTTGCTCACTCAACGCTGTCAATACCTAGATAAACAGAATTGTCTAAGTACTTTGGCGTTGAGTGAAGCTAATTTGCTCAATGTCTATTCTACTAATGCTTGATTTTTGACTAAGTCTTCAGGTGCTGATGTCTGCAAGTCAAAAAGTCAACCTTATTCAAATTGTTAGCGGCAAAACTACTGTACATGACAAAAGGCGGCGCAGACCTACTGTACGACAGTTGGACGTTAAAGCAAGTATGCAACTAGCATTAAATGTGTGGGGCCCACTACTCAAAGAGTCGTTGGGACATAAATGATAATAGGAAAAGCCTTTATAGAGTAAGATAACTTTTGGGAGCATAGCTGTTAAGATACTTCTTCTTCATCGTCATTGTTGCTGTGAAGAGAAGAACAGAGAGCAAAAGACTGGAGGTCTAAAGACTCAACAAGTTAGCTGTTTGTTTTCATCATCAACTACAACAAGATCAGAGTATATCTCTGAAGAGAAGAAAGAAAGTAAGCTGGTGGCATTTTCTATCTGCACCAGCAGGATCTTCACAGTTCCAGCCATACAACTCAGAAGAACATCTACAGGAGGCTGTGGATAAGAAGTTAGGGATGAACTTCCTCAGCCTAGAAAATAAAGAAGAAGCAGAACACTTTCTGCCAGTTATTTCCAGCACAAGCTGTTATCCTTGTTGCTGTGAAAAAGTTGAGCTGAGATTTCTTCAGCTCAGGTAGCGGCAAGCTTTGCTGCAGTTACTTCACAGATCTTGCAGGAAAAATCTCTGGTTCTGTGAAGAAGAAGCTAGGACTGAGTGTATCTCAGTTCAGGTAAAGCAAGACTCAGGAAATATATTCATGGAGTCAAAGTTGGGTTGATTCTATCTCAGTCAACGCAGATTGGCACAAAAACATTTCTCTTGTTTTCAATCAAGAACCTCACCAACTCACTTCCATCCTGTAGGATCTTTTTGGATCTATGTGGTTGGAGCAAGTTTGCTCTGAGGTAGGATTCTGTTGAGAATCTGAGAAGTAAGAATTGGGTTCAAGTCTGAGGTAGGTGGTCAATTGATCACTGAGCTGTAGGAGAGTGTGACACTCTGAGGTAGGATCCTTTGGATCTGAGGTAAGGCTGTCCTCCCAGCCTAAGTGTCGGGCCTTTAGTCTGAGGTAGGTGGTCTGCTGACCACTGAGTTGTAGACCCTTTGTGGCTGAGCTGTAAGTCTTGAAGGAGACTGAGAGATCCTGTGGGATCTGAGCTGTAAGCTCTTTGGAGCATTGTTTTGGAGAAGTGCCTCAACTAATAGGAAGTTGGCAAGGTGGGAGGATAGTGGATGTACCCAAAGATTGAGGAACCATTATAAATCTGTGTGTACTCTGTTGTGTTGTTTTTCATTGTGCAGGTGGCATGTCTTTAAAGCAGAACATAATTAACCAATAAAGCATCAAACTAAAAGAAAATAAAAGATAGTCACTAAGAACTCAGAAACTTATTCACCCCCCCCCCTCTAGGTGATTTAGTGTTACGGGCCTACTTCTGTAACCGTGTTAACTCGGTGCAGTAGTGGCCGAAGGCGGAGAAGATGGCGGTGGTGGAGGATACCGTGGTGGAGGATACCGTGGAGCCGGAACAGCGGCTGCCTAAGCGGGGTTGCACGTTGGAGGAGAGAGCCACCAATATTTCACAACAAGGGGACAAGGAAACTAGAACTTCATTTCATGCCTCAAACATACAATACCCATGCTTTTATATAGGCTACAAGATGATTCTAATAAGACAAACATAATAAAAAAGGCTCGGTGCTCGAGACCCCAAAACTTAAGACAAACATAATAATAAGGATAAAAGGGCTCGGTGCTCGAGACCCCATAACATAATACGCAGCCCGTAACATCTCATCTGTTCCCCAAAAAAAGTTTGCCCGCAAACTCTATCTGATGCCCTCGTCGTCAGAGTCGTCGACATGTAGGTAGAAGAGCCGGGTGCACCTGTGGTCGCGAGTGTACTGCTCGTCGTAATTAAAGCATAGTCCTTGGGCACGTTGTTGCAGCATCTCAGCACGAGATAAACGGAGGATCGGTGGAGTCGGTGGTCCCTCGCTACGGCCCTGTGGAACGATGTTGGTGGGAGGCGGGTAGGCATCATTTGCTAGCTGGAGGCGACGATCGCAGAGTCGGGCCAGACTCATAGCAGTCACTAAGTCTGGAGGGACCTCAAACTCAACATCCAGTCGCAGTTGCTCGCAAAGTCCAGCGGTGGAAATGTCGACTTGCATATCTGGAGAAAGGGGTACATGCGCTAAGAGAAGCTGAAATTGTTCCAGGTACTCGTCCACGGTACCAGTTTGTCGTAGAGATGTGAGTGCGCCGAGGGAGTTACTGCGGATAGGGGGTCCGAAACGTAACTTGCAAAGCCGCTTGAAGTCGTCCCAAATCAGATTTGGTCGGTCGGTGAGAAGGCGAGAAGCACATAAAACAGCGGAGTCGAGCATATGAAACGATGCTAAATGGATCCGGTCTGCGGCTGGTGTCTGTTGATGGCTGAAAAATTGCTCACATTTGGTGAGCCAGCACAATGGATCCGTTTTTCCATCATACGTAGGAAATTCCAATCGGATGTAGCGTGGAATAATAGCAGCATCGGGGTGCGCGAGGACTGGCGGTGGAGGCTCGTGGATGGTCAGGGGCGGCGGTGCTTGGCAGAGAAGCGGTGGTGCCCGACTGCTACTTGTAGGATCGAGTGCGGGGGTGGTAGAAAGATCATCAAGGCGCTTGGAGAGCGCAATAATGGCCTCCTGATGACGGTCCGCGAGGGCAGCGTGCGCAGCTTGTTGCGTCATGACGGTTTGCAGCATGGTCATAATCTGACTTAGTTGGTTCGGCGAGTCCCCCATAGTGCGGGATGAACGAGAAGAGGAGTGGGTGACCGGGCGGTCGGAGTGCGCCGATTCGGAAGATTGAGAATGGCCGCGAGAGCCGCGGTGGCGCCCAATATTGACAGCAGAGGGGAGGGGCCCACTGGAAAATACACTGACTAGGTCGGCCGAGTGGGTGAAATATTAAATTGGGAATGCTGGGTGGAAGAGGGGTGGGGGGAGTAATTAAATTGTAGTAGGGTGGTTGAAATTAAATAGAAATGAGCTGGCTGCATGATTGCAAAGGTGTGGGGTCCATTACTAATAAGGTTAATAAAATATCTTATATGTTATGGCTCAAGGCGGAGGAAACAAAGTCGTAAGATTAAAACGGCATGTGGGGTGGGGCTACAGGATGTGGGGTGGGGCTCGAGGTAGGAAGAAAAAAGAGGCGCATGAATTGCACGCCTAAAACTGCTGCTTTTATTGGTGCAGGGCTCGAGACAAAGAAGCGGGGATGGGCTTGAGGATTTCGGGGCTCGACGTAAACGAGCAGCGGCGCAGATGTTGTGGAAAGAGGATCGATAGTTGTCGTTGTGGGAAGGGCAAGCTCGCGCGGAAGAAGATGAGCGAGCGGGCTTGATTTCCACGGAGGTGGCAGCTGGAGTTGATGCCGACGAAGCTGCACACGACGGGGAAGCACACGACGGGGTCAATTTCGACGGAGCTGCACGCGACGAGGATCGATTTCGACGGAGCTGCACACAACGAGGTCGATTTCGACGGACCTGCACGCGACAGGGATCGATTTTGACGGAGCTGCACGCGACAGGGTCGATTTCGAAGGAGCTGCACGCGACGGGGATTGATTTCGACGGAGCAGCACACAACTAGGATGCAGAAGCAGAGGTGGTGTGTTGTTGCAGACCCGTGGGAGGATGTTCGCCTCTGATACCAAGTTGTTACGGGTCTACTTCCGTAACCGTGTTAACTCACTGCAGTAGTGGCCGGAGGCGGAGAAGATGGAGGTGGTGGAGGATACCGTGGAGCCTGAACAGCGGCTGCCTAAGCGGGGTTGCTCGTTGGAGGAGAGAGCCACCAATATCTCACAACAAGGGGGTAAGGAAACTAGAACTTCATTTCATGCCTCAAACATACAATACCCATGCCATTATATAGGCTACAAGATGACTCTAATAAGACAAACATAATAAAAAAGGCTCGGTGCTCGAGACCCCATAACTTAAGACAAACATAATAATAAAGATAAAAGGGCTCGGTGCTCGAGACCCCATAACATAATACGCAGCCCGTAATATTTAGCTATTCTTGAAATCAAAGACTTTCAATTTTGATCTTCACCTTTGTTTACTTCATCTTGATTTTTGCCAGTTGAATATGATATCAAACTCCTACCTACATTGGCTGGAGAATAAGATGCTTGGCAAGAACAAAGTTCAGTTCCACTTGGTGATTTTGCTCTTTAAAACTCTCATTAAATAGGCTGACTGCTTCATGCAAAGAGTCTGTGAAACCCTTTTCTTTTGGAGAGAATTATTTTTGTCTGGTTTCAACCGCCAAACTCATAGTTTGTTGAATCGCTCCGATTCATAGATGAAGAGCAAAGGTCAAAGAAAACTCACACAATATTCAAAAAGTCACAAGAAGCAAAAGATCCCATTTATAGAAAACATTATGCTCGGGGAAACCAAAAAAGCAAAAAGGTGAAATATAAACAAATACAAAACTATGCAATAATTATAATTTTTCCAATATGGAACAGATAAATCTTAGTTGATTAAGTATTTATCTGACATTCCACAGCTAAATTTTGTACTCGTCACTCGCAACCATGAAGAGAACGTTATGTGCTACATCAAAATCATCTTCAGAAAAACTAATCAACAATTAGTAGTATGCATGGGAAAATGAGGATCCACTTTGACATCTTTTCATCCAACAGATTTTGCTCCAGGGTTAGACATTGAGGAAAAAACCACATGGCAACTGCAGCATCTTTAAACACAAAATTTCATAGTGTAAATCTGTATCTTTTTTTTGGATAGTACTAGGAGAACGTGAGTTCTTACTCAAGTGTGCCACTGATTTCATCATAATGTTTATGATTCATCTTGTTTCAACAACAGCTCCATTTGTTTCTCATTTGAATGTTACTACGGAAAAGAAAAAAGATATCTTAGGGGGGACATGTATCTAGCCGCCACAGTTATTTTGGAATTAGAGCGATTAGAAAAGCAAAGGGAGGGAAATTAGTAGGAAGAGATGGGGAATGTTGACATACGATAAGAGAAGTATGAAAATGCGGAAAGATCCTTTTATCTTTTCTGAAAGTGGGAGGCTTTACTATTTTCTCAACAAGTCCCAAAAACATCTTTTTGCGCAACCACTTCTTCCACCACTGGGAAACCAAACGCCTCCAAAACGGTGGCGGTGGGAATAGAACTTTTTCCATGCCACCACATCCCAAACAGAGCCTAAATCAGCTCAAGCTTCTTAGAGTATGCGAGAGCAGCTTGATGAAGAGTGCAAGGTGATATTATAGCCTTGGTCATGGTGAATGATAAAACTCGGACATCAGAATACGAATTATTGATGTAATAACTTTGATCTATTGTAGAGAAGTTTTTGCAGGATTTGTTGTCAGAGAACTCTGCTTCTGTCGATAGTGTAGAAGACAACAGCAAGAGAGAGTTAAGACCATACTACAATTGAGGGATAGTAGAACGAAGTGATGCTATCATCAATTGTCAAAAACATAGCTAGAGAGGAAGGTTGTGAAACGGTGAGTGGAAGTTAACAGCTGAATTGAAGCTTCCAGTAATTGAGGATATTGATGTAATCGTCGGGAAAAGATCTGGAATTGTGTTAGGAGAATGTTGACTCTGCCGATGTTGCAATCGTTGTTATAGTCAACTAGTGGATCAATGAGAAGAAGACTACCGAAAAACGATTGTTGTTGAGGTCGAAGACAGGCTACATTCACGGCCAAAGATAGAGGGTGCAATCACAGTCAAAAATAGAACCAAGAACGGGCTTTGAAAAAAAGATGCCATATACAATGGTCAAAGATGGAGGAGGAGGTTTTATTATTGTGTTTAAAAAAAGCATCGGAGTTGCGATTGAAGAGGGATTTGCAACTTCGGGAAGCTACTAGGTCACAGTTAAAGATGAGAAACTATTTTGGAAGTTGAAACAAAAATGAAGCCTGGTCAAGCTCGCCGTTAAGAGAATGATGTGCTCCTATAGACACTATGCAGTTGAAGGAATAATAAATGACAATTGATGTGCTCATATACCCGACGCTATGCAGATGAAGGAATAATAAATAACATGCCGTTGCTAACGATGATTGTCGGAGGTTGTATAAACGATGACATGCAAAATTCATGGCTTGTTGAATCCATGTCAGAAGAGAAAAGATTAAAGACAAACATTCATTCAATATCCAAAACTAGGGCTAAAGGAGGTCAAGGGCCCTATTTATAGAAAAAGGGCAGCTTGAGGGGCAAGCAAAGAAAAAAACAAAAAGTCAAAATACAAATAAATACACTGCTACTTAATCAATTGTGATTTAACCAAATTTATCAAAAAGGCTTTCGATTTGACATTTTGTGACTTGAACTTAGATTGGTCACACACGAACATGATAACCGCATTGAGCTACGCCACATCAACTTTGCACTTTCAAACTTTCCTCAAGGAAGACCAATTGCTCCAAGAAAATCCACTCTATTTTTTGTATGGCAATAATTTTTGTCTAACTTCAATCACTAAAATCCCACATTGCCAACTTCCGTAGTCAGATTGAGAATTTCATCAAGTGTAGTTTTTGACATGTTCCACCATCGATTTCTCACAATATCAACCTGTCATCAGTAAACATCAAGATAGAAACCAACTTCAAAGAATGTCAACGAACTATACACAACCATCCACCACGGGGTTCAATGTGGGATTTTGGCTTCAATAAGATCAGTCACCTTTCATAATCCCCATGTCAATGTTTCTCAAAGAACAGCGTCATTCGCTGGCTCTCCAACAAATATGTATATTTGATAATGTAATAAACAAAGAAAAACAGAATGCAACCAAGCTAATATATATGTTTGAGCTGAGAATATGGTGTCAGTAGCTCTAAATAGTAGCTACCACTAAATTTCCTTATGATTAATTGGTATACTTGGGAAACTATGTGTTACGCCCCCGGACGGATCCGAAGGCGACAACGGGGCTGAACCAACTGGTTCAGCCCCCACTTTCTAAAAGGCGGCCTTCGGGGGCTGAACCCACCCGGTTCAGTACCTGGATCCTCTATTGGAGGGCATCATGCAAGTATTATCAAAGGTAATCTTCTAGCCTCCTCTCAAACCCTAGAAATTTCTCCTTCTCCCTCAAATCTCATCTAGTTCCTAACATTTAGTATCAGAGGATTCTTCCTCCCAAATCTTTTTTTCCTTCCGGCATCGATCCCTGCTTCGTTCCACCCGCTGCGCATCGACGAGTCCCGACATCGATCCCGCGTCGACTCCCGCTCGCATCCGATTGCGGCATCCCGCTCGCATCCCGGCGTCGACTCCCGACATCGATCCCGCGTCGACTCCCGACATCGATCCCGCTCGCATCCGATTGCGGCATCCCACTCGCATCCCGGCGTCGACTCCCGACATCGATCCCGCGTCGACTCCCGACATCGATCCTGCTCGCATCCCGCTCGCATCCCGGGGTCGATTCCCGCTCGCATCCGATTGCGGCATCCAGTGCTTCCAGTGCTGCATCCGATTGCGACATCCAGTGCATCCAGTGCATCCGATTGCGGCATCCAGAGGTCACCGCCTCCACTTGTTGTTATTTCACGCACGCCCCAGGGTTCCACCATGGTGACTCGCACCCAAGAAGACTCCAAACGGCTCGCACATCTCGAAGAAAACTACACCGGGCTGACTGCCACCGTGGCAGCCCTCGCCGATAAGTTAACGGCATCGGAACAACGTCTCGAAGAGAAATTGGACGCCCGCATGGACGAGCTTAAAAATATGTTAACTCAACACCTTAAAGGAAAAGCTGTTGTGGGCGAGGCCAACGCAGTCCAGCTTCCCCTCCCTACTCCAGCATCCGGGCACGACGATCGGGCCTCTAGCCTCAATGGGGGGCTTGGAATTGACAGTGGAAGGGTAGGAGGCTCACGGCGACCACAAGCATGGTCCGAGGCAACCCAGTTTGGCGGCATCGCCGCGTCTGCCTTGGATTTTCCTCCTTACCGTGAAGACCTCCAGGAGGACCAACGACCCAACGGGATCGGGTGCCCACCTCGTGATGGGCTCCTCCCTATTCCAGGAGAACCAGGACACGTCGCGGGCGGAAGGGGAGGAGGCAGATGGGAGTTTAGGCCGCCAGTCTTGGGGAACCCCTATGGAAGGGATTGGGGGTACCCCCACGTGGCCGCTGATCGACGACAACCGCTTGGACACGGGCAAGAGTACGGAGGACCCGGGCACCAACTACCACGCGCCTATCTACCGCCGAAGGTTACCCGTATGAACTACCCCAAGTTCAAAGGAGGAGATGCACTCGAATGGGTCCAAAAGGCAGAGTTATTTTACAGTTATCAGGAGATACCAGAGGCACAGTGGGTAAGGTTGGCGTCCTTCCACCTTGAAGAGGACGCATACCAGTGGACCCAATGGTTCCTCCGGGGACGGGATCACGCGCCATGGCACGAGTTTGTCGACGGATTCATCGCCCGCTTTGGTGCACTTGAGTATGAAGACTTCGAGGCTCTTCTTCAGAAATTGCGTCAGAAAGGGACGGTGATGGAGTATCGAACTGAGTTTGAACGGTTGGCCAACCGGGTGCAGTGGGGCGAGAGGACATTAACAAGTTGTTTTATTTCCGGCTTGCAAGAGGACATCCGAGATGAGGTGCATGCCTATCTACCACGCAGTTTGACACACGCTATCAACTTGGCCCGGATTCAAGAAGAGCGTATCCATCGACAGAAGTCCAGGGGAGACACTCTGAGGAACGTTACACACCTTCCTGACACCAAAAAGGATCACGCAGCTACCGAACGGGCGACGCTGAAGAAATTGACTTGGACAGAGCTACAGGCTAGGAAGGAACAGGGATTGTGCTTCAACTGCGATGAGAAATTTACCCCAGGCCACAAATGTCAGAGGATCCAGGTTTACATGTTGCAGGAAGGTCCGATGCCGGCTGTAGACGGAGGGGAACAGGAGCACATTCTGGATACAATCGAGTACGGGGTATCTTCCCTTGCCATGGCGGGAGACTCCGCTCCGACCACTATGAGTATTGCGGGGCGGATTGGCCAACAGCAGGTGACCTTTCTGTTTGACAGTGGGAGTACACATAACTTCATTAGCCCGACGGTGGCACAGACATTGGGGCTAGAGATCATCAAGGATGCCGCTTCCCAGGTTGTGGTGGCTTGTGGCCACGAGCTGCAGTGCGAAGGAGTGCTTCGGGACGTGGAAATCAGTGTGCAGGGATACACCGACACCATGGATATCTACTTATTGCCCATCCAAGGGCCAGATGTGATTCTGGGGGCCCAGTGGTTGCGACAGCTGGGTAGGGTGACTCTGGATTGGAAGAAGTTCACTATGGAGTTTGCTAAGGGTGGGAGAGAGTACTGTCTGCAGGGAATCAACATCTCACCAGTGCCGGGGGGCTCTCTTTGCTGTTTGGAGAGGCTGCAGGGACAAGGGCATGACGTGGCTTGGGTAGACCTGAGCGGACGGATGGAGCCACCAGATTCCCACCTTGAGGACAAGCTGGGTCTTGATGGGGCGGGGAATGTTACGCCCCCGGACGGATCCGAAGGCGACAACGGTTCAGCCCCCACTTTCTAAAAGGCGGCCTTCGGGGGCTGAACCCACCCGGTTCAGCCCCAATTGGGGCCGGCCGGCCCCCTTGGCCGGCCGGCCTTGGTCCGGGTATAAATGTACCCGGATCCTCTATTGGAGGGCATCATGCAAGTATTATCAAAGGTAATCTTCTAGCCTCCCCTCAAACCCTAGAAATCTCTCCTCCCTCAAATCTCATCTAGTTCCTAACACTGCAGGAAATGTTGTCAAAAAATTTCTTATCAATGCAACTAATAAAGTACATTCTTGAACAACCTGAAGGGGATATAAATTTTCCCGTGAAACAAGAAACAGTAAACAAGCATTGAATGGTGCCACTAAAGTTGTTCATGAGATACTTCTAATTGAAGTACACAACAAAACTTTGTGGTTTAGCTCATTTTAAGTACCAAACTTTCAGTGGTTTAGTATATTTAAATTATAGCAAAATATAGTAGGTGATATAATACTACTAATACTATAATATGCATAAATACAACCTTCCGGTTTATAGAACATATGTGAAGAAATTAATATCATGACTCCTAGAAATTAGGTCATGAGCACTAATTGTGGAGCCCCAAACTTCCTTTGACATTGGTGCTTCTCTCAATGCTAACGTTGTTGCACTTGACTTCCCTTGGTTGTCTTCAACGTCGTTGCCCAGCAGTCAAGGCATTGACACCACTGCCACGGATTGAAGTGTTTCTCCTTGGCATCCTCCAACATCAGTGTTACTCCAATATCTCTTATGTTAACGCCTCCCAACGATTGGATCTGCCATATCCGACACTGGCGTTATTGTTTTCCGATATCAAAACAAAGTTGTCTCCTCCGCTCAAACCACTTCATCCTCATCTCATCCCTTCTCGCCGAGCTTCCCACATGCTGCACTCGTTGCACCTCTCCTCTTTCTCAACAGCTGCTTTCCTCCTTGAGCCTCCCAAGTGACATCTTAATTCTTAAGTACCAAATACATGCTTTGTTTTAGAACCAAAGTTTAGAAAGCAATTTTAATAAAAATTAATAAAATATAAAAATAAGACTCAAATATTTAGCTATTAGTGAGATTATGACACAAGATAGGGCACAGTAGCGACAAAGGATCCATATAGCCGACCCCACTATTTTGGGATAAAGGCTTGAGTGTTGTTGTTGTAAGTCTCAAATATAAAATAACATAACAAGCATAGTTAAATGAAATAAGAAAATGATATAAAAATATTTATGTTTATTTAAAACTTTTAAAAAATTTAAATTTTGTTTTAGGACAAGTTCGGACTGATTGTTAGTAAACAAATTAGGCAAATTCAAAATATTTTTTGGGTCCTATTAGACTTGATGGGGTTCCCCCTAAAGAATCTCAGGTCAAACAGGTAGGAATTCGACTGAAACACTCAAGCAATACAACCCGACGGAGCGAGCCGCGCTCACCCGAAGGGTCCAAAGTCATCTCGAAAGGGGGCGAAACTGAGCATGCAAGGGCGCCGCGCAAGGCCCGTGCGCGCTCACACGGTCAACACGCACGCGCGGCCAACGCGCGCGGTTAGCCTGCTCACACGCCCCGTCCGCACACGCCCCCTGCACGGGTGCGGAGCGGAGGCACGGGGTGCGCGCGCGCGCCACGCGCCACACGGGCGTGCATAAGTGCACCGACGGCCGCCGCCTCCGGACGCCACCATCATTGGGCAACCTGCCCGGGCTGCCCGGATTGCCAAGTGGGCAAGTTCGTCATTTCGGGAAAATTGGTGATCCAGGTGACTAGAACGGAGGAATGTCATTCGCCAACTTAAAATTCAGACTGGTGCAATTACCAACGCGTCCCTTCAAAAAACAATAAAGAGGCCCCCGAGTCTTCATTTGAGGAGAGAAGCTACTAGAGAGACTGGAGAGAGCTCTGAGGTTTTCCGGCAAGAACGGGGGGACTTAGATCGTTCCTTTGCTTGGAATTCACTTTGCTCCCTTTCTAGCTTGCCCACACTCAGAGCTCTCACGTGCACAGCAGCCAGCACAGGAAAGCACTAGGAGGAACACGCTCGTGGAATCTCCGGCGGACGCTCTTCAAGGCTTTGTGGACTTAGCTACTTTTCCTATTCTCTACACTTAAATCTTGTAATGGAGAGGTGGTCTGTCAGTCTGTCACCCTCTGAGGAGTTCAAAGACTTGTAACCTCATGGAAAATAGTGGATTTTGGCCTTGCACAGATCCGACCGTGTGAATTTTCACCCTTTCTGAATTTTCCACGTAAAAAACGCCTCTTGTCATTGCCACTTGGTTTTCATTTGACTGTTTACGCGCCCGGTCCGACTCGGAGCTAAGGAGTTCTGATTCTTCGGACCGGAGGAAAACCGGGCGAGCCACAACAAAACTTAATGTTGTCAGAATTTGAAATATTACATAAATATTATTCCAAAATTCTTGACTATTACACGGGAATACCCATGTTTTTATAGAATAGAGGAGGAAGATTATACAGTTGGAGATATGAGTCTACATACAAATGAAAAAATATATAACGGGCCCTTTTGGAGCTTTACATCTTTGGGTTTTAACACTCCGCTCAAGCTGGAGCATATATGTCAATCATTCACAGTTTGACAAAATATCTGAAAAAGTTGAAGAAATTAATCTGGTGAAGATGTCAGTCTACTATTTATGTAAAGAAATAAAAAAGTGCATACTTGCTTTTTAATGACTCCCTCTCTATTGAATTGATAATCACCTTCTATATTTTTTGTTCTTTCATAGAATAATTATTTTTTGATATATATTTAATGGAAGTTCTATTATCACAAAATATTGTTAGAAGATAATCGTTGAGTTCTCCAAAGTCTTTTAGATGTGTTCCCAACCACTTTAACCCGTAAGTACTCTGAGTCATAATTCTGTATTCAGCTTCTGCACTTGACCTGGATATCATTACATGTTTCTTGATTTTTCAAGTGACGAGATTTCCTCTGACAAAATTGCAGAATTCAAAAGTGGATTTTTGATCTCCTTATTCATATGCCTAGCTAGCATCGAAATATGCTTCAATGTATAAATAGTTGTTTCTATGAAAAAATAGACCTTTTCTTGGGGACCCTTTGATGTATTCTAATATTGTTAAGGCGGCTTCCAGATGACAGTTTGATGGGGATCACATTTTACGGACGGGGCAACCCTTATCGGAACCCGCCCGAGTCTACATACTCAGGAGGCGGAGTTAGGATCATCAAATGACTAATCTGAGCCGGTAATCGCATTCAAAATGATGATGACATATTATTATGCATAATGTACTTTTTGTTGTTTTATTTCATGTACATTTAGTGGTTTTATATTTCGAACGCTCATGGTTAGTGGATTCCAAGTCAATAAATAGAGGTATATGGGTTAAATTTTAGAGATCGCAGATTTCCAGGACTCTTGCGGGTCTCTCCACAGTGCCGATTTTGTGAATCCTTGGTGTCGAAGTGAAGGTAACTACCTTCCTACAACCTATAACCCCCCCCCCCCCCCCATAACGGCCCATAACTCCATCCCACCACTCCCTAAGACCATAAATACCAACTACCAAAAACAACCCACAAACACCACTAACTGTTGCCATTTAATGCCATAACCTCTCATCCATAGACACTCAAATTCCATAACTAAAACACTCAACTGATACCCCAAAATTACTGTTCCTGGAGGGAATAACTGCCGTATCCCTGCAAATTCCAGGGATTCCTGATGTTGCGACCATCCAAAACTCCAGGTCTGCCTGAAATCAACACCTTCCAGCCCTGCTAGCTAGAACGGCAGCAGATGCTCTTTCCATTAATTAATCCACCAAAGTACTCCCAGCCTCCCAAAAAGTCTGGCCCTGCTTCATTTGACACTTCATGCTTTATTTCCTGCACAGAGCAAGAATTTCCAGCCGGAAAATCCTATAGCTCGAAGCCCCCCCCCCCCCCACACACACACACACCAACAAAAGCCTTGCCCAATTGTTTCAAACACATTGTTTCTACTCCCACTTCCAGGCCTGTGGTTCCAGCCTCCGAAAGTCTCCAGCCATCAGATTGCCCTGATGACGGAGTTCCTCACATCTCCAAAACCCACCCACTACTGCCCACCCATTGTGAACAATAAATAGTGCAGGAAGATTGATTTCCGGGCTGGGAGTGTGGCAATTTTGCCGCCCAGGGCTATAATCAGCAAGTATACATTCCCATGGGGCATCGATTGTTTGCTGCAAGGTTATTTCAAGGTGCTGTCCAGCCCAAAATGAGCCATCGCTTTGCTTTCCTGCACTCTGATCACATGAGTAAATTTTTGTTTGATGTCTTATTTACTTATTATTGAATACATGTGAACAGATATTATTGGGGATATGAATTTGTACAAGTTTGTTTGATTTTAATTCCACCTCAAAGAATCATTCAGCGAACTTTTAACTGAAGCACTCTTAGTTTAATTTAAATTGGATCTTGCTTGTTTCGCTAACCCTAATTTAATTTCAAACGTGAATGCTTGTGGACTCTAGAAATCATTTCATATATTATTGTGATCATTCGTTGGACTATTGTTTGTGCATCGCATCATTTTGAAGTCCCGAAATCACCACACTAACATCAAATCCTTAGTATTCCCTTAGTACACATACTCACTCTTCCCATCGGTCCTGTGTAAGATCGGTATCAGAGCCCAGGTGCCGCCTAAGTTTAGGATACACGAGACCAGAGTCTATAGATAATCCATGGAATTTCACAGTAGTCATTATTCCACTTATCTATTTGGGGAACCAGAGTCCTGACAATGCCCGATCGCATAGAATTCTTCCGGAGAGATCTTTATATAAATACGATGGTCATATCATCCTTAGCCCCCGGTTTATAGAAATTGTGTATGCCCTTTGACATGATTTGATTATTCTAAAGGCGATTAGTACGATGAGTATCATGGATCTCATGGAGGGTATTATTATGAGGATTACATCATTCATATATTTAGGCAAGATGTGCCATCCTTTGACGGTCAATAGGACTCAAAGGCATTTACAGGTTGGTTGTTAGACATGGAAGACAGTTTTGACTGGTATGAGGTACCTGATGAGTGTCGTGTTGGCTTTTCTAAGATGAATCTTCAAGGTCAGGCTAAGATTTATTGGACTAACATAGAACGTAGGTTTGAGCGTGATGGTCTTCGCCAACCTACACCCCTGAGACTCAAACTCAATAACAGAGATAACTTCGCTGAACTTCTCAAACCAGGCCCGCGGGCTTTGCTTAAGTCCATAGATTGTCTTCCTCAACCTCCTGTAGATCTTCATAAAGGAAGACATTCTTGACATCCAACTGAGACATCGTCCAATCTTGTTAACATCCACAGAAAGGAGAACACAAATCGTCGTAATCCGAGCGACTGGAGACAAGGTGTCAAAGAAGTCCACACCATAAGTCTGAGTAAAACTTTTGACAAGAAGCTGAACCTTATAGCGAACAATAGTACCATCAGGAAGAAACTTGATCACAAAGAACAAGCGACAGACAATCATATCAGCTCCTGGAGGGATAGGGACAACAGTCCAAATACCCCGTTCAGTCAGAGTTTTCATTTCTTCATCCATGACAGCTTTCTAATAAGGAATAGCAAAAGCTTCTTGATAGGTAGTCGAGATGACATTAGCCGAGAGGGGGAGAGCAAAGCTCTTGCAGGAAGAGCACAACCGAGCATAATAAACAACATCATGAATAGGATGTTGAATGCATGTCTGAACTCCCTTCTGAAGGGCAATCGAAAGATCAAGATCTGACTTGTCTGTAGTATCTGATCCATCAGTCAGAGAGATAGTTGGCCCGAGAACTGTCAGCAATGGCTCAGGTAGAGAAGCGGAATTAGGAGAAAAAGAAGTAGACTCGGAGACTGGTGTAGAAGGAAGAAACACAGGTTCAGGTAGAGGTACAAAGATAATAGGTAGAGAAGAGGGGTAAACAGAAAGTGGGAGGGTAGAGGTGCGAGAAAAATAAGGAGCATCTTCAAAGAAAGTGACATTCGCGTAAACATACTATTTTCGGAGAAGAGGATCATAACACAAATATCTTTTTTTGTGTAGAACAGTAGCCCAGAAAGATGCACTTAACTGAGCGAGCAGAGAGTTTGTCACGACCAAGAGAAGGAGAGTGAACAAATGTTGTGCATCCAAATACACGTGGAGATAAAGGAAATGGTGTTGCATCAGGATACAGAATGGAGAAAAGAGTTTTGTCGTTGAGAACTGAAGAAGAAATTCGGTTATTGAGGTAAAAAAGAAAGAAGAACGGCAGGACCCCAATAGGACCGAGGAATACTCATATGAGTGAGAAGAGCGCGAGGCACATCAAGGAGATGGCGGTTCTTGCTTTCAGCAACCTCATTTTGTTGAGAGTTGTAAGGATAACTAGTTTGATGTATAATGTCGCGATGCATACAAAAGACTGAGAATTGATAACTAAGGTACTCTTTGGAATTATCAGTGCGAAACACTTTTAGGAACATCAAAATGAGTACATATCTCATTATAGAACGCATTGAAAACGGGAAAAATTCCAGAACGTTCTTTTAATAAGTGCAACCAAGTACATCTCGAAAAATCATCAATAAACGTGACAAAATACTGACTACCCTTACTAACAGTTTTAGTAGGAGCAGGACCCCAAACATAAGAATGAACAAGTTCAAAAGACCAAGAAGAACTACATCCTTGTTTTGTTGGAAAAGTCGAATGGTGGTTTTTGCCAAGTTGTCGAGCTTCACAGCTGAGAGAAGAATCTCCTCGAGCTAGATCAAGTAGAAGCTGATAAAGAATGCAAGGAGGAGGATGCCCAAGGCGAAGATGTCACTGTATAAGGGAAGGAGAAAGAGAAAAGACAGACACATTGTCAAGGTAGAACAAACCGTTGTTTTCAGTCTCAGTAGCAATCGTCTTCTTGGAGGGAGAATCCTGAAAAGAACAAATAGTCGAGGTAATTGTAGCCGTGCAATTTAATTGTTTACACAGAGAAGGAACAGAAAGTAAGTTGCACGGAAAGGTTAGGATGTATAGAGTGTCCTCAAGTTGGAGAAATGAAGTGACATGCACTGCTTCAGATCCACACACAGAGGACGGAGAACCATCCGCAATAAAAACCGGAGGTATTCGGTTATGTATGTCCAGACGAGAGAAAAAGTGAGGATTGTCTATCATATGACTAGTAGCACTAGAATCAATGAGTCACGTACCCGCAGTGGTCATATAGCAGCACCCAATGAGGTAGCAAGAGAAGTGGATTTCTTCGAGGTAGTATCACCCGCAGCAGGTCGAAAATGAGCATGCTTGACCCAGCTGCGATCAACAAGGTGATCGGTCTTACCAAAGTGAGAGAACAAATATCTTGAGGATGCACGTCCACCGGAGCAGCCTCCACGACCACTAGGAACGTTATTACGAGCTGGATGAGCAATGGTGTCAGGAGGAGGCGGAGAGGCAAGCAAAGAACGTTGAAGAATAGTAATAACTGAAATGCGCGCAGCAGTGGCATCCAAAGTATGAGTGTCTGCCTCTTCAAAAATTTGTTGTCGAATCATATCATAATACTCTGGAAAACGAAGCAATTATCACACTACCAGAAGTTTCTGAAAGTGTTTGTGTTGTTCAGCAGGATCAACAGAGAAAGAACGATGCTGAAGAAGTTCAGCAGCAAGAGTTTGCACGTCCTGATAAGCAGCAACATGAGTCATCGTGGGACGAGCAAATAGATCCAGCATATAGCGTGTATATTCGTGAAGTCTGAGCATTGTTAAAGTGTAACACACCTTCCCAGTTTTACAATAATCAGCCATCCGGCCGGGTCAGCGATATAAAGAGAACTACGAAACAGTATCAAAACTAGTACACAGCAGGTATAAAGTAGAAGCTACTAAAAATTTTAAAACTTACAACGGAAGCTAAGAATGTAAACTAAGAATAACCACATACCTGATATCTGGATTCACAGAGCTACTAAATATAAATAGAATTGAAATGACTGAAAATCTGTAATATCATAGTAAGTCTTTTACAAGACATATCAAATATTAACAAGGTACATTGTCCATAATTACTACTATATGTTGAAAGTAAAGAACAACTGAATGGGAAAACACTACAAACTGACGCCACCAACGCTCATCCTAGGCGTAGTTTCTCACCTGTGTCACCTGTAAAAACATTGCCCACGAGGGGTCAGAGTAAAGAAAAATAACTCATCCTAGTGATACTAAAAACATTTTCTCATATGATGAATGCATGCCTTTAGAAAATAGTTTCGTGCATTAAAACATTTATGTTATATGTTATGCATGCCTTCAGAACACTACCTGGTCAAAACATCTACCTGTTCTATGTACGCGACTTTCAGTTCATTAAACCAAGTCCCGGCGTTCACTAACTAGTGTACTATCTCACGTCAGGTCTATATTTGAGTTCTATGCGGTTACTATCATGCACATCTACTTGGAAGGCTCTAGGTAGAGTAGCTCCTAACGCGCATCTGAAACTGACGACCCGAGACCATCTGACGAACTCAATTGTTCTAGTGTCACGCGGATGCGGTCTCGAATTTACTAACTGTCTCAAAGGGGAGCAAACTCCCAAGACTGTACTGCTCATAGGGTACCATATGCCTTATGAGAAAGGTAGTGCGCCTCTACCTAGCACGAAAAGACTTATTTGTGCTTACCGACCTTTTTGGTCTAATGATACTCTGCTTGGAACATCTCTTTTGGTGTACTACTGAGCGACCCTTGACTTTCTCGTGGTCGACTAGAAGGGACATTCACGCGCTTGATTGGACAAATTCCAAGCTTATGTACAAGGGTAAAGGTTTCGTACCTAACGTTACTGTTCATGATCTGACTACTTTGGCCTTGGAGAAGGGTGTCATCCTACACATTTTCCGCGACCGATTTCTTGTCCACCACACCTTTCTATGCATGGTCATGATGTTTGTACAAAACCTAAACATGCGTATACATAATACATTTCTTGCTATGTCTAACTAACAGAAATTAGGATTCTTTACAGTGGTGCTGCGGCGCTCGTACACTCGGCGCGGCGAAATTTGATTTTCCCTACGAAATCCGACTATTAGGGACTTTCAGAATCTTGCCCCGAGACCACCAAAATCCTGCAATCAAGCTAACTCTATATTACCCATTTTCCCCTTAGGGTTTCATTTTTGGAAAAATTCCAAAATACTAGGGTAACCCAAAAATCCAAAACTAATTTAGAGTTTTACCTTTACGAGGGAGTGACTTAGGTTCTCAATGCGCCCAACTCAAGTTTTGCGGCGGATTCCGTACTCCAAAACCTAATTAGGGTAAAAGGACGAAAACCTAGGTTAGATTAACTTTCAAATCGAAAGATTTCCATAAATGAATAGAGATAAAGAAGAAATAAACTCACCGGAAACGAACAATTCCAACTTCCACCGATTAGGGTTGAATCCGGCTCTTCCACGGCCAAGGAAGGAAAAGGAATACCCCCCGACGCTCGTAGAGGAAGGAGGAGGGGTCGGAGAGGGGTTCAGGAGGAGGATCGGCCGCCGGCTAGGGCAGCGGGAGGTCGTCGGCTTGGCGTCGCTGCGTGCAGAACAGGGAAATATCGGGAGATGAAAGTGGGCCTGCGGTTTTTCTTACCCGTGAGAATGAATTTTACGGGAATTAATTCATGGGCTATGCGGTTTTTTTTATAACCGTATGAAGAGAGGGGGGAGTTAAAACTGCTATTGGCACCCCATAAGCAATAAATTTTATTTATTCTTGCTAAACACAACACATACCAGACTAACTTCTTTGAACTAAACGATTTCTTGCCGCGCTTCGATTCTAAAATTTAAAATGTGTTACATTATCATTATGGCTAACACACTTCTCAAATTAACGGACGCGAACTTTAGGAATAGTAGCATTGTACCTTAACGACGTGCTGCCTCGATCAAAATCCGTCGCGACTCGACCCTATAATTTAAAATAAATTCCGCGTCAAAACTTACGGATGTTACAAATCTCCCCTCCAAACAAAAATTTTCGTCCTCGAAAATTGTAACCAAACCTGAATCGAAGAGAAAAGAATAGTATGTATTGCTCTTAAGCTCATCCTCTCGCTCCCAAGTATACTCTGAACTGCCACCGTTCATCCAAAGGACTTTGAACATGTCAATCTCTCTATTCTTGAGCTTCTGTATCCTTGAATCCACGATTCTGACTGGTCTAACCCCAAAACTAAGAACTATCTCAATTGGTGCTTCCTCGGTACTGATGATCTGGTTGGAATCTCTGACTGCTCTCCTCAGATAGGAGACGTGAAATACATCATGCACACCACTCATTTCCTCAGGTAAGGCCAACCTATACGCAACCTCACCAACTCTTTCCAGTATCTTAAAAGGACCAACAAATTTGGGGCTCAACTTTTTCATCCGCTTTATTCTAGAGACTCCTCTGACTGGTCTGACCTTCAGATAAACGTAGTCTCCAACTCTGAATTCTACTGACCTGTGCTTCTGATCAAAATACTTGGCCTGGCGATCCTGAGCTGTCTTCATACGCTCTTGAATGGGCTTGACTCTGTCAGTGGTCTTATCAATCCATGACTCCATGATGGTAGATCTTTCCTCACTCTCAGCCCAACATAACGATGTCCGACAACGTCTATCATAGATGGCCTCGAACGGTGTCATTCCAATACTCGTCTGAAAACTGTTATTGTAGGAGAACTCCACAAGAGTAACATATTTCTCTCAATTTCCTCTAAAGTCCAAAATGCACATTCGTAGCAGTTCCTCCAGAGTCCTATTTGTGCGCTCAGTCTGTCCATCAGTCTGCAGATGGAATGCGGTGCTGAAGTGTAATCTGGTATCCAAATGCTCATGAACGTATCTCCACTCCCTGGAGGTGAATCTGTCATCTCGATCTGAAACTATAGCCTTGGGAACACCGTGAAGTCGAACTATCTCGTCTATATATAACTGTGCTAATCTGGGACCCTGATCTGTCTTCTTAAGAGTAATGAAATGGGCAACCTTAGAAAGACGATCAACTATAACCATTGTTTTAAATGTCCTCCGACATGTCCGACATATCTCCCGACATGTCATTTTTTAGAGGAAAACGGTATGTTTTTCTCAAAATAATAGATTATGTCCTTTTGTAAAATATAGGCTGATATGTCCGATTTTTTCTAATATATCAGCTGACACGACTTTTAAATATATCACCCGCTATTTTTATTTATGTTATATTTACAGACAAACATCATATATTTAAATCACCTATGGATACTATATTATGTATGTTTAAATCGATTAAACTTATTATTTCAATTTTCTAACTTTTTATTCTTACATTCAATTTTGTATAATTGTTTCACAAATTTTTAATTTCATATTATAAAAAATAGAAAAATATTTAATACATTTATTAGGTGATTGTTTCATACTTTTAATATAAATTTATAAGTTTGAAAAAACTTATAATAAATCAAGTATTTTTAACTTTTAAATCCTTTTAATTTACAATAAACTTATTGTCATCAAAATAAAATTAATGTATAATATTAAATATATTTTACAATGTATCATTTTGTATTTGTTAATAATATTTTTTTTAGATACTATTTAAATTTATTTCTTAATATAAATGACTCATTTTTTATGTATTTGTTATATTATTTTTCTATTTTTATAACATTTAATTGTAGTTAGTATACATTAAATAAAAAATTTATTTATAATATATGAAAATCCGATATTTTAAAATATCTCTGACATGTCTCCGACTTACGACATCCGACATTTAAAAAACAATCTGTTATGTGTCCGACATTCGATATTTAAAACATTGACTATAACCCATAAGGAGTCATTCCCACTCTGCAATCTCGGCAGACCATGGATGAAATCCATGGATATTTCATCGAATGTCCACTCAGGAATGAGAAGTGGCTGCAACTTGCCTTCAGACCTTTGACACTCGGCCTTAACCAACTTGCACGTCTCGCACTTCCCTACGTAATCTGCAACATCACTTTTCAAGTCTGGACACCAGACTACCTTCTTGAGATCTGCATACATCTTCGTGCTACCCGGATGTATAGAATATCTGGAATTGTGTGCCTCAAATAGAATGTCCTCGCGAAGGTGGCTAACATCGGGGATACACATCCTGTCATCATACAATACTAAATCATCCTGAATAGTGAATCTCTCCTTCTGACCCGTCTGCACTGAGATCCAAATCTCTGCCATCTTTGGATCCAACGGTAGAGCTGTCCTGATTCTATCTTTTATGTCGCAAGTAATCTTCATTCAACTCAACCTTGCAGAACCAAAACTACAGCGTAACACAACGGTGATATCCAGTCTCTTTAGTTCCTGCACTAACTCCTGCTGAGTGAGAAAGAATAAACACGAACCTCTACGGCTAAGGACATCAGCTACTACGTTCGACTTTCGTGGGTGGTACTGAATGTCTACGTCGTAGTCTGATAAAAACTCTAACCATCTGTGCTGGCTCAAATTGAGATCCCGCTGATCAAATATATACTTGAGGCTCTTATGATCAATGAAGATCTTGCAACAAATGACTTCTGCAAGCTCCAAGTCATGCACGGGATAGTTTCTATCATGAACTTTTAACTGTCTCGAAGGCATAGACTACGACTTTTCCATGCTACATGAGAACACAACCCAAACCCTGACCTGGCGCATCGCTATAGATCTGAAACCCGTAAGGCCCTGAAGGTAAACTCAAGATCGGTGCGGTCATCAGCATGCCCTTCAAGTTCTCAAAAGCCAACTCGCACTCAACTGTCCAATCCAAGCCCTTACCTTTCCTGGTGAGGGAAGTTAGTGGTAAGGCTATCTTTGAAAAATCTCTGATGAATCTCTGTAGTAACCAGCAAGACCCAAGAAACTGCGAACTTTTGAAACGGTCGTCGGCCTTGGCCAATTCTTGATGGCCTCTATCTTCTTCGGATCGACACTAACCCCTTACTGACAGATGACGTGGCCTAAGAATGCAATCTCTGAAAGTCAAAACTCACATTTAGAAAACTTAGCGTACAACTGATTCTTCCTGAGGGTGCTCAACACAATCCTGAGGTGTGCGATATGATCTTCTGCACTCCTTGAGAATACCAATATATCATCGATAAAAACGATAACAAAACAATTCAAGTACTCCCGAAATATCCTGTTCAACAGGTCCATAAATACTGAAGGGGCATTGGTCAGCCCAAAAGGCAAGACCACGAACTCGAAGTGTCCATACCTGTTACTGAAAGCCGTCTTCTGAACATCCACGTCCCGAATCTTTAACTGATGGTAGCCCGATCTCAAATCTAACTTGGAAAAGGTGCACGAGCCCACCAACTGGTCGAACAAATCATCAATCCTGGGAATCAGGTATTTGTTCTTTACTGTCAGTTTGTTCAACTCACGGTAGTCTATGCACAGTCTCAGACTAGCATTCTTCTTCTTCACGAAGAGTACTGGAGCACTCCAAGGTGAAGTACTGGGGCGTATAAAACCCAAATCAAACAACGCCTGCAATTGGCTCTTCAACTCCGCTAGTTCCCTTGGAGCCATCCGGTAGGAGGATTTGGCTACTGGTGTAGCCCCAGGCTGCAAGTCTATCGGGAACTCAATCTCTCTATCTGGAGGGGCACCAGGGAGCTCTTCCGGGAAAACATCGGGAAAATTCTGCACCACTGGTACCTCTGATAAGTCAGCCTTAGCCTCCGCATTCAACAGCACTACAAAGATTTCACAACCCTTACTGATGCACCTTCTAGCTTGGACTGCGGAGATGATCATCTTCACTACTCCCTTGAAGCCCTGGAAAGAAAATACACTCTACTTAGGGCCCTCAAACTGAATCTGCTTCTCCCTACAGTCAAACCTGGCGTTGACTGTCGAAAGCCAGCCCATTTCAAAGATCAGGTCGAATCCTGCAATAGGTAGCTGCAAAGCTTCCACGATAATCTCGGTGTCACCAAACTGCACTGGTACCCTGCACTTATCTCTAGTCTGCAGAAGAGATCCATTTGACATCATGACTTCCAAAGGTACTGTCTCTAGAAAGACTTCTAAATGCAGCTTACGCACTAGAGATTCTGCGATAAACGAGTGTGAGACGCCCGTATCAAACAGAATCTTGGAAGGTAAATTTTGAATCATAAGGATGTCTACATGAATGATTTACAAAGATGAAAAGAGTGTCACTACGGAGGATTAAAATAAACTTGTTAAACAAAGTAAACAATTACTTGTCACTACATCCTCCTGATCTTTTGCCTCCTGCTAACCAAGCCCATAAGCTCTGGGCTGCACCAAATCTCGACCATATTGTGGTCTTCCATCAGTAATCATCAAAGTTTTGCCCTTGTCTACTCTGTTAGAGCCACCAACCTCATACTTTGACTGCAGGAACAAATTATATTTGTCATCTACAGTAATTTCAAAAATGCAATAAATACAACTAGGTTGATTACCTGATTCGAACAAACTTCCTGACAGTAGCGAGCTATGTGTCCAGGTTGACGGCACTTGTAAAACACTCCCGCGCTGACCAAACACTCTCCTGGATGGCGGCGCTGACACTTGGGATAAGGGGGTAGTCCTTGCTCCTGTCTCCAGACTGACCATTCTTTCGCGTATCAGTCTTCTGCTTCTTGTTCCAGTTCTTCCCTTGGTCATTTCTGCTCTGTTGCGGCTGATGCGAATCCTGAGATCGTTTCGCACGAAAACTACTTCGCTTCTGAACTTTCTGCTGATCTGCCTCCAGCGTGCGAGTCGTATCCACTAAGCTCTTGTAGTCAGTATTGACCATGGTCATCAGCGGCTGCCTCAACAAGTCACGCAAACCACCCACAAAACGGCTGCACTTCTCAGCATGGTCTCCCTGCATCACACCCGCATATCGAGCCAGATGGGTAAGCTCTCGCTCGTACTCAACAACAGTCATGTCCCCCTGGAGAAGTCTAAGGTATTTCTCCTGTAGATCTCGTCGCGCGGAAGGAGGCACAAACCAACTTGCAAGGGCTCTAGAAAATTCGCCCCACGTAAACATGTCTGACGTACGACCTGGCCAAAAATATGATCATACTATTTAAAAAAAACGCATCACTTCCAAAATAAGAGGAAATTTTCATAACACTTTACCTGCAAGATCATCTGCCTGGTACATGTCCCACCAGACCTTTGCCTCACCTCGGAGGAGGAAAACTGCCAGAGGAACCTTCTTATTCTCTGGGCACTCCAAAACATCCAACAGGTCTCTGGTGTTTGCTATCCAATCATCTGTATCCATCGTTGTCTCATCCCCACTGTAGTTCGAGGGTTGAAGCTCTCTAAAGTTCCTCAAATAGCGCTCCAGGGTCATCTCCACTTGTGCTGGGGCAGGAGCTGGTGCAGGGGCTGGTACTTATACCGGAGCTGGAAACCCTGCAGCCAGTCCTCGCTGAAACTCCATCAAGGCAACAGTGACCGTCTTGGCATTCTGAGATGCTATGTCAGTGCCCTCTGGAGCTGCTGGAACTGGTGGTACCTGTGGCACGGCAGCGTCTCCCATAGTCGCGTTAGGAACAGGGTCATGACGTGAAGATTCACCCGGTTCACTGACTCGTGGTGTCTGATAGAATATATAAAAGAAATCTGGTTATTTATCAAGCATCTGCGAAATCTAGCTTAGCAATTTTATTTCGTACTCTTGCGAAAACTAAGGCTTAAACGCAACTTATATATTCTACTAACAAGAGTTTACTCTTACACATTCTTATGGCTCTGTGAATCTTTCTTGGGTCCAGAGATCCTAAACCTGACTCTGATACCAATTTGTAACACTCCTTCCCAGTTTTACAATAATCAGTCATCCGGTCGCGTCAGCGATTTAAAGAGAACTAGAAAACGGTATCAAAATTAGTACACAGCAGGTATAAAGTAGAAGCTACAAAAAATTTTAAAACTTACAACGAAAGCTAAAAAGGAAACTAAGGGTAACCACATACCTGATATCTGGATTCACAGAGCCACTAAACATGAATAGAATTGAAATGACTGAAAATCTGTAATATCATAGTAAGTCTGATACAAGACATATCAAATATTAACAAGGTACATTATCCACAACTACTACTATATGCTGAAAGTAAAGAAGAACCGAATGGGAAAACACTACAAACTGACGCCCCCAACGCTCATCCTAGGCTTAGTTTCCCACCTGTGTCACCTGTAAAAACATTGCCCACGAGAGGTCAGAGTAAAGAAAAATAACTCCTCCTAGTGACACTAAAAACATTTTCTCATATGATGAATGCATGCCTTTAGAAAATAGTTTCGTGCATTAAAAAATTTATGTTATATGTTATGCATGTCTTCAGACCACTACTTGGTCAAAACATCTACCTGTTCTATGTACGCGGCTTTCAGTTCACTAACCCAAGTCCCGGCGTTCACTAACTAGTGTACTGTCTCACGTCAGGTCTATACTTGAGTTCTAGGCGGTTACTAGCCTGCACATCTACTTGGAAGGCTCTAGGCAGAGTAGCTCCGAAAGCGCATCTGAAACTGACGACCCAAGACCATCTGACGAACTCAATTGTTCTAGTGTCACGTGGACACGGTCTCGAATCTACTAACTGTCTCAAAGGGGAGCAAACTCCCAAGACTGTACTGCTTATAGGGTATCATATGTCTTATGAGAAAGGTAGTGCGCCTCTACCTAGCACGAAAATACTTATGTGTGCTTACCGACTTTTTTGGTCTAATGCTACTCTGCTTGAGACATCTCTTTTGGTGTACTACTGAGCGACCCTTGGCTTTCTCTTGGTCGACTAGAAGGGACATTCATGCCCTTGATTGGACAAATTCAAAGCTTATGTACAAGGGTAAAGGTTTCGTACCTAACGTTATTGTTCATGATCTGACTACTTTGGTCTTGGAGAAGGGTGTCATCCTACACATTTTCCGCGACCGTTTTCCAACCACCATACATTTCTATGCATGGTCATGATGTTTGTACAAAACCCAAACATGTGTATACATAATACATTTCTTGATATGTCTAATTAACAGGAATTAGGATTCTTTACAGAGGTGCTGCAGCGCTCGTACACTCTGCGCGGCGACATTTGATTTTCCCAACGAAATCCGACTGCTAAAGACTTTCAGAATCTTGCCCCGATGCCACAAAAATCTTGCAATCAAGCTAACTCTATATTACCCATTTTCCCCTTAGGGTTTCATTTTTGGAAAAATTCCAAAATACTAGGGTAACCCAAAAATCCAAAACTAATTTAGTGTTTTACCTTTATGAGGAAGTGACTTAGGCTCTCAATGCTCCCAACTCAAATTTTGCGGTGGATTCCGTACTCCAAAACCTAATTAGGGTAAAAGGACAAACCTAGGTTAGATTAACTTCCAAAACGAAGGATTTCCACAAAAGAATAGAGATAAAGGAGAAATAAACTCACCGAAAACGAACGATTCCAACTTCCACCATTTAGGGTTGAATCCGGCTCTTCCACGGCAAGGAAGGAAAATGAATACTCACCGGCGCTCGTAGAGGAAGGAGGAGGGGTCGGAGAGGGGTTCCAGAGGAGGATCGGCCGCCGGCTAGGGCAGCAGGAGGCCGTCGGCTTGGAGTCGCTGCGTGCGGAACGAGGAAATATCGGGAGATGAAAGTCGGCCTGCGGTTTTTCTTACCCGTGAGAATGAGGTTTACGGGAATTAATTCATGGGCTATGCAGTTTTTATTGATAACCATATGAAGAGAGGGTGGAGTTAAAACTGCTATTGGCACCCCATAAGCTATAAATTTTATTTATTCTTGCTAAACGCAACCCATACCACACTAACTTTTTTGAACTAAACGATTTCTTGCCGCGCTTCGATACTAAAATTTAAAATGTGTTACACTATCATTATGACGAACACACTTCTCAAATTAACGGACGCGAACTTTAGGAATAGTAGCATTGTACCTTGACGACGTGCTGCGTCGATCAAAATCCGTCGCGACTCGACCCTACAATTTAAAATAAATTAAGCGTCAAAACTTACGGATGTTACATAGAGTATAAAGCAGCAAGATGCGTCCAAGCAGTCTTAACTGTCTCATCATGTCGAATGACGGGAAGGCATTCAACAAAAAGGCTATTTGCAAGCCACGTACGGACTAGAGCATCACTTGCGTCTCAATCATCAAACGCAGCAGAGCGACGAGGAGGAGGGTCATCAGTAAGATGATGACGTTTGTGTTGAGACCGTAACAAAAAAGTGAAGGAAACACTTTAGTCTGGATAATTGAGACCAGTGAGCTTGGACGTAGTTCCTAGATCGCCAGAAGAAGTGGAAATAGAAGGAGCAATAGTAGGAAGAAGTGTAGAGGAAGAGGTTGGAGTGTCCATAGACAACGCGAATAGAACAAGAGACCGCGCGAACAGAACAAGAGACCGTGTGATCAGAGCAAGAGGCCGCAAGAAGGAAGCCAACCGCAGGAAGGTGACAAGCAAAGAGAGAGACTGCGGAAAAGGGAGGGCGGAAAGAAAAAAGAGAGACCGCGAAAAAGGGAAACCACATAAAGAAAAGAGAGACCGCAGAAAGGAGAGACAGCGGAAAGAAGAAAAAGGAGAAGAGCGCGGTTAAGAAAGAAAACTGTGGCAAGAGAAGAGCCGGCGGTTAAACAAATAGAGACCGCTTGCACTACAACACGTTCAAGAAAATAGAATTTGGAGCAAATAGAGAGATTCGTTATGATACCATGTAAAAACGGCTAAATAAAGAGATTTTCTATTGCTCCAAAAGATGAATAATACAAGAGTATGCCCCCTATTTATAGAAAATAGGAGGAAGAGAGAGAATACATAACGTCTGTCATATGCGACTAGACGGATACACAAAAGCTGACTATGCGGACTGTGCGGTTAGACAAATATAACCGCACGATTAAAACTTGAGACACGAACAAGCATACTCTGGTCTTTATCCATCTTCAATGAGGCAGCTCGCTTCAGGGTAACAGTTGCAATTAAGATAGAGTCTAACCGCCCGACCGCAATTATTAGTACCAGCTGATCCCCAAACTCAGTCGCGATAAGCACATAACACCTCATGTAGCGGCTAGGAAGATACTAACCGTCGGTCGCAACGAGGCCGCCTTTGTTGACCGTTATACCTTGGCCTTAATAACTACCAACGGTCAACCTTAGAAAGTCACCAGAACGCCAGTCCAAGTCGCGAGTCAGCCAAACCACCATGACCAGAACTGCCAGACCGCCATGACTTAGTAGCCAGTCCGCCAGATCTGTCCGCCTATTCAGACCGCCATACCGCCCGGCTCCATATGTTTTGACAAACTCCATTACCCGTGTGGTAACACAATAAGATATCCCAAAGAGGCAGACCGCAAGGAGTAAACCGCCAGAGCCTGTCTGCCACTGCTATCCGCCAGAACGCCTAACCTGTCTGTCACTTCTGTTCACCAGACTGTCAGGACTACACAGGTTCTTACAGTGTTTACCCTTTGACATGGTTTGATTATTCTAAAGGCGATTAGTACGATGAGTATCATGAATCTCATAGAGGGTATTATTATGAGGATTACATCATGCATATATTTAGGCAAGATGTGCCATCCTTTGACGGCCAATAGGACTCAAAGGCAATTACAGGTTAGTTGTTAGACATGGAAGATTGTTTTGACTGGTATGAGGTACCTGACGAATGTCGTGTTAGATTTTCTAAGATGAAGCATCAAGGTCAGGATAAGATTTATTGGACTAACCTAGAGAATAGGTTTGAGCGTGATGGTCTTTGCCTCATATCCCGATGGGAAAACATGATGCACGTATTATGGGGTAAATATCTTTGGGTATCCCATAAGAATTATTTCCTTCACCAATTACACAACCTTCAGCAATGGACTATGAATGTTTTCGATTATATGACTCGATTCCATGAGTAAGCAAGAAGAAGCAATATTAAGGAGGAGTCCATTGCGGCCACTTTTCGATTTCGGAATCGGCTTTGATCTGATATATAAATATATATACATACATATATATACTATATTAAAAGGGAAAACCCCTCTTTGGTTAAACATTCAATATTGCCATTATACCCTCTATTTCATATGAATTATATCTTCAAAAAATTAAAACTAATTTGAAAGTAATGGTTATTTCGTAATTTCGTTGTTCCCACTGGCTATTCCCATCAATTTTTTTCATACCTGTCCCGATATGAAATCATTTTGGTTACTCTTCGTTCCACTCCTCTAACCAGTAAATAGCGACGCAAAAGTCCACATACAAGGACACCCTTTTAATCTGGCCATTGCAACGCGATCCTCTTCACATCTTCTACGAATACTAAACCCTGGCATCGGAAAACAATCGATCCACTCCCTCCTTCCAACGACGACGCTGAGCTCCAAATTTGGAAACAAAGCATTGATTTACTTCCACCAACGACATCATACTCAGGTGTGCTCTTCTTTCTCTATCCCAAACTCTATTTCCAAATTTCTTCAAAGAGGATCCTCGGCTTGCATGCCTTCGGGATTTCCAAAAATGGCTTTGTTCCACCCGATCGTCCTTCTTCTCTGAACTTAGAAAGTTGGAATGAGGAAATTTCGGAAGGAGCTAGGCGCTAGAACTTCATCTACCTCATAATGCAGGGACTTCGGGCTGGAGATCGCTCGGCCCACAATGCTCCTTCTGCGGGTATATTCTTTTCTTGATTTCTTGATCTCGATCCAGCGACGCGCCTCTGGCTTTATGCGTTTGTAGGCATTTCTAAAATAATTTCAATTCAATTCCAGGTATTATACCACTCGGTGGTCACCTATGTTCCTTACTCCACCAGCGTGCAATACGGAAATCATCGGGGAAGTCGTAGACTTTAAGTTTCATATATTTTTTGGACGTTGTTTAGGGGCATTTTGGTTCAGTAAAGCAGAAAATTTTTAGCACGATTTGTGCACACTCTTAATTCAGATTTCTTACAATGCAGCAAGGATATTCCAGCACAATGTTCCATTTGGGATGGATTTAGTGAAGTATTTGGTAGGAGTTTAGATCATATATCCGTCAAGATTCTTAGCCCCTTGCCATGCATAAAGCAATGTATGGATCGAAGATTTAATTGAAATGTAGCAGAAATTTTAAAACATACTGTGAACATAAATTAGATGCCACGAGTCACTCAGTCAACAATATATATTTATAGTTTAGATAATACTCAAACGGGGCTGATTACTTCTTCTATTTTCATCTCAGAACAACAACTAAACGCCCATTCAAGTGTTTTTTAGGTTGGTCGACTATCTCTTTGCTGTCATGTATTTTTTGAATTATTCATCTATTTTTCGGTTCTCTGACTTTGCTTCATTTGTCTAATTTTTAATATTATTTCTCACGTATTTCCTATAGGTTCCTCATCGGTTTCTTCAATAGCGGCACCAGACAGCCTTCAGGTTCCCCCTAATGATTAGGAAAGAAGGGTGGCACATCTATGCAAGTGATTACTCAACCTAGCTCTTTGATTCCCGTGCTGAAACTTTCATTTGTATAGACCTAACGTTTTGACATGTGCACTCAATGAAGCTGAATGTTGCGCGGGGCATTGGGGGCCGCTCCATGCACTGTCGCAATTGTGGTACTGTCGCAGTTGGTCGTAGGGGCGGAGCCCCGTGCCTTTTACTCGTAAATATATAGATAGAGAGTTGACTCATCGCTGCTTAGAATCATTTGAGTAGACATTTAAACTCGCCCTTCATTACGAGCAATACTTGAGATCCGTTAAAATTACTCGAGTATACTCACACAAGACTGACCCATCATGAGGATTCCTCCCTAGTCCGAGGCTACAATCATGCATACCCAATTACCCATGTACCCATAGACATAAAAGACCTGGCACTTAATACAGATTTCTCTAGCGAGGTTCAACGTTCGATGAATGGTCTGCCACTTTAGTTTGACCAAGACTATAAGGCTCCAATAGAGAGTGAATTCAAGCTACCAAATCATCCTATAGTGGTATGTCCCTCTTCTACCTTCTGCACAGACATAGTTACTGATTCAATAATAGGCTCACATTCAAGTACACACTCCCCAAAGTCTCCCAATGTTATAGCGATGAGTAATGTCTGGAGTAAGATTCGGGAGCCTAGTATTGACCTAACAATTCAGTCTATAATTTAATTAGGACTTAATTTCATGAAACAACTAAATGAGCTTATGTCCATGCCCTTTTTTAATGTTTCATGTAGGTGATGAGTCAGATTTATATAGGGTTTTTTGAACTCATCTGGGCTAGTTTTCACGCACTTGCACTTCACATTTGATGCATATTTGCTTATATTTCACTTGATCTGTATTTATACACGAAGTGCACTTTTGGCTCGTTGTGGTGCGCAATTGCGCAGTACATTGCTGGGGGTAAGCACATGGTGATCCCCATTGTGTTTTTAGGATTCATATTGCAGTTTTGGACAGGCTGGAGGTGTGCCCAATCCAATTTTGGAATTCTGGGGAATCGCACGTTCGTGCATCTTTCCTTTGCGCACCGGCGTTTTGCCCGTGCGTGCCATTAGTGCTGAAATTCTGGGTTTTGCCTCTGCCTGTGCGATTTGGTCCCACACGGTTGATTTCAACCGTGCGAGAACATGTCGCATGAGCGACCTGCTTTGTCTAAATTTTTTATGTTTTTATTGGTCGTGCGTTTCCTTCACTCACGGTTGGATTCAACCGTGCGAGAAGAAAATCGCACGGGCTTGGGTTTGTCCTGAAAAATATGTGTTATGACTCTACCCGTGCATTTCTGTTCGCGCACGGTTGTTTCAACAGTGCGTGAAGAGAAATCGCACGGGCGGACCCTTGGCTTGGAGTGAACGATTTATCGTAAATATCGCATGGTTCAAACACACGACCGTGAACGGCTTTTTTCTCACAATTTTTTTATGTAAGCTGCAGATTTCTCTCTGATCTGGGGATTCCTTCCTTCTGTGATTTCTTCCGCCGCAAACCCTAGGGGGAGAGCTCCGGCTCCTTCCTCCATCTGTTAGGGCTTTTTCCCTGGGCCGCCTCCATCATCCATGAGCTTCCAAAGAGAGGATTCTAGCTCTACCTTCATTATCAAGCAAGAAGAGCTTTGCACTGGAGAATATCAGATCGTGAGACGAAGAAGATGTGTCAACTGAGAGGAAGTGATAACCCTCTTCTACCCCAGACGTAGTTGCGGACCAAGCAAGACGCAAATTGACAACCCGACGAATCTTATCGTGAATCTCAATGAGTCTTCGGATGCAGTCAATTCCCTTGCTTCTCTCCTCTTGTTTTGATGATTGTAACTAGTTCTTCATTATTTTGATGATGTGCGTTGTAAACCCTTGTTCTTAGCTTTGATTTCATTTGTATGAATGCATTTGGTTTATATGTGTGTATGAGGTGCGCCCATTCCGCCATCACCCTCCACTCCACTCCGCAAGCCTACTTCACTCTGTGAACTTACTCGTTCATTCTGTATGCCTACTCGTCCATCTACCGAGTGAAGCAGTGCATAGCGGTCTACATAATCCTCATTCACCTTGCAAAGCGGTGTTGGCGACCCGCATTGGTAATTTAGGTTTCTTCTATTTTGTTTCCACTGCACAACCCAACTCCCGCAACCCTTCCGACCATTTGGAATTCAATCTCAAGTCCTTCCTTGAAAGCAAACTTCACCTTACTGTGTTCCTTGTGAGATCGATAATTGGGAAAACTCGCCCATTTTATATTACTTGTGCGACCGTTACACTTTTCGTCAAGCGCATCAACAGACCACTATTGGATAGTTGGGTTTTATGTAAGCAGGCATTTTTACAAGGCTTAGCATTAGTTGGTTGGGATACTTAGTGAGTTTGGTAGCCCGATTTATGCACGTGGTTGGACATGCTTTACAGTTGATTTCTAATTTTGAGGTAATGGGATTTAAAAGGTATAATTAAATCATCCACTACCTTCGGTAGGGTGATTAAGTGGAAGGGTAAATTGGCATAGTTTCCATTACTAGAAGCAATGTGGCTTGATCTTACCCCCTTGAAACCAAAATTTATGGTTGATTTTATAGGGGTTATTGGATATTGGCCTCTTTGCCTAGGGAATTGTTTTGTGAAATGAAATAATGCTGGTGTCTCCTTTTTCACTATCCCCTCCTTATCCTAGCAGTCTCTGATTTTCTGAGAGTCTTACTTTCTAATTTTTGGTTCTCTGGTTCTGGACTTGGGTGATGTCTTCTTCCTGATGTAGCTTCAATTCACTGGTGCAACAAATCCTTGTTGTTCTCTTCCCTGATTCGGTTTCTTTTGTGACGTGGATGTTGTTGGCAACTGATGGGCATGGGATTGGATCTAGACTGAATTGTGGTGGTTGTGGCCGCTGTTGTAACTGATCTGGTTTTGGTGGTGTGGCTGCAATTGTTGGCTGCTGCCGTGGGCTGTTGATGGATTTTTTTCTGCTACCTGTTGTAGTGGTAAACTCACTAATTGCAGTCTATCTTAGACTATAAATAGTAATTGTCCTAGAATTAATTGGCAGCTGGTTTACTCTAAGTTAAGGCTTGTTTCATTAGTTTGGTTGTCCCGTGTTCTGATTGCTTTGGCTGAAACTCTTGGCACCATTTGTGGCTTAAAATGGTAGCCCCTATTTACAATAATGAGTAATTAATTGAACTTAATATGTCGTTTTTGATTTCGTGGTTTTCGAGACTCCACATGGGTGTTCTATTCCTTGTATTCTTGCTGAATTCAGAAGTTTTTTTCTGTCGGGAAAATTGCTCACAACATTCCTGATTTGAAGAGGTCCGCATAATATAGATAAACACACTTTTATTTGATGAATATGCTTTAGATGTGTTGTTTCCTTGAAGTCGAGGAAACAAGGAAACAACACAACTAAAGCATTTAGTTGTGTTGTTTCCTTGTTTCCTCGACTTCAAGGAAACAACACAATTAAAGCATATTCAGGTACTTGATAGTATAAGCCCAGTATAGAGCTAGACTTAGTGTCATCAGACATAGTTTTACCAATGTAATTCATCATTGTGCCAAACATCATGTCGACCTAAGATCTAAACTATGTTGCACTTGATACTCACTCCTAAAAGATCAGTAAACAAAGTCTAGAAGTTTGGATAGTGCAAAGGATTCAAATACAGAAAGATACAATTTGTCTAAGTCGAAATTCGACTAGACATCTAGTCGTTTGGTTAGATCATCTAACCGATCGTACAGATAATTCAAGACGATTCGAGTAGATGTATAGAATCTGTCTTAAAGTGCAATTTTGTCTGAATCATCTAATCGATCGTGCAGAAGACTCAGAATGATTTGAGTAGATGTCTTCTGAATAGAACAAGCTGGTTAAAATTCGACTAGATGATCTAGCCACTCGTGCAGAAGGTAGAGATAAATCAATAGATGAGATAAATCAATAGATGACTTCTAAGTGCTATATCTATTCAAGTACAGATTCAACTAGAAAGGTTTTATCATTTACGAAGAAGAATCAAGACGATTCAAGTTGATATACTTAGAGTGCAAAAAATTTAAGTGTAAATTAGACTAGACAATCTAACCGTCCGTGCAGATGAATCAAGACGATTCGTGTAGATGCTGAGAAATGATAAAACTGTTAAGTACAAATTCGTCAAGATCATCTAGTCGATCATGCAGAGGTTCAAGGCTATTTGATTAGATGCCCTTTAAAACTCAAGTTGTCTTCAAGTCTTGAAGAAAAAGTTTTTGTCTAAGTTATAATTCGACTAAATATCTAGTGATTCGACTAAATCCATTCGACCAGACAGGGAGAAGAAGCAGTATTCATTGAAATTTGTTCTAAGTTCAAATTCGACCAGATTATATCGTCTAGAAGAAAGAACAATCAGATTCGACTAGATGTTCATCATTCGACTAGAAGAAGCTCTGAAGGAGCCATTCGACTGCAAACTTCTATACATCAAGGGGTATGTGAGTATAATCACAAAGACAATACTATCACAACTAGAAAAACAACAATATATTCATACCATCCACAATAAAGAATGTACCTATGAACACACACACACACAACAGTCATGGTATTTGAGTGCTATAAAATACACGTCAATAATTATACGAGAATTTCAAATGAGAGGAAACAGATAGAAGTTACCAATCCATTGCACTGAGGGAACATGAGACTCTTTCTCATATTTGAAGGGGAGCCCGACTTGGTCCAACATGAGACTCTTTCCATTGCAAATGTCTTCTAACACTTTTAAGAAGCTTGGGGAGGTGGGAGAAGACTAGGGGTCGAAACCCTAGCTTTTTAGGCGAAAAAGGAAGAAGAGAGTGCTCCCCGGATCGAACTCCCAGTTGAAATCGCGAGATGCAGTAATATAGGAAAACAAGGCGCACGAGTGTGCATGAGTTAAACAACTATAGAAAACCTGGGCGTCCAGGTCGCGTATGCCCAATTGCACATGCGCACATACGCGTGTGTAAATTACGCATGCACAAACTTGAATCAACCAAATCTACGCGAAGACCATAAAATGACCGCACACACGCAAATGCGCGTGCGCGCACGCGCGTGCGAAATAACGCTGGTTCAAACTAAGATGGATAGAAAACGTGAATGTTAGGGGAGAAAGAGGCGCACGGCGTGCGGAAATTCCGCACGAGCGAGCGGGAGCTAATTTGAACATAACATCCCTAAAATTGTACAAAAAATTACACATGTATAAGAAATCATCCAAGTGGTCCAGAAATACAAATAAACTTAATATGTGCATTAAACAAACATTTATACCGCATGAATGGATGAAAACGCTAAGAAAAATCGGGTGAAAACACTATGAAAAACAGGTATCTGATGTCAAGTTGATGCAGCGACCAGTGTCGATGAACGGGAAGAGAAAGTAAGACCCAGACGGTGCTGAGTTTTGCAATTGGAAAAAAGGTCTCCTCATAATCAAAACTGTGTAGTTGAGTAAAGCCTCTGGCAACAAGATGGATCTTCAGGTGATCAATCATCCCATCAGGATGATGTTTCATAGTGAAAACCCACTTACAACTTACCATACTGATTAAAAGGACGAGGAATGTGGTCCCAAATATTGTTGGCCCAAAGCGCAACTATTTCCTCATGCATTGCCGCCCGCCTCCCCAGAAGTTGAAGGGTCTCTTGTACAGAAGAGGAGGTGGAAATAGAAGACAAAGAAAATGCAAACCTACATTGGTTAGAGGAGAGACGATGCATGGCGTTATAATTAGAAAGTGGATGAGCAACAAAAGATGGCGTCGAATCAATAGCGTGCGAACGATCATCAGTAGGCGGGAGCGGCTTTTGTACTCCATATCGAGGAGGACGCAGAGTGCAGACTCGAAGAGAAGGGGAAGAAGTGGGTGGAAGTGGCAGAAATAGGGACGAAGATGAGAGTGGGTGGGTACAAAGGGACGTGGTAGAGCAGGGGATCGACATAGCTGGTGAGGAGAGGAGATAGAAAGGTTAATTCTCAAAAAACGTTACATCAGCAGACGTAAGTCGTAACGAACTTCCAAGTAGAAGGGGAGCGACGAACGTACCCCTTCTAGGTGCGTGAATACCCAACAAATATATATCAAGTAGTACGAGGAGCCAACTTGCCAACGAGGGGTCCTAAGTATGATTCATTAGTCATAATCTTGTGTAAGGCGATCGACAGAAAGTAGAAGAAAGCAAGATCTGGGAATATGAAGAATGGAGTGAAAAGAGAAAGGGGGTTAGCGACACATCGACAGATCCAACTGGAGTGGTGTCGTTGTTCGCAACCGTAATGAACTTAGGACATGAAGAGTCCAAGTACGGAGAAGGCATTGTCGGGGTAATGTGATTAGTGGCACCCGAGTGCACAATCCAAGAGGGGCTATGGGACAAACATGTGGTATTTGAATTAGACACGGAGGAAACAAAGTTGGAAGGGTGAGAGATCATTGCGCGAAGATTTTGGAGTTCCTCATGTAAGGTGTCAATGTCAGCACGAGAGGAGGAAGTTCCAACAACATCAGGGGAGGCATATTGGTGGAGACTGGCCCCGATCTGGTCGTCGCAAAAGTTTCCGACGCCACACCCGTCCAGGCCTCTATCGGCCCTGAGTTTACATGTTTAGTTTATGTCATTTTGTAGTTTGTGTGAAAAAATATATATATATGTATATATATAATTACATAAATATATATATATATAGGTGTGTGTTTGAATGAGTCTGAATATATATATATACATACATACATATATATATATATATATATATATATATATATATATATATATATATATATATATATATGTATATATACATACATATGTAAAGGCAGCCGCACGTTTAGGTTAATAGCCGGTCCGGTTCAGCATCTCGCTCAACTGTTCATCTTCCCTATCTCCCGATCCCGCACTGACTGCCTTCCGCAGATCGGTGTTCCGCCATTTTCGGCCCCAACTCGAGCTGGATTCACGGTCACCCACGACGCCGAAGCCTCCAACCACGTTGATCACGCTCGCTGCCTCAACCTTAGCAGTTTCCAAATCTATCCACTGTGGCCACAAAAGAGCTCCGCCATGGCCGTCCTCCCACAAACGCCGGATCGTGTGCAGTTTCTTCTGATTTTGTTTTTGAAACCCTATATAAAAGGGATCCGTGTAATCGTTTTTTTTGGTGATTGATGAATATTTGAGATTAAAACTGATTTGCTGCGTGCTTACCCTCCGAGGATAGGATGAATGATGAAAAGTATTGTGATTGTTGCTTGTGTGTTTCCCATAGATGGATGAGATTGTGTTGCTACCATTTTCAACTGGAGAAGACGATGAATTGTGCAATCTTAAATCCTGTAGGAGTTTAGCTAGTGAGTAGGGAATGAGATTAGGGAGATTAGTGTTTGATGCTTCCTTGAAGTAGTCTTTTTTTGTGAAAGTTGCTGGAATTGCTTTCCAGGTAACTTGATCCGAGAAGATGAACAGTAACATTAAGTTACTGTGGATTTACTTTGATTCTTGTTTCTATTAAGCTTGGAGAATGGTTAATTATGATCAGTAAACAGATTAGGAAATTATTGTTAGATTTAGGCTTAGGAAATTGATTTATTTCCGGGTGTGAGATTTCGTGGAGCCACCGTGAGTGTCTGAGATTTCGTGGAACCACCTCTAGTGTGAGGAGCAAGTGAAGTTAGATTGTTAGGCTTATGGCTTCTCTAATGTGAGGAGTGAGTGATTCGTGGAACCACTTTCGTGTGAGAGTGAGCAAAGTTTCTCTTTGGTGCTCGTGTGCGATAGCGGCCGACCTCGGAGTGGGAGATCGAAGGTGGTGAGGCGTTTCTCGCGTGATCGTCATCGACTTCGAATACGGAAGACGTCTCTTTCGTGCGTAATTGTTTTTATCTTTTCCTTTGTGTGTGCCTCTATATTTTCTCGTAGATAATAGACTCATTGTTGAGTTTTCGTCCGAGTTTTGTCAGCAAATGCTACATCGAAAACTCCAAACGGAGACGTATTTGGAGTTCACGATTTCCGTTTTGCTACGACAAGAGGAACGGAACGGAAGTTGCGAACTTCCTTTACCGAATTTAACTTTGAACCATTTAATTAAGAAAATCATTTTAAAACAAAATAGCGATTTTGTGCTTTACGACGAAATTAGTTGCTTCATTTCTTAAAGTTCGTGCAAATTTCGCTAAATTTCATTGCGCACATTTCATCGAAAAATTACATGCATTAGGTTTTCCTAGAAAAAGACGACAGGAGCGCAAACCCTGCGCGCCGTCCTGCATCACATATTGTAACACACCAAAAATAGTTGGGCTAGTAGTAATCGACGTTGCGTCGAGTTCCCCTCGACGCAGATGCGTCGAGTAATACTCGACGTTGCGTCAAGCTTCTATCGACGCAGGAGCGTCGAGTAGTACTCGACGTTGTGTCGAGTCCCCATCGACGCGGGAGCGTCGAGTAGTACACGTCGTTGCGTCGAGTCCCCATCGACGCAGGTGCGTCGAGTAGTACTCAACATTGTCTCGAATTCCCATCGACACAGATGCGTCGAATAGTAGTCGACGATGCGTCGATCTCTTATCAGCGCAGATCGCGACAGTGTGTCGTGATCCAATTTCATAAATTAGCGATTTCTAGACGACTGATCTTCTTAGGGCTTGATCCAATGGACCAGACCTTGTGCTTGAGGACCCTATTTAGGGCAGAGGGGTTCTCTCCTATGATCTCTTCAAGTTATTTCTGACATGGTGGGCGAGAGTGAGAAGGAGGACGAAGGAGGAAGAAGACCTAGATCCGCCTTCGATGGAGCTTCAGAGACCCATCTGCCGATCCGAGACCGGATTTATGGAGGGGGCGTGAATGCAAATACTCTCATCCGTGCTATTCAAGTTTGTCATGGCAAGTAAGAGGTTTCGTAATGTAACGACATATCTCCTCCTGATTTTAGGATGCGTGCATGACATCTTTTCTTCATGCCTTTATTTTCTGCAATTTCATGACACTGAATGTCTCAAATGAGAGGGTTTGGGTCGCCTTGGTCAAGAAGAACTACCGGGTCGATTGAGTCCATCCCCGACATATTTGACATTCGAAATCCACTCCGTTAGTGGATTTGACATGGTGGGTGAAGCCGAAATCGTGATCGGTGGTCCGATTTGGTGATGTTGATTGACGTGCATTTTAGGGATTTTGTTAGAAATCAGATTACGGCGAAAACGTCGTTGTGATGCCCTTATATTTCGTGTGAAAATGAATGTTGGCCTAGGGCGGGGAAATGTACGTGGTGATTGTGTGATTGGGTTGTGAAGCTCTTTTGATTGTGAAGGCGCGGCTTTGTCTCTATGGTCGACTGGCTTACCCCGTGATGTTGTGATTCACACGGTTGTCCCGGCAAAACAAGTCCCCTTATGTGAAAACAGACAAGAACGTTTATGCTTTGGACAAGCCCGATGGTGTTGTGATCCATGTGTGAGTGGGATCGAAGTAAGTGTTCTTAGCATCGGTTATGATGGAATTTGTGGAATTGGCGAGAACGGTGGCGCCGACGGATAAGCGCAATGGTGTTGTGATCCATGTGCGGGTGGGGTCTCAGCTGGAGTTTTTGGCCTTGTGCTTGTATGCCTTCGAGGAAATGAGAGTACTCATCTGATTGATGTGATTTATGCATGACGATATGTTAGAATCATACACACTATAGGGTGTCTTGAGTGAAACTCAGGTTTGCATTCATGCTGCATTGGTAGTGTAGGGACATGACGCTACCAACTCTCCCAAAATCCCGGATTGTTTGAGGACGGTGCTACCACTCATTTATGGAGCTGGCTACCCTAGGAAGGATCCACGGGGCGGTCAGTTAGGCCCAGGGGACACGCCCTTTCTGTTCGACTAGTGTGGGCCATAGAGCCTCGCACCGTACCTCCCGACACCGGGGGCATTGCTGGACCACAACAATCCCCCCCCCCCCAGAAACGACCACGGGGTTTCGAACTCGTAACCTCCTCTGATACCACTTGTAGGTACATGGCGCTACCAACTCTCCCAAAAGCCCGGACTGTTTGAGGACGGCGCTACCACTCCTTTATGGAGTTGGATACCCTAGGCAGGATCCACGAGGCGGCCAGTTAGGACCAGGGGGCACGCCCTTCTGTTCAACTAGTGTGGACCAAAGCACGTCGCGCCGTACCTCCCAACACCGGGGGCATTGCTGGACCCCAACAGGTAGGCCCCCTATTTACTTATTCAACCTAGAAACGTGAATGATGTTTGTGACACCATTACCTATTGCTTTGTTTATATGTTATTTATGTGTTATTCCATATGTATACGAAGTGCTAACCTACAGGGTGATGGAGTGCACCGGGTCCGCAAGGGACAGCCGAGAGGAGGGGTGTTTGTTACACAGTTGAGGTCAGTCTTAGCTGACCCACGTTACATCAAATATTTACAGAACAAGAATCGCAAGCTTGAGCTAGCTCGTCGGCCAAATAGGGCCAGAGCTCACGAATTGTACCTTCTCTTGTTTTGGTAGTTTGTTATGTTGTCTTTACTTTGTTTTTGTCTTGCATGTCGAGGTAGCATAGGAATGTCATACTTGTGATTTGATAATGTGATGTGTGTTGTTTTTGACATTGTATTAGGGTAAGGCCTGAAGGCCATTTGGACTCTTATGGTTGTGGGGACAACTATTGCTTTCTAGTAGTGTTTTTGCTATTTTAAATTCTGAGTTTTGAGATACGTAGTTTTTTATATCATTTTATAATACCAAAGTTGTGGTGTCTAAATGTTGTGGGGCCCCGACCAGACCCATATTATATGTTCATTGCAGGGGTGATGTTACAATTTGGTATCAGAGCCAGGTTAGTGTCCAGGTTGAGGTTAAGTGATCGACTTGGTGAAATCGGATCGCGTAAATAAGTTGTCCACGTAGGAGTGTTCTGTGAGACCGTGAGTGTCCTTGTGTTCAAGTTACGTGAATACAACCTGATTTGTCTGTTACCTTGCTTATGATAGAGTGGAAGCAAGAATGGAGGGACGTCGAGGCCGAAAGAGGAGCCTACGGCGAGCAGTGCTACAGCTTTTGGTCCCATCGATATGGGTGTGTCCTCGGTCGATATCTACGCTTGCTAGCAAAGGCAATGGTAGTGGCCCAAGCTGCGGCGGCGCCACAGGTTGTGACACCTGTTGCTCAGGTAACGACTCCCATTACCCTGGATACGATGTCAGTCATACCGGGCGGAGGGTCCAGACAGGCAGAGCCATTGGCTGAGAGAGCTGTTGTTAGGAAGGGAGATCGTCAGATGAAGTACTTTTGAGTTTCCATCCTCCGACGTTCAAGGGAGTCGGTAGGCCGACTGATGCCGAGGATTGGTTGGCAAGGATTCTGGAACTCTTGAAAGCGGCAAAGACCCCTGAGGACAACTAGTCCCAGTTTGCGGCCTACATGTTGGAGGGTGACGCAAAGTTGTGGTGGGTGAGCCATTATGGTCGTCAGTTTCCTAGACGCACCTCGTCCATGGATGAGTGTGAATGTCTTCCTGAAGCGGTAATATCCCCCACTTCATCGAGATTAGCCCTTTAAAGGCAGTTTTTGCACTTGGTGCAACGAGACAGGACGATGGTTGGGAGAGAACCAGAGGCAACCACTCATTGCCCTGAAGAATGTTGGGCTCAATGAGTTGGTTGAAGCTGTTAGGATCTTGGAGAGCGACATGGAGCGGACTCATCGACGTAAGGGTCTTGTAGAAAAGTAGGGAGAAGAGAAGCTTTCTCAATCTCAATGGAATTCAGAAGGGAGTAAGTGGAAGAAGAAGTTTCGTTCATTCAGGTCAGGAGAAAAGAGCGGTGCTACGTCGGGAGACTTCCATTTTAAGGGGCCACTGGCGTGCTTCAAGTGTGGCAAGTCGGGCCACATAGCTCGGAATTGTACCAAGGAAGGTGCTGAGCCAGAGTCAAGGCAGGAGCAATCAGTGCGTTCCAATTCTAGTTATGCAGAGAAGGGGAAGGCGGCGGAGTCAAGTGCTTCATGTTTCCCTCTAGTGCAGCCGCGAGCTTATAGCCTTGGGCAGCGGGAAGCGATTCATCAGCCCGATGTGGTGACAGGTATGAAAAGTTTAAGTCCGTTCGCTAGCTTAAAATTGGTGGCAACCTTTTGTGTTTGTTGCATGCATGTTAGGACTCGCATTGGTTTCTGGTTGCCCTGGCAGAGTGCTTTTCGATACAGGAGCAACACGCTCATTTCTCGCGAAAAGCTTTATCCGGAGAATTGGTGTTGAGCCTTTCGAGGCGAATGTGAAGCTTAGTATGTGCATGCCGAATGGATATTTCTTACTACCGGGAAGAAAAGGGTGCATTAGTTGGAGTATATGCAAAGTTGACTTCGTGTTGGTGGCGGTAATCCTACCACTTGCTGAGTTCGACGTGATCTTGGGGATGGACTGACTTGCAGAGCAGCGAACAATTATTGACTGTCTGTTGAAGTTGGTGACCCTGAGGAGTGTGGGGAAAGAGGAGGTCAGGTTTGAGGGCCTTAGTGGGGCAGTATGCTCCCTAAATTCAGTCATGCAGTTAGTGCGTGCAGTGAACTAGGGAGGTGTAGCGTTCGTAGCTCTGTTGGAGGTTCACCCTTCAAACTCTGCAATTAGAGAGGTGCCCGTGGTGGCAAGGTTTGAGGACGTGTTTCCTGAGGAGCTCCCAGGAGCACCTCCTCAGCGTGAGATAGGCATCATGATTGAACTAGTGTCGGGAGCACAGTCAGTGTCGCGTCCTCCGTTTAGGATGGCGGTGAAGGAGTTGGCCGGCTCAAAGTCCAGTTGCAAGAGTTTTTAGAGCAAGGGTACATTGGGCCCAGCTCTTTGCCGTAAAGTGCGCCGGTTCTTTTTTTGAAGAAGAAATATGGTAGTATGTGGTTGTGCATAGACTATCGTAAGCTGAAAAAGCTGACCGTCACGAATAAGTACCTGTTTCGCAGATTGACGATTTGTTCGACCAGTTGGTAGGGTCAGTGGTGTACTCCAAGTTGGACTTGAAGTCAGGGCATTACCGGTTGCTTATTCGAGAGGACATTCCCAAGACAACGTTTGGGAAAAGGTATGGTCATTTCGAGTACTCGGTGATGTCGTTCGGTTTGACGAACGCGTCATCAGTGTTCATGGATTTGATGAACCGGGTGTTTCTGCAGTACTTGGATTCATTTATGGTGGTGGTCATTGACGATATCCTAGTGTACTCAAAGTCAAAGGCGGAGCATAAGACCAACTTGAGAGTGGTCTTGCAGATTCTAAGAGAAAACCATCTTTATACTAAGTTCTCGAAATGCGAGTTCTGGTTACAAAAAGTGACATTTTGGGGCATGTGATTAGTGGTGATGGGGTGACAGTGGATCCGGCGAAAGTTAAATTCATTAGAGATTTTCCTGTTCTGAGAAGCGTGGCGGAGGTCAGGAGTTTCCTTGAACTAGTCGGGTACTGCAGAAGGATTGAGGAGAACTTCTCGCGGAAAACATTGTCACTCACTTCTCTTACTCGAAAGGATCAGAAGTTTGTATGCACGTCGGTGTGCGCACAAGCATTCGAGAACTTGAAGGAAAGGTTAATGTTTACTCCAGTCCTAATTCTTTCTAGTGGGACTGAAGGATTTCAGATTTTCAGTGATGCATCAGGTTGTGGGTTGGGTTGCGTGCTAGTGCAACATGGCAATGTAATAGCTTATGAGTCTAGACAACTGAAGCCTCATGAGAGAAACTACCCCGTCCATGACATGGAATTGGCGGTGGTGATTTTTGCTTTGAAGATGTGGCGGCATTATGTGTATGTTGTAAGGGTGGAGATCTCCACGGACCATAAAAGCATGAGGTATATCTTGGATCAGAGAGAGTTGAACATGCGGCAGCGCATGTGGGTCGAGTCCCTTGGGGACTATGATGTGGCAATTCATTATATGCCAGGTAAGACCATCGTTGTGTTTGATGCTCTGAGTAGAAAATATTCCAAGCAAGGGAACTGGATTGAAGTGCATGACGAACGATTGGTGAGACACTTTGAGTCTCTGAGAATTATGTGTGTGGCTAGAGGTGAGTCTAGTGTGGTTCATTTGAACTGGATAGAGTTGTAGTGCGACTTGGTTGATCGTATTTGGAAGGAAACCAAAGTTGATGCGGAGTTCCAACCACTAATGGCGGAAGCTCAGTAAGGCGAAGACAGTGCCTTGGAGATGGCCAGTGGAATCTTGAAGAAAAATGGAAGAGCATGTGCACCGTAGTTCGGCGAGCTCCGTCAGAAGTTGTTGTTTGCGGCTCATTTTATGAAGTACTCCAATCATCCAGGAAGTACGAAGATGTACTTGGATTTGAAAAAATCATTTTGGTGGCCTGTGATGAAGTGGGATGTAGCTTTGTATGTGTGTCGATGTCAGATTTGTGCTTCAGTGAAGACCGAGTGTCAAAGGTCGAACGGGGTTCCTGAAGCCCCTTCCTATTCCCGAGTGGAAGTTTGACGACATCTCCATGGATTTTGTGCATGGTTTGCCTTGGTCATCGCAGGGTAACGATGTAATTTAGGTGATTTTGGATCGTCTAACCAAGGTGGCTCACTTCATTCCAAATCGAAAAGAAGATAATGTGGAGAAAGACATAGAGCTCTATGTTCGGAACATAGTGTGGCCGAATGAGATTCCGAAGAGTATCATCAGTGATCGAGATGGGCGGCTCACGTCCAGGACTGGAGGTTAGTCCAAAGGAGTTTAGGCACAAAGCTTAAGTTCAGTTCAGCATTCCATCCACAAACTGATGGTCAAACGGAGAGAACGAATCGTACTTTGCAAGATATGTTGAGGATGTGTTCTCTTGATTTTGGCAAGAGATGGGAAGACCACCTGTTTACATTCTTGTCACGACGTCAAGGCGAACCAATGCGAGCGTCGGGCTCCTGGATGCTTAGGCGATAAGGCGGACGCCTAGGCGACAATAAGGCGAGCAAGTCAAGACGACAACTACATATTTTTAAAAAAAACTAAGACAGACTTTGACTGTGAATTTTATAAAAACAGCAGATAAAGTATTAATTTTTTTTAAAAGCGAGTTAAAAAAAGATTTTTTTAATACTTTATACTGCGGTTTTTACAAAAAATGCAGTATAAAGTATTTAAAAATAAAAATAAATAAAATTTAATAAAAAAAATTAACTTTTTTTTAAAATACTTTAGACTGCGATTTTTATAAAAATCGGAATATAAAGTATTTAAAAAAACTTTTAAAATTTTTTTAAAATTACTTTTGACTGTGATTTTTATAAAAACCGCGGTTTAAAGTATTAAACAAAAATTAAAGCATGTACATATTTTAGGCTGCGGTTTTTATAAAAACCGCAATATAAAGTATGTATAGACTGCGGTTTTTATAAAAACCGCAGTCTATACTTTTTTTTAATTTATAACAAGACATCTAATGCCTTGTAAACATACGGGCGCCTGGACGCCTAGGCGACGCAATGACAAGCTTGCCTGCTTATAGTGGAGTTTTTTTACAACAATAGTTTCTAAGCGAGCATCCAGATGGCTCCATATGAAGTGTTGTACGGTAGGCGGTGTAGAACAACGATATCTTGGGTAGATGCGGGAGACACCCAACTTTTGGGCAAGAAAGCAGTGGTAGATACTTGTCAGTTGGTACGGACAATCCAAGAGCGCATGAAGGTTGCTCAGGATCAGCAGGCAAAGTATTTCAACGCGCGCCACAAAAATATGGAATTTGTAGTAGGCGATATTGTTAACTTGAAAATCAAGCCGTTCAAAAGTGTTTCAAGAATTCGTCGACTCCAGAAGTTGAGTTTGAGATACTTGGGCCCGTTCAAGGTTACAGAACGCATAGGCGGAGAAGTCTATCGGTTGGCGTTATCCGAAGAGCTGAGTGGGTTGCATGATGTTTTTCATGTCTCCATGCTGAGAAAAGTGTTGGTGGAGCCGAGTGAAGTGGTCGAGCTAGTGGCAGTGCCGGTGCCGGAAGACTTGAGGCTGATAGTTTGTCTGGTTTCCGTGGAGGACACGGAAATCCAGCATCTGCGGAATAAAGAAGTCAAGCTCGTGAAGGTGCGCTGGGACAATTGCGGACGAAACGAATTCTCTTGGGAGAGAGAGCGAGAGATCCGGGAAGACTTCCCAGAGCTGTTTTCTTAAGGTGCGTATTTATGTTTTGTATCGCTTTAAATTTCGACGACGAAATTCATTTAAGTGGGTGTAGTTGTAACGCCCCAAAATAGTTGTGCTAGTAGTAATCGACGTTGTGTCGAGTTCCTTTCAACGCAGGTGCGTCGAGTAGTACTCGATGTTGCGTCAAGTTCCTATCGACGCAAGAGCGTCGAGTAGTACTCGACGTTGCGTCGAGTTCTTATTGACGCAGGAGCGTCGAGTAGTACTCGATGTTGTGTCGAGTCCCCATCGACGCAGGTGCATCGAGTATTACTCGACATTGCGTCGAGTTCCCATCGACGCAGGTGCGTCGAGTAGCAGTTGACACTACGTCGAGCCCTTATCGACGCAGGTCACGGTAGAGTGTCGGGATCAGATTTTGTAAATTAGCGATTTCTAGACGACTGATCTTCTTGGGGCTTGATCCAATGGCCCAGACCTTATGCTTGAGAACCCTATTTAGGGCAGAGGGTTCTCCCCTCTGATCTCTTCAAGTTATTTGTGACTTGGTGGGTGAAAGTGAGAAAGAGGGCAAAGGAGGAAAAAGACCTAGATCTGCCTTCGTTGGAGCTTCGAAGATCCATCTGTCAATCCGAGACAGGATTTGTGGAAGGGAGATGAAGGCTTTTCTAACAAAGGCAAATACTCTCATCTGTGTTATTCAAGTTTTTCATGGCAAGAAAGATGTTTCGTAAGGTAACGACATCTCTCCTCCCAATTTTAGGATGCATTCATGGCATCTTTTCATTATGCTTTTATCTTCTGCAATTTCATGACACCAGTTATCTCAAATGAGAGGGGTTTGAGTCGTCTTTGTTTAAGAAAAACTACTGGGTCGATTGAGTTCTTTCCCGACATATTTGGCATTAGAAATCCACTCTGTCAGTAGATTAGGCATGGTGGGTGAAGCCGAAATCGTGAACGGTGGTCCGATTCGGTGATGTTGCTTGACGTGCATTTTAAGGATTTTGCTAGAAATTCGATTACAGCGAAGACACAGTTGTGATGCCCTTATGTTTCGTGTGAGAACGAATGTTGGCCTAGGGCGGGTAAATGTACGTGGTGAATGTGTGATTGGGTTGTGATGCCCTTTTGATTGTGAAGGCATGTGGTCAGGTGACTTACCCCGTGATGTTGTGATTCACACATGGAGGGTGTCCCGACAAGACAAGTCCCCTTCTGTGAAAATTGATAAGAACGCATATGTTTTGGACAAGCCTTATGGTGTTGTGATCCATGTGCGGGTGGGGTCGAATCAAGGGTTCTTAGCATCGATTAAGCTTGAATTGGTGGAATTGGCGAGAACGATGGTACTGACGGACAAGCCCGATGGTGTTGTGATCGATGTATGGGAGGGGTCTCAGCGGGAGTTCTCAGCCTTGGGTTTGTATGTCTTCGGGGAAATGGGAATACTCATGTGATTGATGTTAATGATGTGTGATGATATGTTAGAATCATACACGTTATAGAGTGCATTGGGTGAAACTCAGGTTTGCATTCATGCTGAATTGGTAGGCCTCATATTTACTTATTCAGCCTACAAACGTGAATGATGCTTGTAACATCATACCTGTTACTTTGTTTCTATGTTATTTATGTTTTATTACATATGCATATGAAGTACTTACCTGCAGGGTGATGGAGTGCCCCGAGGTCCGCTAGGGACGGCCGGGAGGAGGGGTGTTTGTTACACAGTTGAGGTCAGCATTAGCTGACCCGCGTTACATCAAATTTTTACAGGGCAAGGATCGCAAACTGGAGCTAGCTCGCTGGCCAAAAAAGGTCAAGCCTCATGAAGTGTATCTCCTCCTGTTTTGGTAGTGTTATGTTGTTTTTACTTCGTTTTTAGCTTGCATGCTGAGGTAGCATAGAAATGTCGTACTTGTGATATGATGATGTGATGTGTGTTATTTTGGATATTGTATTGGGGTAAGGCCCGAAGGACATTTGGACTGTTATGGTAGTGTGGACAGATTCTGCTTTCTAGTAGTGTTTCCATTGCTTTAAATTCTGACTTTTGAGATGGGTAGTTTTTTATATGATTTTATAATACCAAAGTTTTGGCGTCTATATGTTGTGGGGCACGGCCAGACCCATATTATATGGTCATTGCATTTGAGGTGTTACACATGCAGCAGAAAAGAAGAATTTGGTGAGAGGTCATGTTTCTAAAAGTAAGTAACCTCAGTGTGATTGAGGCAACCACAATGAGTACACAGGTAAGGGGATTGTCCCCTAGAACGATGGAGATCATTACGCCCACCACCCCGAGATACAGAACGGCCTTCACGAGCAAGAAAAGGTGGAGGTTTGTCGTCAGAACTATGATGGGGGAGAGGACAATGGGAGTTAAGTGGGGTGTCACCTACAACAACATCAGACAATGATGGAATAGTCTGGACACTATGAAGGTGCGAAGGAAAAAGGGCCATCATCTATGCAATACCGACAACTTCTTTTTGAGCTTTTGAGCGGTAAGATCCGGTGTTAGGGTCTAGTGTTGAATCTAGGTCTCAACAAGAGTCTTGGATTGGGCAACAAAGAACGTGAGGTCACCATCTGCACCTGGGTCGATATTCTGAAAAGCCAATAAAATATCAAATAAGTGTTAGAGGCTATCTTTCCCATAATGGAGAGAGCGGAGTTCATCTCACATTGCATTGGTAGTGGTGTGATACATAGCCATCTGATATGGCTAATTATCTATGAAGTTCAATATCCAAGATTGAACTCATCCATCATCCCAAATCCACTGCTCGGTGGGCTCGGCAGGGTTGTCCTAAGTAAGATGATGAAGAAGCCTCTTATTCAGGAGAACGTGGTGCATCGAGTGCACCCATTCCACAACATTCTTGTTCCTGGTGAGGGAAAGAGTGGTGATCCGTAATTCATCTTGAGATCAGGGAGAGGAACTAGAGCAAGAATCGAAAGTGTCGAGGTAGCAGGTGCAGCATTCGGGCCCAACGGGGGCGAGTCCTCAACTCACAAGACCGCGGGAGCTCAAATTGATGAGGGGTTGGGTAGTTTCAAGGACGAGACCACTGCAACAAAAGAAGAACGCGAGAATACCACAACATAAATCGTAAGAGTTGGAGAAGGATGGGGTTGCATGGTCTCAATAGAGGAGCGGCGAGTACACGAGTTCTGCGGTCTCAAGAGGAGTGTTCTCGACAGGATTAGCAGGAGGCGAGCTATAATCTGAGATATGCAGACTAAGGAGGAGAGGTCTCGGACACATGAGGCGAGCTGAGTTTTGCGAACTCAGGAGGCGAGCAGCAAGCTCGGCGGGCTTAGCAGGCTCTGTGAACTTTCACAAGGTGCGGGAATAGGGAGAATCCACAAGGAGAAACCTCTACATGGTTACAGCGGTCACGACGGGCGTTGTGGTCACAACAAGGAATCGAAGAGCTCAGTGTCAAAGGGAATAGGAGAGAGCGGTCTCGGAGGGCAGAGGAGGCAAGGTCTCTGTTGTCTCGGTTACAAACAGGTAACCACAAGGTGGAACCGGGGATGCGGTGGACTCAACGCGGGGAGTTCGCGGAGTTAAGGGAGCTAAGGCGGACTTGCAAGAGCTATGGTGAACATGAGGGCAGCGATGATGGGTCCCAACAGATAGCGGAAGAGCGATTTGCCAGAATGGCGAGTGTGGGCTCAAGCCGAGTACAAGAGTGTGAGCTCAATCAAAAAAACTTCAAGATTCGTACTGTCTCTGATACCATATATGAAATTAGAAAATAGAGAATAAAAAGTGGCATAAATTATTCTCCTTGAATTAATAATCTAACACATATACAAGATTCTTCTTATATAGAGAGAAGGAAAATGAACTAAGAATGAACCCAAGATGTGGGACTAAAGGAGCTGTTATGAGCCTTCCCCTTTGATCCTTTGACGGGGGATGAAGGATGTGGGGTCGATCGGGAGAAGGGGACCTGCGCGGGTTGCGGCTAGGCAGACGCACGAGTTTTTCCCGTGGGATAGAGAGAGAGATAGGAAGAGGGAAATTAAGAGAGAGAGAGACTTGGGTTCTAATTTCATGCATACCAAACAAGGTTTAACCGGCCATATAAGTAGGTTCACAACTTGCCCCCCATTTGCACTTACGACAAATGGGTAAAATACTTTAAAAATTAACACAAAATTTTACGATAACTGGCATTGTCACCTGACAAAACAGCGTCGCCCCCGTCCGAATACAGCTTGTCCTCAAGCTGGATCGAAGGGTATTGTCCTGTCTTCTCCACCTGTCGCGTCCTCATTGGGAGGATCATCTACTTCGAGCCAAAATAAGTGTTTGCATCGATGTCATGCCGTGAAATGTTCATCACAATTGTAGCAAAAGCCTTTCTCGCGACGCTCCGCCATCTCGGGGCGGGTCAAACGGCGGCAAACAGTAGGCCGCGGTGGATCATCCCGGAGTGGTGTCCTGTCAGGAAAGCTGGCTAGAGAGTAAGTGCCCTGATAGTCCCGACATCCTAATGGCGGATGATCTAATATGAGTCATCGTTCACAAGCACTGACAAGGCTCATAGCTGTGTTGAGATCACGTGGCAGAAGGAATTCCACATCCCATCGTAATCGCTCGTGAAGGCCGGCGGTGAAGAGGGGAACTTGTTACTCCGGTAAGACGGATGTTGCCTTAGACTGTAGAATTTGGAATTGTTCTAGATAGGTGTCGATGGAGCCGTCTTGTTTGAGGTTCACAAGATCGTCGAGTGGGTTTCCTTGTAAAGCAGGACCAAACCGTAGGGTGCGGTCCGTACTGAATTCGGCCCACGAAGTGTTGGGGCGTTCCCGCAGATATTGAGTGAACCACAATTGCGCTGGGCCAAGAAAGTGGAAGGACGCAATGCCGACGCATTCTTCCTCTGGCGTGCACTGATTGGCGGAGAAAATATCACAATGGGTAAGCCAAGGAAGAGGACCTTCGCGGCCCTCGTAGATAGGAAAATCCATCTGAATAGTCTGTGCGTAGGCGGGATATTCCACGCTGGTAGGAGCGGCGGAGTCCACGTGGCTTGCCAAAGGGTGATCGGCCGTGCGCAAGGACAGAGGAGAAGGCAGCCCTTATAGGGCATCCAAGCGTGCATTGAGGGCGTCCATTTTGGCATTCTGCGTTGAAAGCATGGTTTGGAAGAGTTCTATGACCTGGGAGAGCAACGAAGCATCGTCAGCCATCGGGAATAGGACTGGGCGGCTAGCCGGTAGTGTTGGAAGCAAGCCGGCGGAGGAGAGGGGCCGCTGGGTAGTGGCTGCGGGGCTAGGAAAGCGGACATGAGTTGATAAAGGGTCGGTGGGTTCTAGACTGCAGAGCTGCGACCGGAGGGCTGGGGGGTGGGCGTGCTGGAGCGAAGAAACCGTCGGAAGAAGAGCCGACGCTTGGCCACTGTGTGTGCGTGTCGGGGCTGGGAGAGCGTACCAGAGCGGAAGAAACGCAGGATATGGAGAGGTCGGCGGCTTCCTCTGATACCAGACTGTTATAAGCCTTCCCCTTTGATCTCGTGACTGGAGGAAGAGCAATGGAGGGGGATGAGGGATGGAGCGTCGATTGGGAGAGGGGGACCTGCGCGGGTTGCGGCTAGGGCAGACGCACAAGTTTTTCCCATGGGTTGGAGAGAGAGATAGGAAGAGGGGAAATTAAGAAAGAGAGACTTGAGTTCTAATTTCTTGCATACCAAACAAGCTCTAACCGGACATATAAGTAGGTTCACAACATGCCTCTCATTTATGCTTACGACAAATGGGTAAAATACTACAAAAATTAACACACATAAATTTAAGATAACTGACATCGTCACGTCACATAACATTGTTGCCCCAGTCCGAAGACAGCTTGTCCTCAAGCTGGATCGAATGGTATTGTCGTGTCTTCTCCGCCTGTCGCGTCCTCATTGGGAGGATCATCTATTTCAAGCAAAAATAAGTGTTTGCATTGATTTCCTGTCGTGAAATGTTCATCACAATTGTAGCACAAGCCTTTCTCAAGACACTCCGCCATCTCGGGGGGGGGGGGGGGGGGGGGTCAAACGGCGGCGGATAGTAGGCCGCGGTGGATCGTCCCGGAGTGGAGTCCTGTCAGGCAAGCTGGCTAGAGAGTAAGTGCCCTGATAGTCCTGACGACCTAACAGCGGACGATCTAATAGGAGTCGCCGTTCACAAGCCCTGGAGAGGCTCATAGCTGTGTTGAGATCACGTGACAGAAGGAATTCCACATCCCATTGTAATCGCTCGTGAATGTCGGCGATGAAGAGGGGAACTTGTTGATCCGATAAGACGGACGATGCCTTAGACAGTAGAATTTGGAATTGTTCTAGATAAGTGTCGTTGGAGTCGTCCCATTTGAGGTTCACAAGATCGCCGAGTGGGTTTCCCAATAAAGCAGGACCAAACCGTAGGGTGAAGGCCGTACTGAATTTGGCCCACGAAGTGTTGGAGCGTTCTCTCAGAAGTTGAGTGAACCACAATTGCACTGGGCCAAGTAAGTGGAAGGAGGCAATGTCGACGCGTTCTTCCTATGGCGTGCGCTGATTGACGAAGAAAATAACACAACGGGTAAGCCAAGGAAGAGGATCTTCGCGGCCATCGTAGATGGGAAAATCCATCTGGATAGTCCGTGCGTAGGTGGGATATTCCGCGCTGGTAGGAGCGGCGGAATCCACGCGGCTTGTCGAAGGGTGATCGGCTGTATGCAAGGGCGGGGGAGAAGGCATCCCATGTAGGGCATCCAAGCGTGCGTTGAAAGAGTCCATTTTGGCGTTCTGCAAAAGGTTTGAAGAGTTCCATGACCTGAACGAGCGACGGAGCATCGTCAGCCAACGGGAATAGGACTGGGCGGCTAACCGGTGATGTTGGAAGCAAACCGGCAAAGGAGAGGGGTCGTTGGATAGTGGTCGCGGGGCTAGGAAAACGGAGAAGGGACGGCGTGGGTGCTGGACTGCAGAGCTGCTGTCGGAGGGATGGGGGGTGGGCGTGCTGGAGCGGAGAAACCGCCGGCAGAAGAGCCAGCGCTCAGCCGCTGTGTGTTCGCGTCGGGGCTGGGAGAGCGTACCAGTGTAGAAGAAGCGCGGGAGATGGAGAGGTCGGCAGCGGCCTCTGATACCAGACTGTTATGAGCCTTCCTCTTTGATCTCGTGACCGGCGGAGGAGAAATGGTGGAGGATGAGGGATGCGGCGTCGATCGGGAGAGGGAGACCTGCACGGGTTTTTTTCGTGGGTTAGAGAGAGAGATAGGAAGAGAGAAAATTAAGAGAGAGAGAGAGAGAGACTTGGGTTCTAAATTCATGCATACCAAACAAGGTCTAACCGGCCACATAAGTAGGTTCACAACATGCCCCTCATTTGGGCTTACGACTGTTGAAGTTGGTGACCGGGCGGTCTGTCTTGGCGGGTTGAAGACCGCGCGGTCTGGCGGTTTGACTCGCCGACTTGTAAACCGGGCGGTCTAGCGATCTTCACAGGCGACCTCTCTGCTTCTCTTGCTGTAGCCGTGCGGTTAGCCCTTCTGTCTAACCGCGCGGCTTGTGCGGTTTACTTTGTATAGTCCGCTTAGCTTGTAAATTTTTAGTCTCACATCTCTTATTTGTATTCTCTCATCTCTCCTCCATTCTATATAAGGGAGGGCATACCTTTGTAATAGTTACCTTTTTCGGATAATAAAATTTCAGTTAAAACCATTTTGGTTTGTTTTCTGTTCGGTTTCTACATGGTATCAGAGGACACGGTCGTTTCCTCCTGATTGTGTGCGCTCTCTGATTCTCGCGGCTTGTTTTCCTCTCTCCGCGACCTGTCTTGCGGCTTGCACTCTCCTCTGTCCGCTGCCCTGTTCGCGCGGCTTGCTTCTCTTTGGTTCTCTTCTCCTGCTGCTATTCGTCCCCGCGACCTGTCTCGTTGTCGCCGCGACCTGTCTCGTTGTCGCCGCGACCTGTCTCGTTGTCGCCGCGACATGTCTCTTTGGTTCTCCTCTATTCGCCGCGCTCTACTTCTTGTTGCCTTCTACCCGCTCCTGCTTGCTAGTCGCCCCGGCCTCATCTTTTGTCGTGCGACTTGTTCTCCTCTGTTCACCCGACTTTTTCAGGCCGTGCGACTTCTTTCCCTCTGCTTTGCTCTGCTTCTTGGTAGCGGCCTTCCTAGCCGCACGACCTGTTTTCTGTTCGCCCGGCTTGGTGCTCTTTTCTCTTCTCGCGGCTTGTTCTTATCGTCGCGGTTTGCTCCTCTCTTGCTTCCATGGCTTTCCCCTCCTCCAGCCTGTCCGCCTCCGTGGTCACCTCTTCTGGTAGTGCTCATGTTGTTACTCGCGGAAGATGGCTAATCGACTCTGGTGCAACAAATCATATGACAGGCAATCATCAATGTTTCTCTCTTCTTGACACACATGCTCGGTTGCCCCCGGTCATTGTTGCTGATGGATCTCCCTCCTCGGTCCATGGGACGGGCATGGTTCAAGTGACTCCATCTCTCTGCTTGACTGATACCCTCTATGTACCCAAGTTTCCGTGCAATTTATTATCGGTTACTTTTTATGCAAGCAACTACGGTGTTCTGTCATATTCACCCCTAGCTCTTGTGCTTTTCAGGATCCGGACTCCCACCGGACGATTGCTACCGGGACTGAGAGTGGTGGCCTCTACTTCCTCGACAACGTTTCTGCTCTATCCGCCTTCTCCTCCTCCTCTACAGATCTTCTCCAATGGCATCTTCGCCTTGGACATGCTCCTCCCCGAATTCTCCGCCAGCTCCTGCCGCACCTCCCTCCTCATCATCCTCCTCTAAACTGTGATGCATGTCAACTTGGCAAACATCACCGCTCATCCTTCCCACCAACGCAAAGTCGGGGCTCTTCCCGTCCGTTCGACCTCGTTCACTCTGACATATGGGGTCCCGCTCCTAACCTCACCATCGGTCGGGGTAGTTCCTATTTTGTCACCTTCATTGATGATTTCTCTCGATGTACGTGGGTATATCTTCTCAAAGATCGCTCCGAGCTGTCCTCTGTTTGGACCTCCTTTTATTCTATGGTTAAGACTCAGTTTGATACGTCTATTAAACTCCTTCGTTCAGACAATGCTAAGGAGTATCTTAGCCACGACTTCTCCTCCTTTTGTATTCACCATGGTGTTCTTCGTCAAACAAGTTGTGTCTACACCTCACAATAAAATGGGGTGGCGGAACGCAAAAACCGTCACCTCCTTGATGTCGCTCGCACTATGATGACTCAAATGCATGTTTCTCGCTCCTATTGGGGTTATGCTGTCCTCCTCTCCTGCTATCTCATCAATCGCCTTCCCTCCACAGTTCTCCACGGTGCTACCCCCTTCTCCATTCTTTATCCGGACAAGGATCCCTTTCCTCTTCCTCTGCACATCTTTGGGTGCACCGCTTTTGTGCACTCTCCCGCTGCCACCCGTGATAAACTCTCACCACGTGCCACCAAATGTGTCTTTCTGGGCTACTCTCCCACTCAGAAAGGATATTGCTGCTTTGACCCTGTTACCCGCAAGCAATTTGTCTCTGCGGATGTCACCTTCTTTGCCAATGCCTCTTACTTCTCTCCCGCTTCCTCTTCTACTCCTTCTGATCCTACTTCTCATACCAACCCATCCATTCCCTCTGCTCCCACTGATGTTCCGCCCTCTCCACCCACTCCACCGTCTTCCCCATCCTCATCATCTCCACCCTCTACTCCGCTTTCTCCCTCCACTCCGCTGCCATCTCTCTCTACTCCCTGGCCAGCTCTCTCCACCACGGATACTCCGGATACTGAGGCACCTGCTGACCTGGATCTCCCGATTGCTCTTCGCAAAGGGGTTCGGGCTTGTACCCAACACCCGCTTGCTGCAGTTGTTTCCTACGATCGTCTTACCCCTGCTCGCAGAGCTTTTGCACTGGCTATCTCGGCCACTGCCACCCCTCGTTCCTATCAGGAGGCCCTTGCTATTCCCCACTGGAAGCTGGCCATGGATGAGGAAATGGCGACCCTCACGGAGCGGGGTACATGGACTCTTGTTCCTCCTCCCTTCGGTACTGATGTTGTTGGCTGTCGCTGGGTCTTTGTGGTCAAATTTCGCCCAGACGGCACTGTGGATCGGTATAAGGCTCGCCTTGTTGCTAAGGGCTTTACTCAGACCTATGGGGTTGATTACTTTGACACCTTCTCCCCTGTGGCTCGTCTCAGCACTATCCGGGTCCTTCTCTCTGTGGCCGTCAATCGGGATTGGCCGATTTCTCAGCTGGACGTCAAGAATGCCTTCCTTTATGGTGATCTTCACGAGACCGTTTACATGGAGCAACCTCCTGGGTATGTTGCTCAGGGGGAGACACGAGTATGCCGGCTGCAGAAGGCAATTTATGCCCTCAAGCAGAGTCCTCGAGCTTGGTTTGACAAGTTCAGCGGCATTGTGGCGGCTGTTGGTTTTGTGCGAAGCTCTGCTGATCACTCTCTCTTTATTCGCAAAACTCCTTCTGGGCTGGTTGTTCTTGCTGTGTACGTCGATGATATTCTTCTAACTGGCGATGACCAGGAAGGGGTAGCCCTGACAAAGCGACATCTTCGCCAACATCTGATCACTAAAGATATGGGCTCTCCAAAGTACTTTCTGGGGATCGAACTCTCTCGGAAGCCCGACTCCTTAGTTCTCTCTCAGCGTAAGTATGTCCTTGATCTTTTAAAAGAGGCAGGATTAACTGGAGCAAAACCTGTCCGATGCCCCATGGCTACTGGGGAGGACAAAACCTGGACAGATGATTCGCCTCCTCTTTCAGATAGTTCGCGGTACAGGCGTCTGGTTGGTAAGCTCATATATCTCACAGTGACCAGACCCGACATTTCCTATGCTGTGGGCAAGGTGAGTCAATTCATGCAAGCGCCTAGGGAGTGTCATCTACAGTCCGCCTTGCGGATCTTGGAGTATGTCAAAGCAGCGCCTGGGAAAGGATTACTTTTTCAGAAGAATGGTCATCTGAGGATTGAAGCCTACTCAGATGCAAGTTATGCTGATGACAAAGGGGATCGCAAGTCAACCTCAGGTTTTTGCACCTTTGTTGGGGGAAATCTGGTGAGCTGGAAGAGCAAGAAGCAGTCTGTTGTCTCCAGGTCCAGTGCAGAAGCTGAGTATCGCAGTATGGCGTCAACCACTTGTGAGTTGAAATGGTTGCGGGCTCTCATGCTAGATTTAGGAGAGGTGTACAACCATCCTCTACCTATGTTCTGTGATAACAAGGCCGCCATATACATCTCCAAAAATCCGGTATTCCGTGAAAGAACAAAGCACATTGAGGTTGACTGCCATTTCATTCGTGAAGAGATTTTAAAAGAACAAATTTGCACTCCGTTTGTCACGTCTGATAAAGAGCTGGCTGACATCTTCACCAAGCCAGTTTCCGCCTCGTTTCTGCATGTTTGCGACAAGTTGGGCATGATTGATATATATGCTCCAGCTTGAGGGGGAGTGTTGAAGTTGGTGACTGGACGGTCTGTCTTGGCGGGTTGAAGACCGCGCGGTCTGGCGGTTTGACTCGCCGGCTTGTAAACCGGGCGGTCTAGCGATCTTCACAGGCGACCTCTCTGCTTCTCTTGCTGTAGCCGTGCGGTTAGCCCTTCTGTCTAACCGCGCGGCTTGTGCGGTTTACTTTGTATAGTCCGCTTAGCTTGTAAATTTTTAGTCTCACATCTCTTATTTGTATTCTCTCATCTCTCCTTCATTCTATATAAGGGAGGGCATACCTTTGTAATAGTTACCTTTTTCGGATAATAAAATTTCAGTTAAAACCATTTCGGTTTGTTTTCTGTTCGGTTTCTACAACGACAAATGGGTAAAATACTATAAAAATTAACACACATAATTTTAAGATAACTGGCATCGTCACGCCACATAACAGGAGCCTAAGAGAGGAATGGGTGCAATGGGCCATTACACAGAGGCCAAGTACAATGCCTATAAATAAACTATTTATGGGCCTTCTTTAACAATATTATTATACTATTATAGGTGTTACATATGCTACTACTAGTACTTAGTATTCATGTCCATACTTGCTTGCATGTGGTCACACTTTGTAGTTGGAATAGTGATGTACCGACATACTCTGTTTGACAAATATTTTATTATATTTGCAACACATGGATGATCACAATTGATGTGTTTGAGTTGGAGAAATACCTACTACTATCTTAGTTATTTTTCAGTATTAGATTATCGATGTAACAAGATAATACAACGATGATATTCGTGAATTATGAACGAACAAATTATTATTACTTTACCATATGTTTCCGTTATGATATAATTGTGTATTCTATGTGATGACTTTGTGATCTTAAATCGTATCTTTCATTCTCAAGCCAAGATTTTTGGCCCAATGAGACAATTTCCAATTGATTAGAAATTCTTGGAATCAAGAAAAATGAGAGCTCATAAGAGTGTTCTTGAGTTTCTCTTTCCATCTCCTCGGGCTTCTTGTTGCTTAGGCAGGTCACAAATGAAGGCTGGTGTATGAGTAGAGAATCCTAATGATACAGAATTTTAAGAGCATTGTTGGCAAACATTATTTATGAGCAATGTCTTGCCACCATGACAAGTGGTAGTATTTTTGCAAACTAAACATAAACAACAATACAAACATGAAAATTAAGAATACAAGATATTTAGTTCAATGTGATAAGAGCGGCTGTTCCTTAGTAACATAGACAGCTTCACAGGATTACAAAAGAAATAAATAAAGATGAAGACTGGCAAAAAAACAGATCTATTGTGCACGTTATAAAAAAATATTGATACCTTTGCGAGTAATTCATAGCCTACTTTGATCCTCACATCTTGGTCCTTCTGGAAATCAAGTATGCTCCATGCCAACTCAACTGCACCCTTAGCCTTCCTCTGGACAATTTTGAATAATGTTTGCAAAACAAAGAGAGATAAACTCAGTCACCATTAGGTGAACAACTCAGTATGCATGCCCTCAGTTATGTAACTGTTAAATTAATTTAAAATAGCTGATTCAAAAAAAATCATTGAGCATAACTCAATGAGTGAGAAGCGGAAACGAAGTAATAAATAAAAACAGTAATAAAATTCATGAAATTAAAATACCATCATATTTTGTTGGATTAGGTTGGGCACTGATTTCAAATATCTATGGGTCATAAGAGAATTTATGACATGTAGACATGATAACTCATTTATTATAGAGGTTGAATATGTGTACTTATACAGATACAAAGCAAGAACCAAAAATAATCCAGGCACAATGGAACTAACCTATATAGAAGGTGAGATACTAATGAGCCATTAGAATGGGCTTTCTTTTCTTGGTTTCAACACACTTCCCGCAAGCAAGCTGAAGATAAACATTAATCATGACTAGCTTGGTTGTAAAACATGTAAAGGATCTTCGGGGAAGAGGCTGTGTTACGGTTGCGCATCCCCACGAGACAAGCACGCGCCGATAAGACGTCATGGCAAGTCCACACGCGGAGGAAGACGATGACGGATCCGTCTGGAGGAGGAGAGACCAAAGACGCGCCGCCAACATGATTAGCTTATTTGTATTTTCTTATGTTATATTCTGTTATGTGTACGCTATATTATTCGCTCTGCCTTTTGTTATCCGCACCCCGAAACCTATAAGGGATTGTGATGTACAGAAGGATGAGACATTGGCAAAGGAGCAGGTGCGGCGCGTGATGCCATGGGTCGGAAGACTGGAACGTATGTGGGTGAGGAGAGCGGATATGTGGAAGTAGACCTTGCATGAAGAACCTCAGGTAATGATCGTGCGGTAGCCCGGGGACGTGGGAGACCGGGATAACGAACTCGTCTACATAATCGTACAGGCCAGTAGTCTGGTTGATGCTGCAAATACGCTGGATAGTGTGACCGTGAACTATCTACGCATTCGTCTTAGGCGGATCGACGCCATTTTTGGGGTAGCTTGGCTCCGCACGCTCGGCGATGTACGCGTCAATTGGGAGACTATGACAATGCAGTTCCTCCAAGGGGCAAGTCATATCGCCTCGACGGTGCATCCGCTCCCTGTTCTCCCTTGGCACGATCTAGCGGACCACGGATGTCAACCTCTCTGCAGGGTAGTGGGCCCTCTTGGGCCTGTCCGATGTGACTTTCCCTTCCCCAACGGACCAGCAAGAGCATTTATTGCGCTCGTCGCGGTGATCCAGCCTCCAGGATGGCCACCATCCCGGCCGACCTACCGACCACGCCAGTGCCCTCCAGCCCAGGACCACATCGACTTAAGCGCAGTTATTCCGTTCTGATCATGGGCAAAAGGATGAGCTCGAGCCGCTAATGCAGAGGATGCTACCGGGGGGCTTACCCATTCTAGTGCAAGCTTATTTTCTAGCCCGATGCTTCTGGTCCAAAAGAAAGATGTCAGTTGGCATCGTACTTGTTGAGACTATATTTGCCAGCAGGACACGTGTGTGTGGGACCGCATGTTTGGGCTTTCCCCATCGCGTTCCAGGTCTGGGTGTTGACCCCGGTGGGCCCCCTTGTGTGGCGGAATATCCCCGCGGTCCTGTGGTTGGGATTAGTCCCACATCGCCCGTAGCAGGTGATTCTTTGTGTTCATGTACCCCGCCACCCTTCATCTCAATACCTGGGTTTTGAGATGAACTAATGGGTTGGCGGGTTCTAACTTGGTATCAAAGCGGGTTGTCCTGCTGCGGGGGTGTGTTGAGACTATATTTGCCAACAAGACACGTGTGTGGGGGACCGCATGTTTGGGCTTTCCCCATCGCGTTCCAGGTCTGGGTGTTGACCCCGGTGGGCCCCCTTGTGTGGCGGAATATCCCCGCGGTCCTGTGGTTGGGATTAGTCCCACATCGCCCGTAGCAGGTGATTCTTTGTGTTCATGTACCCCGCCACCCTTCATCTCAATACCTGGGTTTTGAGATGAATTAATGGGTTGGCGGGTTCTAACTGTACTACCCAACCAAGCTACTTGATCATTGCTACCACCTACAGGGGGACTTTGGCTCGCAGGAGGTCCCTATTGCTGGGTCTTATTGTCTAGAGTTTGAAGCTACATGGCTGCCCCAAGATCATTTTTGTCGTCAGTCCTCCGACTACTACCTTGGGGACGAGGCATATTTTCCAGACTGCGCACACGCCGACGAGACACACACGCGCCGACGAGACGTCATGACGAGTCCACACGCAGAGGAAGACGATAGCGAGTCCGTTTGGAGGAGGATAGACCAAAGACGTGTCGCGATATGATTATCTTATTTGCATTCGGTTAAGTTATATTATGTTATATGTACGCTTTATTATTCGCACTGCTTTTCGTTATGCGCACCACGCATCTATAAGTGATTGTGTTGTACTTTTTTCCATTATGCTTGGATGTATGGAATTTAGGGTTGCTGTTATGGTACTCCGATCTGGATCGTGTATGGGGGCCGGTGTGGCGATTGGATCCCCGCCCGGGTGAGGCTTGCGGAGCTCCTTGTCGAGCAATGGTCGCCTACGGTAGCAGTAGGAGGGAAGAGAGGGAGGAAGAAGAAGGAGAGAAGAGTGGGGAGAGGAGATCGGAGGAGAAGAAGAGGAGGCGCAGGCGTCGGGGGTTCTTACGACGATGCGGAAGGCGCGGGCGACAGGGATTTTTGCACGGGGCGATGCGGACGGGGGCTAGGGCTCGGAAATCGCACGGGTTGAGAGAGAGAGGGAGAGGAAAGTTAGAGAGAGAGAGATTGGGGAAATAAAATTATTCCTACTTCTTTTCTCCAAAGCAAAGGCCTATGTATGGCCACACAAGTCCAACCAAGCAACATAATAAAAATGTACGCGCCCCTCACCTGGGCTTAGACAAGTGAGCATAATTAAAAGAAATATGAGACATAAAAATATAAGGATAATAGAGGTCACGCCATCGGCGCTTGGCGACGGCGCTGGTATGTACGTCCCCAAAGAGGATCCCTCTCCGGGTTAGCGTCCATCGGAAGTGCCGTAACAGTTGCTCTCTAGTTTTTTCTTCTTGTTCCCTCCTCCTTCCTCTCCCTCACCACCGTCAGCCCTCCCCAACGCTGGATTTCTCTCCAGGATCGTGTCACTATGCAAGAATGCCAGTGATCTGTTTTATAAATGGTACGTGTTAGAGGATCACTTTTTTTTCTTTTACTTTATACATGATAAAGTGACAATCTATTTCAATATGTTTAGTCCTTCCATGGAATATTGGATTTTCATCTATGTGAATTGCAACCTTGTTGTCACGAAATAGTACAGCATGTGTCATCTAACTTAAAGTTCCATAAGAAGAGAGTTGAGAAGCACTGGCTCAGAGATAGTTTGTGTCATGGCTCTATACTCAGCTTCGGTAAAGGAGCGAGAGACAATTTTTTGTTTCTTACAACATGTAATTGGATTCTATCCCAAGAATATCATATAAGCGCTCGTAGATTTTCGATCATCAATCGATACAGCAAAATCATTATCAGCAAAGGCTGTGAGTGACAATTTAGATGATGATTGTAGAGAAGTCTTTGCCGAGGAGTTCTTTTCAAGAAATATATAATATGTTCAAAGCATTCGTGTGAACGATAAAGGACTTTGCATACACTGGCTCATAGTGCTTACTGCAAATGCTATATAATGTAAAGAAACAGTGAAGTAAATGAGTTTCACAACTACTCATATGTACTAGACAGGATTTGACAGAAGTAGATCAGAAGAGGATTCCAACCAAGAAAGCTTGACGTTGGAATCCATAAGGGAATCTACAGGTATGCATCTGAGGTGTCTTATTTCAGCTAGAGATTCAAAAGTGTACTTCCTCGGAGAAAATTGAAATTCCTTATGATTTCTTAATGCATCAATTCAAAAGAAGTGTTGGAGATGTCCAAGGACCTTTGTATGAAAGATGAATGTCATGTGTATTTTGACCATGGAGATACCTCCAATATCATCCCTTCTGATGATGATGGCATGTATGTAAACAAGTAATATGACAATACCTTGAGCTCTCCGATCGATGAAAGGGATGCAACAGTCATTTTCGGTGAAGTCAATTCCTTGTAGTAAAGTACTGAATTCATCAAATCATATGCACCGCGATTGTTTCAAGCCGTAAAGGACTTCATCAACAGATATACTAGAGACTCCTTAGTCGCTCAAAGTCGGGAGATTGTGCATGCAAATGGTTCCGAAGAGATCATAATGTACGAAAGCATTTTTCACATCCAACTAATGAAGAGGAGGCCGCCTGTAAAAAACTGTTACAAATAGAAGAACTTGCACAGTGAGTAATTCTGCTATGATAGAGAAGGTCAGAGTATAATAAGATCTAAAGTGCCAAGTAAACTCTTTGGCAGCAAGACCGGCCTTGAATTCCACTATGCCATCACATTTCTGCTTTACCATGAAAGGCCACTTACAACCAACCACTTTCTATCCTACAGGCAAGGGAACTCCACTTACAACATAGCAAGGGAACTCCACTTTCTGTGCCATCACATTTCTGCTTTACCATGAAAGGCCACTTACAACCAACCACTTTCTATCCTACAGGCAAGGGAACTCCACTTTCTGTTAGTTACACTAACATAGCAGCTGAGATCTGTGAAGAATAAGAGGGAGAAGAGACCTATGAAAAATCTGGAGCTGTAGGTTGAGTTTCGGACTCAGTATCATGGACGATGGGAAGAGGCATTAGAGGAAAATTGGAGGGTGGTTGTGATGGAAAATACGCAGTCTTCAAGGAAGGTACAAACACAAGAGACAATGGTGCAAGAGGTATTGGGATCATAATAGAGATAGCCTCGATGAGTCTAAAAGCAACCTACAAACGTCATATATTGATCGTGAGGGTCAAGATTATCCCAAGTGGGTATGAAGTGGGAGTAACAAATACACACAAAATTTTTAGAGGGACAGGAAATGGCTCCGCGTTTGAAAACAGGATGAAGAATGGCGTTTAGTTGTTGAGGAGAGTTGATGGTCCCGTCAATATTACTACTTGTCTCCCCCTGGCGAGGACCAAAATATAGTCCAAAGAGAAGTCTCAGATGATCGAGGTGAGCAGCCTGAGTCTGGCTATAGACTAGTAAATAATCAAAGTATACCACCAGAAACTTGCCCATGTAGGGCCGCAACATCTGCGTCATAACTCGCATAAACGTGCTCGGGGCATTGGACAGCCCAAATGGCATAACTAGCCACTCATATAGGCCGTCCATGGTCTTGAATGCGGTTTTCCACTCGTCCCCCTCACGAACTTGTATCTGATGGTACCCACTACGAAGGTCGATCTTGGAGAATATCTGGGCACCAGACATAGGATCCAGTAGGTCATCGAGTCGTGGGATCGGGAAACAATACTTGACCGTGATTTTATTAATGGCGTGGCTATCGATGCATATACGTCAACTACCGTCCTTCTTACGGGTAAGAAGGGCGGGGACCGCACAAGAACTCATTCTCTCACGAATGAACTGCTTCCGGAGAAGCTCGTCAACCTGCCGTTTGAGCTCAGTGTGCTCATCTGGGTGCATACGGTAATGGGGCAGGTTCGGGAGGGAGGCACTCGGGACTAAATCAATGGCATGCTGAATGTCCCGTGGGGGAGGCAGCTCATCGGGGAGCACGTCTGGCATGATGTCCGCAAACTCGCCTAAAAGGGGATGCATCGTGGGTGGGTAGTCAACTGGGGTGTCCTCATTAACCTGGGTAGCGGCGACTACATAAATGACGTTTGACTCAGTGCTATCTCGTAGGAACTCACCTCGCCTCAAAATATGCAGTGGACGCGAGGAGCTCGTGCTCACAGATGGCTCTACCACACCCTTGGATCGATCTCGGGGCTGGGTGGGCGTCAACGTAATCTTTCGCCCCTTGTCATAAAAGACACATGTGTTCGAGCGACCGAAGCACGTGACATCACGATCGAATAACCAGGGGCGGCCAAGCAACACATGAGCTACGTCCATGGGAATGACATCGCACCAGACCTTGTCCTGAAAGGACGCAATAGTGATCGGGACTAAGCAACGCTGGGTGATCTGGATCGCTGTCTTGTCGACCCAGACGACACAGTATGGGTGGGGGTGAGGCTCGGCCTTCACCTGCATACGGTCAATCCCCTTCTGGGATACGATGTTCACGCAACTCCCACTATCAATAGCTAGCTTGCAGGGACCGCCTGCACTAGGAAAGTACGTGTAGAAGATGGTAGTGCACCTCCAATCCTCATCCACATGTGGGGTGTGCAGGAGGCATCTAATCACTCTCACTTCTAACGATCACTAGGCATCACTCTCCCAACCTTCCTCAACTTCGGCCTTAACTTCCACTGGGGCCTCCTCTTCGTCCTCTAAACCCTACTCCTCCTCAACTAGCAGGTTCCGCGTGGGGCACTGTGCCGCCACGTGGCCTCTGCCAGAACATCTAAAAGATACAATGCCCTCAGATCGCTGGCCATCAGTGGTTATGACTTTACCCTTCGCATCCGCGGGGATGCGTGAGGGTGCAGCCATGGTGGTCTGGGGCGGAGCGGGTTTCCTAAAAGTCGAGGAGTCAGTCCGCGAAGTGAACTGCCTCGTACTAGACGATCGGAGGTACTGCTCGTACTCGAGGGAGAGCTGGAATATCTGATCAACAGTATCCAAGCGGTGGGGAATAAACTCTTTCTGAATATCGGAACGAAGGCCCGTCTTGAAACGGGAGGCAGTGGCAATAGGTTCCTCTGAAATGTCACTTCTAACGATCAGCTCATCGAAGCGAGCCATGTACTCGGCGACGGTAAGCGTCCCCTGCCGTAAGTTCTGCAGCTGCTCAAATAGCTGATCTCGGTATGACGCGGGGAGGTACTTCTCCTTCAATCTCTCCTTCATCTCATCACATCTGGTGATGGGGTAGTAACCATCCCGCTCTAAAGCTCTCTCAACACTGATCCAGAATACCTTAGCTTGCCCGATCAACTTTATCTTTGCAAAGCAGACACAACGCTCGTCACTCATGGCATACCACTCGAAGTAGTGGTCCATGTCCAAGAGCACATCGCTGAAGGCTTTCGGATCTAGGCGACCATTGAACGAAGGGGCGTCGAGTCGAATACGACGAGTGATGTCCAAGTAGTGTCCATCTCTCCGTGGATCAGGGTAATCCTCGGGGTAATCATCCGGAGTGTAGTCGTGTCGACCGGGTGGGGGACCACGCTCTCTCCGTCCTGGAGGGTAGTACTCATCACGACGGTGGTCTCGGTGGCAAAGTGGAGGCCCTCGATCCCTGGGGACAGGATGAGGTCTACGCGGCATACGGTACTCATCACGCGGAGGTAGTGGTCTCTCACGCACCGGATCAAGATGTCTCCTGGCCGGCGGGGCTGGGGCTCGGTGGTGAGGATCACGACGGTAGCGGTCTGCCGGAGGCTGACCATCTCTCGGGCGCTGGTCATAACGTGGAGGAACGTCAAGGTCGTCCTCAAGTGAATCGTCACGCTGTGTCGGAGTGTCTCTGGCATCCTCTAAGTGGCCTAAACAAAGGTTCACCTCGGCAAGATCATGACGCACATCGTCGAACTGGGCTCCTATGGTGTCAAGGAGATCTAGGACAAGGCGTTGGAAATCAGCAAAAGCGGCGCCCGAGTTCGAACTCGTCGCTCGGTCCTCGGTGTTTTGTGGATCTACCATGTTTACTCTAAAAGTCCTACCACTACAGAGCATTCAAATGGCCTAACCTCCCTCTGATACCAAAATGATGTAGGGTAGGCTAGTGGTGCTCGGAAACTACAACTCTACGTGCAGGTGCAGGGGTGACACACTAATGCAATGCTACATGCAAAATGGTCGTCGGTCGGCAATGATAATAACTATAAGCAATGAAATTAATAACGCCACGCAAATAATTGAATAAAAGAAACAAACAATTAATTTTTAGCAATTTGGCAACGGCTTCCTCCGCTCGGAGGGCCTAAGCAAGCGCGTGACGAATAATTCCACAAACAATTATTAGCATAAAAGTAAATAACTACTACACAACCATAATCTCAGCACAATATAGATAAACACCGAATGAAAATGTCAAGTCACAGAATATAATACCATAAATACTCACAACGTAGAGGGTTGAACCGAGGCACTAGAGGATTTGAAGGCCGGATGTAAAGACGGACGATCGGAGGTGGAACCGGTGGCGAGGCGACTGTGATGGTGGCTGCCCTCGGCAGAAAGCGGTGGCAACGGATGATAAAACGGCGGATCCGGCCACGAATGATTAGATCCAGACTGGGGTGAGTAGATCCGCTATTTACGAGCGGATCCGGGCAAAAATGGAATGTTTGTGCGGTGGAAATAACGGATCGGGTGGTTAGATTCCTAGATCTTGACTGATCTAGGATTTTTGGGCTATTGGGATGATGGATATTGGGAAAATAATGGATCGGAGGGTGGTAGCACTAGATCAAAATAGATGTATGGTTTTCGGAGCGGTGGGAGGTGGATCCACGAAGGGGAAGAAAGAGGAGTAGCCGGCTAGGTCATAGGAAGCCTTGGAGGTGGCCGGTTTTGAGGTGGGGTCGGGCGGCAGGGGCTGGGTGGCTGACAGCAGCCCAGCGGCCTGTTCCGGCCCTGTAGGCGGCGGCAGACAAGGGAGGGGAGCAGGGAAAGGGCCGGCCTGCGGGACTGCAGGCCGGCGGCATTTCGTGGGGGGTTTTCGGGTTCTTTGGTGGCTGGACATGGAGGAGGAGAGGGGGAAAACGATGGTGGGGGTAGGGGTACCTTGGGGAGGAGTTTGGCGTCCTAGAAGTCGTCACCTAGGGTTCTACGGCGTCGGCACCGAGGAGGGATCGCTGGAATCCGGGAAAGCTTCTTCTCCAAATCCAACAATGGTTCAATTCAGCCTCTAACACTCTTATTTATAAGAAAAAACAAGTTAGGGCATCCCCATCAACGGCTATGATTGATCGGTGGGTTAGCCCCTTAAAATACATCAAAACAAACTCAAAAAATAAAATAATATAGTTTTTTGACTCGCGGCGACGTCTCGGACGCAACCGCGGAGTCCGATCGGCGAACCGATCAAGTCTTCCTGCGCGAATACATGTACATGGGTCCTGCCTTGCGGCGAACCCCTCCAGGTGCATCTAATGGTTCCCCATCACCCCTTCACCTCCCCCATTCCGCTGCAGCCAACCTGGAACCCCTCCTACCACAAACTGCCCTGAAAAGGCCTGGAATCAGTGCAAAGATACTTCAATTTTACAGTCCAGCCACTGAATTAGCGTCATTCAACCCTTTCGGATTCCTGTTATTTGTGTAAGATCTTGTACCAAGTCTTTATTACTCATAGTTAAATATTTTGTAAATAATCATGTTATTATATTAATTCGTATATGTTCGTCCAATACATGTTCTATTTGTGAAATTTATTTTCCTAGTATTTAATTGAAACACTCTCCCTTTAATTTTAATTAGATCTTACTTGTGTTTCTAATATCTAATCACTAGTGTTAATGTTTGTGAACTCTACTATTAATTTCATAATTTATTGCAATTAAACTTTGGACAAATGTATATGTATTGCATCATTTTAAAATTCCCTATGACACCACACTGACATTTAATCATTATAGTTTCTTTAGGGAAAATATATACTAACTCTTCACATATGTTGATATGAACAGGAACAAGATTGCATTAATCAAAGAACACGGATATAATCAGGAGCAAGCTCCGGCCAAGACCAAGGAGGTTGGGTCCTCCAATTATCCTTCTCTCCAAGGAGAGCTCAAAACCATAATGATCCAAAGATGAAAAGAACTCTCCCAAACCACCTCCTTATATAGGGAGGGGGGCTCACATATCATTAATCTTAAAGCAACAAAATAACAATACAAGATATAAGAATAAAATGAGTGCGCATGCGTATCAATACACCCCGCAAGAAAATCGACCTTGCCCTCAAGGTCAGAGTACCGCCCTCCAGCTAGTAGTGAAATGTATGCGGGTGGGCAGCCGTAGAGGTGCCCGGAGCGCCCTTCGGCGATATATCCGCGATCATAAGAGCGTCAAAGTCAGTCTTGTTGATCTCGTTCATGTCCTCTCTGATGAGAAGGCGGAACTCCTTTACCGAAGAATCATGAGTAGGCGAGTAGGGTTGTTTGCAACGGAAGCACAGACCCCTGCTCCGTAAGTTATTGTACTTTTGGTTGGACATACGGTGAGTAGGGACGGGACGGTTGTTGCGTGGACCCATAATGGGTCGGCGAGGTAGAGGAGGTGGCAGTGATGGTTGTTTAGATGGGGGAGGAAAATAATGATGGTAGGGAGGTTTGGCGGGAGGCAATGTGGAAGGAGGCTCCCCGGACAGCGCAAGGAATTCGGCCTCCACAGTGGGTAGAGCTCCATGGCTTGGTTAACAGTTAACGGTTGAATTGTGTGGAGGCGGGCTCGGATATGGGCTTGTAGGTCGTGCATGAAGTATGCCAAATAATGTTCAGGTGGATGACCTGGAACATGGGTGACCAGCTCGATAAATGCATTCACGTACGAAACAATGGAGTCGGTCTGGCGTACTCCGCAAAGGCGCTCGATCATGGAGCCGGTGTAGCGGTTATCATACTGTTGAATGAGTGCCACCGTAAGAGCTGTCCAGGTGAGGCCGAGGGAGGACTGGCGGAGCCAGCAGACCTAATGGAGGGAGGACCCTTCCATGTTGATAACTGTTGTGGAGACCTGTTGCGTCGAAGGAGTATGGTGAAGGTCAAAAAACTGTTCAGCGCGGGCAATCCACTCGAGGGGGTCAGTCTCGTTAAATGCGGGGATGTTCGGGCGTAGGGGCTAGAGAGGTAAGCTCGTCAATGCGGGATCTTCGGGGACCAATGCGTTAGGGGATCCTAAGGAGGAGGCAGCAGGAGACCCGGAGGCCTGGCCGGATTGCAAGTTGTGGAGCATGGTCATAATCGTCATGAATTGCTCGGCTTAGGCGTCGAGACGAGAGGTGAGGGCGGTGATGGTGTGTTTGAGGGCTTCCATGCGGGATTCCATGGCGTGACATCCCTTTGGCATAAGAAGACGAGGGCACGAGAGCTGGAGGGTCGAGAAAAGGCGCAGGAACTGGTTGGATCTGATGGTGAGGAGGGCCGGGAAAAGAGAAGTTGATCTATTGCTGGCGGACGAGAACAGAATCGTTTGGATCTGTGACTGGCTAACAGGATCGGAACCGTCTGGAGCGGTTGCTGGCGGATGGGTTCGGGGGTCGTCGCAGTTGTCGGCGAGTGCGTCTATAGTTGGTGTCGTCGGATCGGACGGAATTGGGAAGGAAGTAGACAAGGGCGGTGGTCTGGGATGGAGCAGTTGGACGGAAACCAAGAAGCGGACTGAATCTTCCGGTAGAGGAATCGTCAGTTTGGCGGTCTGGATCCCGTTGTGGGGTAATATGCAGAGGAATGGATCGTCGGGGCCGACGAAGTCGATGGTTGTAGTCGACCGCGGAAGCGGGCGGTGATGGGAGGATTGTTGAAGCGCGGGGAACGGCTCGAAGAGGAACCCGGCGGCTCACGATGCGCAGGCGGGGAGAGCAGGTCGGACCAATTATACGAACAGGAAAAAGATTGCATTAATAAAAGAACACGGATACAATCCAAAGCAAGCTTCAGCCAAGACCAAGGAAGTTGGGTCCTCCAATGATCCTTCTCTCCAAGGAGAGCCCAAAACCTTAATGATCCAATGATGAAAAGAACTCTCTCATACCACGTCCTTGTATAGGGAGAGCGACTCACATATCATTAATCCTAAAGCAACAAAATAACAATACAAGATATAATAATTAAATAAGCGCACATGTGTAATATCTATTCTGTCATTTATAAACATATGATTACAAAGAAACAATTTAATCATGAACCATAATAGAGATGTTTAAGTTTAGGAACAACATTGTATCAAAGAAAATGGTTTCAAAATCAATACATCCTAAATAATAAGGGACCATCTCATTATATTTAATAAATATCGTGTCAAATAACGCAACCGACCTGCTTAAAATCTTTGTCCGTGTCACACCTGCCCTTCACATTAATGCCAAGAACACCATTGGATGCAAGTGCTACAAGTTTCTTTCCCCGAAAATTATAACCAAACCTATCATGCTTGTTGAACTCTAAACCAACACCAAGGCTAGCAGAAAGCTACAAAGCATAATATAAAAGCAAATAATCTCGGATACAAAAGAAGCTGATCATCCATACAGTTATAAAAAGGACTAATTTAAAAATCTTTTTAATTACATGAGGATAGAAGCGTCGGATCGTCATAGAGAGGAAACTTGGACGACCAGCACCAGTTTCTATTTCTGCATGTGCCTGCAAATAACAACTGCACTTGAATGAATCTAAAAACAGCTTAACATGCATGAAAAGAATGATATGAATGAACTGCAGATTAAACAAGTGGAGATAGCAACTAAAAGTAGAAAGAAATGTTTCTTTACATAGAGAAAATGCTGAAATCTTATATATACTTATTCAATGTGTAAAAACAATGTATGAGTACATGTATATAGGGAGAAGAGAGAGAGATGAGTCTCATTTACATGGTGTGGGACTAATACAAGACTAGTTGAATCTACACTAAATAGGCCTATATACATGGGTCTAAACATGGGCCTTTTCTAACACTCCCCTGCAAGCTGGAGCGTACAAGTCGTAAGCATCCAACTTGGACAAGAACTGATAAAATAGGGTACTCGGTAGGGCCTTAGTGAGAAGATCAGCAACTTGGTCAATCCCCGGAACATGCTTTAATTCCAACTTCTTCATTTGAACTTTCTCTCGAATGAAGTGACAATCAAATTCAATGTGTTTCGTTCTTTTATGGAAGACCGGATTCTTACCTATGTGTATAGCAGCTTGACTGTCACATTGTAAAGTAGTTGGTGAGGGGAGTTTTACTTCTAGATCAATGAGAAGACATTCAAGCCATGTAAGATAAAATACAACAGACGTCATCGAACGGTATTCCGCTTCAGCTGAAGATCGAGCAACCACAACGTATTTATTACTGTGTCAGGTAACAAGGTGCCCTCCGAAGTAGGTACAAAATCCGCTGGTAGACCGCCGATCATCCAGGGAACCGGCATAATCTGCATCTGAATACGCAACCAATGTTGGAATAGAAGAAGAGGTTTTGTATACTAGCCCTTGACCAGGGGCTGCTTTTAGATATCTCAGGATGCGTTCGACGACCTGTGGATGAGATGTACGAGGAGAATGCATAAACCGCCTGACAACCCCAACAGCAAATGATATGTTTGGTCTCGTGACTGTTAGGTAAATCAGTTGTGCAACGAGACGTCGATAGTATTCTGGATTTGGAAGAAGTAGATCTGTATCTGAGACATGTGCACAAAGCTTATGATTAACATCCATAGGAGAATTAGTCGGCCTGCATCCAAAGTAGCCGGCATCCTGAAGGAGGTCGAGGCAGTACTTCCGTTGAGATAGGATAAGGTCATCGGGACGTCTTGCAATCTCAATGTCGAGGAAGTATCCAAGGTTCCCCAGATCCTTTGTTTGAAAAAAATAGTTCAGGTGTTGTTTGATCATTTGTATTCCCTTTGAGTCATCACCTGTGATTAGGATGTCATCGACATAAACCAAAAGGAGAACGGTGTCTGTTTTGTGATGTTGAGTAAATAGAGAGATATCTGCTGAGCTCCGAGTAAAACAAACTTCCTGGACAGCCTTACTGAACTTGTCGAACCATGCCCGAGGGGATTGTTTGAGACCATAAATGGACTTCTTGAGGTGACAGACTCGGAACTCCCCCGTGGCCTCAAACCCCGGTGGTTGGTGCATGTATACTGTTTCTTGTAGATCGTCATTTAGAAAAGTATTCTTGATATCCAGTTGATATAAGGGTCATTGGCGATGCACAGCTACTGAGAGGACACGAATCGTGTTGAGCTGGGTCACTGGAGAGAATGTTTCTTCATAATCAAGACCTTATTGCTGAGTAAAGCCACGAACCATTAGTCGGGCCTTAAGACGGTCAATTGTCCCATCAGGAGCATGCTTGATGAGAAAGACTCATTTACAAACAACAGTACTCTAGCCAGGAGGGAGAGGAATCAGGTCCCATGTCTGGTTAGCCCAGAGGGCTGTCATTTCTTCGTCCATGGCTGGCCGCCAGCCCGGATGTTGGAGAGGCTCCTGCACAGAGTTAGAGACAGAAATATAGGATAATGAAGTTGCAAATGTGTGAAGTGTCGTGGACAGGCAATGTAGAGATACATTGTTCTCCAAGGGATGGACGGTGGAGACCGGTGTCGGATCAGTAGGTCGCAGAGTGTCAGAGGTCGAAGCCGACTGCATCGGGGCGACGGAGCGAGGAGGGCTACGAGTATAGACACGGATAAGAGGTGGCTAGTGAAGAACAAGAGTCGGGTCAAGTATGAGTGGTGGTGGAGGAGAGGTAACTGGGATGACCGGTCATGGTAAGGATTGTGATGGTAGAGGTGGGTTTGGAGCAGAGAAGAATGGTTGAACTTCCCGGAAGGTAACATCAGCGGAAACGGTCACCTTGCGGGTGGTAGGAGAGTAGTAAATATAGCCTTTCTGAGTTCGGGAATAACCGACAAATATGTGTTTGGCCACCCGAGAATCCAACTTGTTTGTGCTCAGACCAAGTAGGTGAACATAGCAGGTACACTCGAAGATGCGAGGCGTGAGTGAGAATAGCGGAGTCGAGGGGAAGAGGTGACTAAACGGAGTAGTGTTTTGAAGGACGGAGGAAGGGAGACGATTAATAAGATAACATGTCATCGAAAGCGCAAAGTTCCAATAAGCCTTGGGTACCTGCATTTGAATTATGAGGAAGCGAGCAACATCAAGAAGATGTCGATTTTTACGTTCAGTCAATCTGTTTTGTTGGGTGGTATAGGCATACGACGTCTGATGAATAATTCGAAATTCAGAACAGAGATTATCAAATTCATGTCTGGTGTATTCGCAAGCATTATCCGTCCGAAAAGTTTTAATTTTGTCAGAAAACTGTGTGCGAATTTCAAGAATGAAAGCCCGAAACAAGCAGGGAAGTTCGGAGCGATCACAATGTAAGTACAGCCATGTCATGCAAGAGTAATAATCAATAAAGGTAATAAAAATAACGATACCCGGATATACTAGTGATTTTGTACGGGCCTCAAACATCAGAATGTACTCGAACAAAAGGAGCAGAGCTTCGAGTACAATGAGGAGGAAAAGAAGAACGATGTTGTTTTCCCAAGATTCATGAATCAAACGTAAAAGTTGGAAGAGAAATATCGGGAAGAGCCTTCTTGAGGACCGAAAGAGGAGCATGCCCGAGACGCCGTTGTCAATCAATGAAGAAGGAGGAGAGGATGGTAGGAGAATCATCAAGAAGGTAGATCACATTTTGTAGTCGTCCTTTACCAATGATACTCTGCGTCCGTCAATCCTGCATCAGAAAAGAAGAAGATGTGAATGTGACAGAGCAATTCAAATCAGCAGTGAGGCGACTAACAGATAGTAAATTAAACGGGGAGTCCGGGACATGAAGAGCCGAGCGGAGAGAGATAGAGGAAGTGAGAGGGATATCAGCAGAGCCGGAGACAGGGATGGTGTCGTCATTGGCTACTGTGATACACTTATGATGTGGAGAAGTCAAGTATTGATGGGGCATCAACGAGGTGATATGGTGAGTAGTACCTGAATCCACTATCCAACGCGGACGAGTGGAGAGACAAGTGATACCTTCATTGGAGATGGAGACAACGGAGGCAGGCGGGTGTCTAAGCATCCCGTGAAGTTGTTGGAGCTGGATGCGGACTTCTTCAAGATCAACACGAGTGGCAGAGGAACTGTGAGCAGCAATAGAAGCATTCGGACGAGGAGGAATACCATGTTTGCGATAACAGGTCGCCTCAAGGTGTCCATCCTTACCGTAGAAAGTACATTTGGGCCGCGGCCGCCCACCTCGGGCCCTTCTCCGAGAGCTGGAATGTCCTCCACAAGCAAGGGGGAGAGGCAGTAAAGGAACAAAAGAGTGCTGGAGAAGTGCCGGTGAGGGAGGGTCGGTAGTCTCAGGAGGTGGTGAAACCCTCAGCAGCATGGAGCACACATTAGAGAATAATGGAGTCGCAGCAGACGATAGGATCTGAGCCCGAACACTCTGAAGATGAGGCGGGGCACGAGCCATTATCATGGCAATACCGACAGCTTCCTTTTGAGCGCGTTGGGCAGCAAGATCCATAGTGGGAGGCTGATGTTAAATTCATACTTCAACCAGAGTCTTGGCCCGAGCGACAAATGAGGTTAAGTCGGCAACATTGTCGGTGTCAAGAGTCTGAAAATCTGTGATGATGTCATATAGGTGTTGGAGACTGTCTTTGCCGGAATAAAGGGAATGGAGCCCATCCCGCATTGTCTTTGTCGTCTCGTGATACATGGTCATACGGTAAAGTTCGCCATCAAGGGAGTTGAGAAGCCAGGTCTGAACAGGACCATCGTTACGCAGTCAATCGTCAATAGGTGTTGAAGCCTGAAGGAGGATCCCGAGAGAGATGATCCAGAAGTCCTTTGAACTGAAATACCCGACATATAGAGTGCACTCATTCAACAAAATTCTTTTTCCCGGTAAGGGAGATTGTGGTGATCCTCAACTCATCACGCAGTTCAGGAGTAGGAACCAGGCGGGCTGCAAGAGAAGAAGTCGGGTGCCCAGTAAAATCAATCGAGGAGCCCATAGAGAGACGGTCTGGAGGCTAGAAGAAACGGTTAGAGCAAATACAGCGGACAGCGGCTATAGGCAATGCGCAGTCGCCAACGAGCAACGAACAAGCAGAGAGCTCAGCAGAGGAGACCACGGCAAGAAATGAAGACTGCTGTACAGCCAGAAAGAGGAGACCGCGGCAAGAGAAACAAACCGCGGATGAGGAAAACCGGTCGAGAAGATCAAACCGCTAAGACCACGTGGTTAAAAGAGAAGACCGCGCGGCTAAGGGAGATCACGCAGTTAAAAGAGAAGACTGCGACGGCTAGGGTAGTCAGAGGAGTCAGGAATATGCGGCGAACAATAGAAGACCATGCGATTAAAAAAAGAAGACAGCACGGCTAAGGAAGACCACGCGGTGAAAAGAAAAGACCGCGGCGGCTAAGGAAGTCAGCAGGAGGACAGGAGTCCGAGGCGAACACTAGAAGACCGCGCCAAAGAAGAAGAAAACACGGGCAGGGCGTGCGGCAAGATTAAGTTGGCACAAGCAGATCGCGCGATAAGCAACCCGCCAAAGAGGGAAACAGCAGGGCGCGAGGAGGTCGGAGGGTCCGTAGCGACTAGAGGAGAAAGTCGCACAGTAAGAAAGGAGGCGGGACCCATGGAGCAGACCAGAGAGATTATAAAAGGAGAAGAGGAGAAGGAGGGGAGAAGGGTGGTTCCAGGAGAAGCAGCAATAGAGAAACTTGCGGTTAGGAGTAAACCGCACGAGAGAAGCAGCAGTAACCGCAGAGAGATGCAGACACTAAACCACAAGGACTGTCGTGTGGTTACTCAATTATTATCCGTCAAAGAAGGAGCTCGCCAAGTCCGCAGGAAGGAAGAGACCGCCCAAGAGGAGGCGGTAAAAAAATAAGAGACCGCCCAAGGGGGACCGCAAGCTCTGATACCATGGAGAGAAAATGTTGAAATCTTGTATATACTTCGTCAATGTGTAAAAACAATGTATGAGTACATATATATATAGGGAGAAGTGAGAGAGATGAGTCTCATTTACATGGTGTGGGACTAATACAAGACTAGCAGAATCTTCACTAAATAGGACTATACATGGGCCTAAACATGGGTATTTTCTAACACAAATGAAGGAAAAAAAGTAGTTAAATATTTAGCAGGAAAGACATTATCAACCATAGAAGATAGTAACAGGATGTTCATAAGGATAATAAGTTAATTGATAAATAAATCATCATTTCACCCTAATGATGAATAGACAAATTTTTTAAAAGGTAAGCTACCTTAGACTCACCCGGAGGTGACCGTATCTCAAGCAGTGGTTGAGGGGGAATCAAATGGGTTTCGCATGGAAGTGAATCAGATAGAACAAATGACCTAAAGGTGCATTCTCTCATAACTTTGTATAAGAGACGGTATGTTCCTCGGCGGCGGCGGCCTGAAGGCTCGGTTTGTCTGTGATTTGTTGATGTGTTGCCTCTGCTTCTTCGTTGTCTTATGCCGGTCGGGATCCCGCTTCTCTCCGCTGCTTGCCGCTGCGAATCTTTCTGTCTTCTAACATCGTTCAATGTTGTTTTCATTTGCCGCTACGCTGCTTCAACATCATTGCTTTCGTTTGTTGCTGGTTCCTTTGCTACAGGTTCCTGTTGTTCCGTCTGCTGTGTCGGTCGTTGGTTCATGTGTTGTTGGTCCTTCTGCCTCTATTTTCTTCCTATTCCCACCACTGGTTCTTCTTTTCCTATAGCTGCTAGTTTTAGTTTTTCCTTCTGCTTCAGCTGCCCACCCTCTTCTCCTAGGAGGTGGTTTTTTGTGATCATAATGGAGGGCAAATTGAAGGGTGTGAATGTCCCTGAAGGGGTTGCCGACTGTAACGGCCCGGCCTTACCGTCCGTGGCGCTTAAAGCCCACTAGGATTAGCACGGCACCGTCACCGGGCTGCAGCGCAAGCACCCCAAAGCCACTCCGCGCCTATTTCTCAGCAGCGGTGCATTGTTGAGGCCAGGTCTCGAACCCGCAACCCCCTTGATAAGCTTCCCTCAACAAAGCTCATCACCAACTGAGCTGCAGCTGAGAAACAGGCGCGGAGAGCCTTTGGGGTGCTTGGGCTGCAGCCCGGTGACGGTGTCGTGCTAATCCTAGTGGGCTTTAAGCGCCACGGACGGTAAGGTCGGGCCGTTTCAAAAAAAATGCACTTTTATTGTAACGTCCGTACCTTACCGTCCGTGGCGCTTAAAGCCCACTAGGATTAGTAATGGCCCGTTACCGGGCTGCAGCCCAAGCACCCCAAAGCCTTTCCGCGCCTGTTTCTCAGTAGCGGTGCATTGTTGAGGCCAGGTCTCGAACCCGCAACCCCCTTGATAAGCTTCCCTCAACAAAGCTCATCACCAACTGAGTTGCAGCTCAGTTGCTGATGAGCTTTGCAGCTCAGTTGGTGATGAGCTTTGTTGAGGGAAGCTTATCAAGGGGGTTGCGGGTTCGAGACCTGGCCTCAACAATGCACCGCTGCTGAGAAACAGGCGCGGAGAGGCTTTGGGGTGTTTGGGCTGCAGCCCGGTAACGGGCCGTTACTAATCCTAGTGGGCTTTAAGCGCCACGGACGGTAAGGTACAGACGTTACCAAAAACGTGCACATTTTATGTAACGTCCGTACCTTACCGTCCGTGGCGCAGCTCAGTTGGTGATGAACTTTGTTGAGGGAAGCTTATCAAGGGGGTTGCGGGTTCGAGACCTGGCCTCAACAATGCACCGCTGCTGAGAAACAGACGCGGAGAGGCTTTGGGGTGCTTGGGCTGCAGCCCGGTAACGGGCCGTTACTAATCCTAGTGGGCTTTAAGCGCCACGGACGGTAAGGTACGGACGTTACAAAAAAAGTGCACTTTTTATGTAACGTCCGTACCTTACCGTCCGTGGCGTAGCTCAGTTGGTGATGAGCTTTGTTGAGGGAAGCTTATCAAGGGGGTTGCGGGTTCGAGACCTGACCTCAACAATGCACCGCTGCTGAGAAACAGGCGCGGAGAGGCATTGGGGTGCTTGGGCTGCAGCCCGGTAACGGGTCGTTACTAATCATAGTGGGCTTTAAGCGCCACGGACGGTAAGGTACGGACGTTACAAAAAAAGTGCACTTTTTTATGTAACGTCCGTACCTTACCGTCCGTGGCGCTTAAAGCCCACTAGGATTAGTAACGGCCCGAGGGAAGCTTATCAAGGGGGTTGCGGGTTCGAGACCTGGCCTCAACAATGCACCGCTGCTGAGAAACAGGCGCGGAGAGGCTTTGGGGTGCTTGGGCTGCAGCCCGGTAACGGGCCGTTACTAATCCTAGTGGGCTTTAAGCGCCACGGACGGTAAGGTACGGACGTTACACCGACAACCTAAATACTACAACGGGGGATATTCTAATGTGGATTTCACTCATGGTGTGACTCAAATCAAACTGAATGGGAGGAACTATCTCCTATGGGCTCAGTCTATGCAGATATTCATTGGAAGTCAGCGAAGACTTGCATTTATCAGTGAATCCAAACTAGCCCCAAGCAAGACTGACCCCTTGTTTGAGGAATAGGAAAGTGAGAATCTTCTATAATCAATTGTCTTGTGAATTATATGAAACCCAAAATTACAAATCAATTTTGTTTTTGCCAAACTGCTACAGAAATGTGAGAGTTAATTAAACGAAATTCCTCTAAAAATAAGAAATTGGCGAGGATCTATCAACTTCAAACTAAACATATACACATGACGGGAATGAATGACTTCAAGAAATATCATAGCAAGCTGACTCATAAGAGGGCAGAAATTGATCAACATTCTGTCATTCAAACAATCAAAGACTACAAGACCAAACTTAAGCAATAAAGGGTGTTTGAATGCTTTCTAGTCTTCCTTAAGAGCTTGAATTCCAAAGAGTTCAGATGTTGGGAAGAGATTTCGTTCCTGATTTGGAGACCGTTGTCCACTATATTCGGGGGGGGTGGAGTCGAGTAAACTCAGGGGGGGGGGGGGGGGGGGGGCGTAGAATAAACTATTTGTTTTGATGTTCATATTGGCCATGATAAATAATTAAATATGTTTTTTTTTGCTGAACAGAAGAAGTGATATTCAAGAAATATAAGACAATAAGATAAGAGTAAGATTAAGTGTCCTCCCTCTGGGAAGAAAGGACATGGAAAAGATAAATGTTGGGACTTACATCCCAACTTGGTTCCTCCAGGTTCTATTCGTGATAATGATGGGAAGTGTGTAAGATCCCAAACTGCTATGTATAGCAAATTGAAGAATATTGGTTACCTTCTGGCGGAAAATGAAAGTGTAGCTAGAGAATTTAAGGCTTTGAAGGTTATTGTTGGAAGACATCTTACTACAGGCTTGCTTGGTATTGCTACTCACGTTCAAACAACCTCTTTATCTTCTATGGATTCATTATCTTCATGGATCATTGACTCGGAAGCCTCTGACCATATGACAAGATCTTCTGTGGGTATTACTTCTGTTTCTCCTGTGTACGGTAGTGTTAGACTTGTTGATGAGTCTTCTGCTTCGGTGACTAGTTAAGGGATTATTCAAATCTCTCCTTCTAAAACCCTCAAATCTATTGTTGTGGTTCTTTCATTTCCTGCAAACCTGTTTTCCATGATCAGCTTAACAAAACAACTTAAATGTACTATCAGCATATACTCTTATCATTGTGCTTTCCAGGATCTAGCGAGTGTAAAGAAGATTCATGGTGTACAAGAGTCAGGTGGTGTTTATGTTATGGACACTGGTCTTGCTTTTTGTACTCAGAAATCTTCAAGTACTGATCGTTTGATGTTATGGCAGAAGAGGTTTGGGCATGCTAGCTTAAAAACCCTCAAGTCTGTTTTAAAAAGTTGTTTTGATGTCGTTAAGGGTCTGTTTGACAAACCAGTTGAGCTTCATTTTGTTTTGAACGCACCTGTACAGTCTTTTGAAAAGTTATTTGTTTCAACTCGTTTTAAACCGACCGGCTGAAAAGGGGAAAATCCCATCGTTTTGACACTGGAGCTCGGAGGACCAGCAAGCCCCGTCCGCAACCCCCCGTTTTGCCTTTCCTCTTCTCCATCGCATCGCGGGAACCCTGGGCTGGAAGCTTTTGCTCTTCTTCCTGTCGGTGAGTTCTGGCAACCTCCAGAGTACAGAGAACCTGTTTCGATATCTTCCCTCCGACAGTTTTTTGGCATCCTTTCAAAGTAAGACCAGTGTAGGATCATTTCCAATTCAGATCTACCCCACTTTCAAATTGATTTCACATTTTCCTGATCTACTTCAGTTCTATTTCAGTTTCATATCTACTTTGCTGTTTTATTTTCCTGATCTTCTCTTTTTGTTTCAGATCTACTCCAGATTTCTTCCTCTTCTTTACCGTCCCCCAAGCCCCAACTTCTTTCTCGTTCCAGAGCAAGTATTATAGGGCTTGATTTTGTCGATCACTCGAGCATCGTCAACACTCAGCAAATCCATCGCCAACAGCCCAAAAGGCACCTTCTTCCTTCGATTTTCATTTTCTTCTTTCCTGGAGTGCACAAAAGGTACCTTTTTGATTTGATTATTTAGGGCTTCGACTGCATCACAAATAGCTATTAGATTTAGGTCATGCATCTGTTCCGATTTTGTTTTTGCATCTGAGTAATGGATTTGTATATTACCGGTGGACACTGATTTAGGCCATGCATCTGTTCCGATTTTGTTTTTGCATCTGTGTTATCTTTGTCTTTGAATTTGATTTTCTCCATCAAGTTTTTCAATAATTCTACTATTTTAACCTTAAGGTGTATATTATCTTCACGTGTATATTACCGGTGTACACTGATTTTAACCTTCAAGTGTATTTTAACCTGCAAGTGTACATGTAGTAAAAAAAATCTGGTATAGCGTGTTTCCTCCAGCAGATCACAATCCATTTCTAATTGCTAGTGTTTTGTTTGAGTATCCTAATTGCTAGTGTTTTGTTTGAGTATCCTAATTGCTAGTGTTTTGTTTGAGTATCCTAATTGCTAGTGTTTTGTTCTATTTCTTGTATTCTATAATACTTATTTTTACAAGTTGTGTTTAACATTAATTTGATTAAGCATATTTTTTCAGTATTCCACATATTTTATCACGTGTATATTACCAGTGTTAGCAGATTTTAGCACGATGGTTAAAACTAAAGGAGGTATTGCAGCAATTTGGGAGTCTAGTGAAGTGATGTTGTTCTGTGATTTATGTATGACAGAGATTGTGTTAGGTAATAGACCGACGACACACCTGTCTAAGGAGGGTTGGAAAAATGTAACTGTTAAGTTTCAGGAACAGACCAAAAAAATGTATGTATGCGCGCAGTTTAAAAATAAATGGGACCAATTGAAAAAAGATTGGAAATTGTGGAAAGAACTCAAGCATGGGGCAACGGGCTTAGTATGGGATTCAACAAGGAGAACAATTGATGCATCAGACGAATGGTGGAAAGAGAGACTCGAGGTGAATATATTACCTTTTGTTTTTTTTATTTATAATCCAAAGCTTAATTTTAATCATCTATTCTAGGTTGTTCCAGCAGCAAAGAAGTTTTGTTATGCTGGCATTCCACCAGAGTTAGAAGAAAAATTGTACATAATGTTTAATGAAGTTGTTGCTACTGGAGAGAATGCATGGGCTCCTAACTCAAGGATTGACCCATCTAGCCCTGAAAATATAATGTCTGAGCACGAGGATGATGTGGTAGAAGACTTGGGGAAGCCCATTAGCTTGAGTGATGATCAAAGGGACAATGTGAGGATATTTGAAAGAGGGGATCTTCACAGGGAAAAAAAAGAGGTTTGAAAGAGGCCGAAGGGGAATTCAGAAAAACCATCGTGGGAGATATTCCATCGAACAGTTGGTTGAGTCAACTATTAGAGTAGGAGATAGTATATCACAAACACCCCAAAAGAGCATTCCTTCATATACTATTCACGAAGCAGTGGAAGAGTTGGAGAAACATCCAGATATTTGCAATGACCCAGCACTGTATGACTTTGCCACAATTTTTCCGCTGGACAACAAGAACAAAGAAGAATAAAAGTAACACAACCAAAAACCTTAGGCAGAAGATTAAATAAAGGAGGATTTGGACAAAAACATTTTAGGGGATACTTCCCCACCAAAGTATTAGATGTCATCCGATTAAATAGATAGATCGACGTGAGAACCCCTTCATCACCCAATCCTGCCCATCTCATGTAATAAACAACTAGTAGTTTCAATGATATGACGGTTGTTCCTTTCAGCAACACCATTTTGGGTCTGTTTGGCTAAGATGCAGCGGTGCATGAAGCAGTGGTGAGAAACAGTGGTGCATGAATCAGCTGTTTTGCCGTGGTAGAAAAATTCATGAAACTGTTTGAAAAACTGTATTTGCAGTATTGTGTGAAACAGTGGTGCATAATTAAACAGTAATTAAAATTAAACAGTAATAGTAATAATTAAACCGTCCACAAAATTTACGAATTTCAAATAATAATTAACAATTTGCTAGATATTAAATATTTATTTGAATATATATAAATAATATATTTATTTAATTATAAAAGTAAATATATTAATATTTTTAATTATCAAAGTTAATTATACTAAATGCTAATATTGATGGGGTTTCCAAAAATAGGTTCGAACGAGTCAGATTTTTTTGCACCCTCTCCAAAGCTCGACGCTACAATTCCAATGGCCCCATTCTCGCACAATTTCGAGGCCGCTTGGTCTTCTAAACAAACATCAAGACTGTCTCGACTCGCTCATGAGCTTGGGCGGTTAGTTTTCAACCGGTTCACGAGAGCCTCGACTGAGGTTAATATATTAAAAAGTTAAATATAAAAGTTAATATATTAATTAAAAATATATATATTTTTAACGTTTATATGTATTATAATTATTATATATTAAAAAGTTAATATATTAAAAGATTAAATGTAAAGTTAATATATTAATTAAAAATATATATTATTAACATTAATACTTAATATATATTAAAAAGTAAATATATAAAAAGTTAATAACTTAATATATTTTAAAATTAAAATTTTATTTTTAACAAAACAGTGTTGCATCCATTTTCAGGGCTGCAACGTTGCCCGCCGCTGGTCCCCACCCGCGTCAGGAAAATGGCAGTGGCTTCTAGCCACCTCCTGGGCCTATATTATTGTTTGGCGGGGCAGCAAAAAAAATCAGGTGCATGTCGTTATTGTGCCGCCCTGCCAAACAAGCCCTTTGTTGAGATTTCCCACGATAGGGAGTTGGAAAATTATACCATGATCACCCAAGAACCCGTGAAGCTCCAAACCTATATATTCTCCTCCATTGTCACTTCTAAAGAATTTTAATCTTAGCATCAAGCTGAGTTTGCACGTAGTGATAAAATAACTAAAATATTTCACACATTTCATTTTCTTTCTCATCAGATAAACCCAAGTAAAGAGTGAGTAATCATCAATTAATAAATTAAGATAACGATATCCATTCACAGAACAGATAGGGGATGTCCAAACATCAAAATGCATCAAATTAAAATATCTCACACTTCGATTCCTACTAGGAGCATACTTGGTTCTACAATGTTTTCCCAATTCACAAGATTGACAGTTAATGCTAGATTTAGGGTCTGTTTGGGATACCGGTGTCGTTTTAAAAGGGAGCAGTTCAAAAGGGAGATTCTAAACTGTATTTTCAAAACTGAGTTTGTGTTTGGGTAACCTCCGTTTGCAGTCAGGTTCGAAACTGTATGATAATTTTTATGTTTGGGAAAACACCGTTCCGATTGCGGTTAATAATTAAACACATACAACTTAAATAAAATGACACAAAATATTTTTACAAAAGTGGAGAGCAAAATAAAAATGCAACAAGTTTAGCTTCAATTTTTGACGGCTTCATAAAGTTGCTCCGCAATAGAGTCACGCAGTGACCCCATTTGACTCGATCCACTCCTTCCACCCCTACCAATTTCATTGTTCTCCCTCCTTATGTTGCTTGTCATTTGGACCCCTTGTCTAATCAGACGCGCATGAGGGTATACAAAATTTTCATCATTATCACATCGGTAGAAATGACTGTCTGCATTAGAATGATATCTGCATATAAAATTATGCAGTGTCATTGTGGAGATCACAATATTTCGCTGTTTTTTGAAACCATACTGCGGCATATCACGAATAATACGCCATTTCTTCTTCCACACTCCAAAAGTTCGTTCTATCACACTACGCAATGACGAGTGCGCCTGATTGAAAATTTCCTTTTATCCCTGTATCGGACGTCGGCCGCGAGAAAAGTCTGGCAAATGATATATTGTTTCTGGATACGGTTTAATATATCCTAATTGTAATGGGTAACCAGCATCCACCAAGTAGTATTTTCCTGTGCATTCAAAATTGGATTAATAAATTTTAATGAATGATTGTTGTATTAAATAAAAAAATTATTACACGTTACCTGGTGGTGGATGAGGAAAACTCCAACGTCGATCGGTAATTGCACTATGAAAAATACGGCTATTATGTGTGGAACCCTCACAACCAACCATGACAAAGGTAAATGTCATATTGAAATCACACACAGCCATAATGTTTTGAGACGTATAACCATGACGTCCAATGTAGGGAACCTGTTCGTCCACTGGGATGCGGGCATCAACATGTGTCCCGTCGATTGCGCCAATGCAATCTTTGAAGTAGGGCATGTATCGGTCATCGTTTAAAATCTTTGCAGGAATATCTGTAAATTGCCCGTCAACCGGCGCAATAATATTCTGTGATAACTTTATTAAAGCCACCAAACATCTTGAAAAATATCAACTAATTGTTTTGGTCGAATGCTGAAAATGCTCACTGCAGTCCCTCATTGTCATATTATGAGGCATAACATTTATTATGATCGCAAGTACTTCTCTTGAAGTAGTACTCCGCGACCCTTGTAAACTATGAGATAATACCAATTGGTGAAGTAATTCTAAAAAAATATTTTTAGACATTCTGAAATTATCGTGAAATCGGACAGGATGACCAGCCAGTAGTTCCCCAACCCATTTATCTCCGGTGTTAGATGACGTCATTCGAGGGGTTTTATCGTGATAATGAGAATTGCGATTATGAATCATACAAACATTCGTGTTCACCATCATGATATAATAAGCGGTTCTCCGCCGTTTTTCGTCTAGAGTGTTCAAATCAGTGTCGCTCAGCTCAGCATCATTTTCGGAAGACATCTGGTTCAATAGCCAATGAACATAGTGAAATTTTGTTACAGTACAATTGCCAATATTTGTACAGTACATAGTGAAATAAATGAAAATCAAGCTTATGGTATTTGATCCAGTTGAGCAATGCTTCAGCTATTTTGGCAAAATCTTCATATACAAAATCTAAACAAGTGGTTGGATTCCTCTATAGCCCTTTGCAATTTAGCCGAAACATCAATGAATATTGATGTTTCTGTGCTACATATTTTTACACAACAGAAACATTAACTAGACATCGAACATAATTAAAAGTACCATAAGAACCAGAACAGGGAATCACATGTCTAAAATACAAATCCAGCACATAAGACATAATTAGAAACTAAAAGAACCAGAAAAGGGAATCACATGTCCAAAAACATACATCCAAATTACAAAATAAGAAGCACACAACACATGTGGACTTAGCCAAATACAGACAATTATGCATAGGCGTTGAGTGAAGACTTGTCACTCAACGACAAAACACTTAGGCAGAATTCTCCACCACCACACATTGAGTGATCATTCATCACTCAACGAATATCGACAATTGTAGTCTAACTGACTAGGCATTGAGTGAGCCTTCATCACTCAACGCATCTGGACTTAATTGATTTTCTCTACATTAAGGCGTTGAGTGAGTTGTATTCACTCAACGCTTTCTGTTTTTGCCTGTTTTATTAAAGAGACGTTGAGTGAACTGACTTCACTCAACGCTTCTGTCCTTAGAAAAATTTTCTATTCAATAGTCGTTGAGTGAGTTGTCTTCACTCAACGCATCTGTCCTTAGACAGATTTACAAGTCAACCAACCCTGCGTCTCTGACTGAACAGTGTTCTGTCAACACTTTCTCTTTTGGGCGTTGAGTGAACTGTTTTCACTCAACGCTTCTGGACTTGGCCAGAATTCTTGTCAGCTTCTCTCTGGTTTTGACTGTTTGAGCTTTACTCAACGCTTCTAACTCTATGCGTTGAGTGAACTGCCTTCACTCAACGCTTCTGGACTTAACCAGATTTTTGCTTTGACAATGTTGAGTCTTTGACTGCCTAGGCTTTACTCAACGCTTAAAGTCATCTGGCGTTGAGAGAACTGTCTTCACTCAACGCATCTGAACATAGACAGAATTCTGCCTTGTCAGCATCATATCTTGTATCTACCTGTCATTGTTGCTTAGATAACTTGTTTAAACAGTGAACAAAGAGCAACATGCATACATAGAACTTAGAGCATACATCAATTACAATTATGTGTACATCATTGTCTTATAAGCCCTCTTCAAATTTGGGAGATTGTGAACAATAGATCCAACAATCTCTCACTATTTGAACCAGTCAAAACCTTAGACAATGATATGCACTAACACATATAAAAGTTAATCATTCACAGAAAATTGAGAACAGAAATTGAAGCACACACAAACATATGAATATATTTAAAGGCATTAAACATAAATATCCAGTGTGCTTAAAATAGTGTTCACATTCTAAAAGCCCTTAAGAAAAATTGCAAAAACACATCATGTTTTTAGTTTCTTAATTACTATCCCCCTATTTGGCTTCTTTGCAGTCTTTGCTTTATCTTCTTTCTTTTCCTTCTGCCTCTCAAAGTAGCTGTAAGGCTTGGGGAAGTATTTGCTGGGTTCTAAAGCATCTGGTGGCAGATCACCTGACCTCTTGTCTATTGTGTACTTCCTCCTTGCTTCTTCATTGCTTTATAGCTTTGCCCATTCTAGGGAGCTGTAAAGCTTTCCCCTCTCAGTTTTCTTGGACTTGATCTGATCTCAAGTAGTCAATATGATAGTCATAGATTGAGGACTCCATTGCTCAAAATCTGACCTGATTTTCATCTCTTCCCTATATCTCTTTTTGCTGAGCCTTACATCTCCTTCTTCTTCAGTAATAGACTTGACTTTAGCCCTGATAATCTGGTCAACAGTGAGGCTGAAAGAAGGAATTTCAGCAACAGTTGCAGGTTCAGCTCACTGAGCACCTTCTTGAATATCATATTGCTAAGTATCATATTGCTTTGCATACTGACTATCATATTGACCCATCATTCCATCTTGCAGTACTTGATGAATCTGGGCAGGAACAGCAGGGATGTTGTCATATGTTATCTATTCAAGACCAAGAGATCATCTGATCACAATTGTAGTCCATACAATATTTTCAGTGTTGGCCTTTATCATTGCCTTATCCCCCTTTTTGACTTCTTCAGAGACATCTTTAGTCAGGGAGGAGCTAGCCATTGTCAACTGAGCATCCAGATAATTGACACATTTGGTTACATGGCCTTTCAGCTGGAGCATGTGATCATCTAGAACTTGGGTGCATGCATCCAGTCTTCTTTCAAGAATTGTCTTGTGTTTTTCCAACACTTCCTTTTGAGCATTGTGGACTGCTAGCATGTTGTCGGCGGTAATATTCTGATTTTCCAAGATCCCATTCTGGATATTACAGATTTCAGTCAGCTTGCCTTCTGTAAAGGTAACTGCAGGTGCTGCTCTCCTAAAAAATGCCACAGTATTGGCCTTCAGCAAGTTTACCTCAAATCTTATAGATTTGATCTCTGTTGTCAAATCTTTCCTTAGGTTCTTGATAGAATCATCCACAAAGTTCTCTAGTTGTCTTCTTTGATCATCCAGCAATCCTCTCAGTTGGGCTAGAAAGAATGGTGACATCTGATCAGTCTGATGAGATGCCCCTTCCTCACAGATGTTTGGTTGCACTGGCCTTTCTTCTTCTCTGACAACTGAATCAGCCATTTCATACTCTGAGGTATGTGCATCATCAGGTACATCAGCGGCAGCGTTGTCCTTGCTAGACTCAGAGGAGTCTATCTTAACTACAGTACTTGGAGCAGGGAGTTCAGAGTGAATCTCCCCCTCAATCTCTGCAATATCCACAGGGACATTCAGATTTACAGCAGTGTTGATTTGATGTCATTCTTCCATTGTTTCAACAGGTTAATCATTCTCAGCAGCAATCTGATTACTCTCCTGCATGAACTGGATTTGCTCTCCCTCAGCAAGAGCATCTTCCATAATTCTCTCAAGAAGTTGCTCTCCCTCACTCTGAGGACTGAAGCCACTATGTAGTTCTTGCATTGAAGGTGTTGCTTCTTCTTCAGTAGGAGCTGGTGTTTGGTATGTCTCTTGCTCCATAGTAGCAGATATCTTGTCCACTATATCCTCTGCCACCTTTTTAGCAACCTTACTTGGAGGTATTTCCATAATATCAGTTGGAATCTCTTCAGACTAAGTTCCACTCACTTGGCTCCTTGCTGCAGGTTCAGAGGAAATTGATACCTGAGCACTTGTATCCCATCTGGTCTCTTCAGTAGACCCAGACAGATTTGGGTCATGTGGCTCTTCTTCACTATTCTCAGATGAACTGCTCTCTGTGCTGACATCTAGAACTGGAACTGCCTTCTTTTTCTTCTCAGCAGACTGGAGGTGTGGTTGTAGAACTCTCTCCCATCTGTCAAAGATTCTGGTGTCCATTCTCCTCATGTGATGGATCTTAGTCCCTAACCTCATTTTGAGGATTCCTAGGACTGTACTGTGTAGATACAGAGACAAGATTCTGCTTAGGTTAGGTTTTACGATGCATTCCACTATTCTATCAAACAACACTTTGCCCCAGTCTGTTTTCTTTGATAGAATAATTCTGGTCATAAGTTCGAACATTTTCTTAGAAATCTTATCATGTGAATCTGTTTTGCAGAGCGGAGCTTTTCCCACAATGTCTGCTAGGAACTTTCCACTATTGTTTCTCTTTTCTCAACACAGAGACAGTAGAATGCTTGGAGAGTCCACAACACTTTAGTGTTGTCTTGACATCATTCTGAAATAAGTCTGTATCTTCATCAGACTCTTTTACCTTGGGTAGATGCAATGTCTTGCATAATCTCTTGGGAGTGATCTTAATCTTCTTCCTATTGATTGAGGATTTGATTTTAGTTGAAGATGAGTCCACTATGGCATTTGAATAAAGTTCCAGAACTTCTCTCTTCCAAATCAGGACTGGCTCGGACAGGGCGAAACTTAGGTCATCGACCTCCAGTAAGTGCAGGACTTGCATTACCTCCTCAGGAGCATCCTTGAAACCATTTTGAACCAGCTCGGACCCCTCAAACAAGAAATCCATTCCTTTTGGAGGCATTGATTTGCTGAGTTTCTGAAGAATTGACGATCGTTCGTCGCAGAGAGATAGAAGTTTGCAAAGCGCCAGAAATAGTGTTTCGTATTCTAAGCACACTTAGTTCTATTTATACTTTCCTCTAAGTAGAGAATGTGGAGAGGCGCGTACCTTTTGTTATGATCAAGAAGTGATCAACGGTTGTGATTAATCCCGTTCGTTAGCCGCAAATGGACGATCCTGGGAGTATGCGTTGAGTGGACTTAACGCACTCAACGCACTCAACACACTCAATGTTCTCGACGTTTGCAGTTATCTTGATGCACTCGACGCCTGAGCAGTTAGACTCAGCGCACTCGACGTCTGGACACTTAGTCCATTTCTTCTTTGTTATCCTGCAGGGATTAACACTATCTACAACCGGAATATATGAATTATTACTGAAGCTAGACTAAGTTCAACATACCCAGTTCAAATTTGAAGGTGTTGAACTTGGCTTCATCAAGTGGCTTAGTGAAGATATCAGCTACTTGCTTGTCTGTAGGGACAAATTCAAGATTGATGGTTTTGCATTACACATGCTCTCTAATGAAGTGATACATAATCCTATGTGTTTAGTCTTGCTATGAGACACAGGAAAACTAGCAATAGAGATAACACTAGTAAAGTCACAGAACATAGGAGTTTTACTTATCTTAAGATTATAGTCCTGGAGCTGATGTTGGATCCACAGCAGCTGTGCACAACAACTTCCAGAAGATATTTAATCTGACTCTGTGGTTGAGATTGCAACACTTGTTTGCTTCTTGCTGCTCCAAGATACAAGCCATCTTCCGAGAAATTGATAGGATCATGTTTTTCCTGTCTTCTCTGCAGCCTGCAAAATCTGTAACAACTCATTTTATATAATAATAAAAAAAAAAAAAAATATAAAAAAACGCCTAATTGCTCCTCTTTAAACCAGAGCCCCCCCCCCCCATTTCTTTAATTCCCGCAAACCCGTCGACCGAGGGTTTCTCCCGATCCCGCCTTCTGCGCCTACCGTCGGCTCCGTCACGCCGCTCCCGCATCCCGCCGACCCCCCGACGCCTTCTCCTCCTCGTGGTGGCTGTTTTTACCTCCGCTTGACTTCACCGCCTCCTTCTGCACCCTCCATTGCTCTGGCCGACGGGAGATCAGTCTCCTCTGGCGTCCCCTAGGGCCGACTGTCCTCTTCATCAAGGCAGCTACCATCTCTTTCTCTTCCAAGGGGTTGACAACCACTGTCCCTCCCCCCGACGACCTCTCCCGCTCCGTTTGGGTTGGAGCTTGCGAGAGGGACGACTAGGGTTTCCTCCCCCCACCTCCTTGGGCCGGGATTTGGCTTCTCTTGGGTAAGAAAACTCATCTTGCCTACTAGGTTCAGTTTTCTCTTAATTGTTTTGCTAATTTTCGCTCCCCAATCGATGTAATCACGTCGATCCAACGTGTGATCGTCGTATATTTGATTAATCCGGTCTTATTTGTGTTTACGGTGCCGCTCTTCAGGTCTAGTGGTGGAATCGTTTCAAGCCCTCTCCGAATTAGGGTTTTTCGCATCCAAACCCCGCCAAAATCTCTGATGCCTCACGGTAGCCTCTTCTCCCCTCACTCTCGAGGGAGGTAAATTTCTAACTCCTCTCATGATGTGTCAGTACGATTATGAAACGCTTGTGCAAGCGTAGAAATCTTGTTAATTCAAATTTGATATATATATTGTTGATCTTGAACAGGCTTAGCTAGAGCTTTTAAACTCGCTTGCGCCATTTAGCTATCGCTAGTGCTTTCGACGTCACCTTAAGGCAAGTGGAGAACCCTCTCTCACTTGCAAACTTTGGAATTTAACCTTGTTATCTGGTCCCTAAGTTATTTACTAACGTTGTGTTATTTTGGTAAAATCTCTGAACTCTCGTAATATTGTCATAAATTAATATGATAAATAATCACCTAAGTATAAAACTCGAAGACAATTCCGTAATTGTAAGCAAATCTTTGAACTGTAGCGTCTAACTGGGCATCTGTCTTTCTTCATGGTCACGACAAGCAGGATTACTTACTTTTCTGACAAGACATGCACGCAGATCCGATCGTGAGCCATGTGCGTCAGCTATAGCACTTACACCCTTCATCGATCACGGCTTACAACATATTACATAAATAATTTTATGTTTTATCCTAGGATAGGCTATCATTTCAGAAATGTCTGGTTGACTTAGATGTTGACATGTTTACTAGTTCCGTTCAAGGTATATCAATGTTCGATCATGTCTGTCTGTTTTGCTCACAAATTAATTAATATATTTGCTCATGGTTTAATTCCTATGTTCTGAGGCATTTCTTTCTGTTTTGGATTTGCCTTAGGATTCGTAACTGGGTCGCCTGCTCCCTGAGTTACCTCTCATTCAACTAAAGCTTCGCTTGGAGGTTTTCTTTAGTAAATGCTTACATCAGGTTCTATGTATTTGTTTTCATTACTATCAGTGTGATTTATCATGTACTAGTTATTGTAAGTCATTTTCTCTTGTATTGTGGACAACTCATAGGATGTTTCTGATGTACTAGCTCATTTTATTTATGTCATATTCATTACTGTTGTTTATTGCATTCACTTTTATTTCAGTACTGTGTGTAGCTGTAGCATTAAACTTTTTAAAAAAAAATGTGTGTGCATTAAATTCTAACTGTTTTAAAATCTTAAGCGCTTCCGCATATTTATAAATCATAAATTGCTCTACAAATTAACTACTTTTAAAGCTATTCTTTTTTTGTAATCTCTGCAACCGCCTTAGCGGGCATGATTTTCTTTCCGCCCATGTCTGTGGCATCACAGCCTGCCCAAATCGCACTCTGACTTTCATCGTGACGGGTCGTGACAGTTGGTATCAGAGCCAGATTTGCTCTAAAAAAGGTATTTTTAAATTATTAAATATTTTGAACTTTGTTATGTAAATAAGAGTACATGCATCATTACTTCACTCACCTTGTCATTATATGGTGTTTGCGGGTGAAACACGGATACACTCACTCATAAGCATAAGTAGTATGCACACGAATGTTAAGGGGTTATAGGCAAACTTAACATTTTTGTGCATATAAATTCTCACTAGGATATACACCGCTTGCCAATATTAAATTGTATGAGCGGTTTAATATTCTCAAGTGCGTTGACATTAGAATCATAATATGCATGACATGTTAAGTGATATGGGTGCATAACATGATATGTATATTCATTCATGCACATTCTTAGGAATGCATTTTTGACATAATTGCATTGCATGCATAACATAACACATTTCACAAGTGTTAAGCCAACAACAACATATGATGATTGTACACGCATGAATTTACAAATTGATTGACATTACATGTGATTCACTGTCATTTTAACATAACATTACTTAGAGTTGTACAAAGAAAATGCTGTAACTAATATATGATTTATGTATTCGAGAGTATTAAAATGATAGAACCTTTTGTTTCTTAATCTTCTATGATTAGTTGCACTGTGTCTCTTACTCGTTTCCTTTGTGTTCCTCCTTAGATGGACCCTAAGAGATCGCAGCGTAAGAAGGTTACCCTCCTGCCGGAGCAACTTCTAGAGACGCCACTGCCCAGCTATTGAGGCAGATTCTCGAGCGTCTCACTTGCTTGGAAGAAGATCGATAAACTCCTGATACAGCTCTTGATTCCGGCAGCGCGGGGACAGCTGGAGCCGCTACTACCTCTGCTCTTGGAGCCACCCCTCCTGCACCTGGTTCGGGAACTGGCTCGCTTGCTAATGCCCTGGTGGTCCTGCTCGTGTCAATTCCGGCTGCACCTCCTGTGGCGATGGCAGATACGTTGGCGTTCAACAGGCTGAACCCGGCGTCCTTCAATGGCAGTCGCAATTTCTTTGTCATTTCAGAGTGGCTCTCCCAGATGGAGAAGCACTTCGAGTATGTCGGTGTTCCTGATGCACAAAAGGTTCTTCTTGCGGCTTACCAGCTGACCGAGGATGCATACACCTGGTGGCTTCAGCGCCGCAGTCTCCCCAACTCTTCCGCTATGACCTGGGAGCAGTTCAAGAATGCGGTCATGGAGAAGTTTCTCTCATCTGTGGAGCGCGACAAGTTAGCTGGGAGATTCCTGTCCCTTCAGCAGCACGGCGGGACCGTGACTGAATATGAGATAGAGTTTTCTCGCCTATCTCTCCTTGCCGCATAGAGTTCGTGCCTAATGAATCTAAGAAAATCAGTCGCTTCATGAAGGGTCTCCGACATGACTTCCGCCAGCATGTGATAGCTCATGGCGCCACCACCTACGTCGAGACGGTTGGAGCTGCCTTGCAGGTTGAAGCTATAGAGCTGGATCGTAATGCCAAGAAACTCTAGTATGGTACAAGCAATGCTGCTGCATCTGACCACAAGCGAAAGGGTGCTCCACCTCAGGAGCAAGGTCTAAAGTCCCAGGAAGTGTGTTCCTACTGCCACAAGGTTGGACACATCGCCCAAGTTTGTCATTCACTCCTGAAGAAGCAGAAGATGGTTGTGCCTGCACAACAGCCCCAGGTGACGCTTGTCACTGCCTCCTCCGTCTGTGCCTTCTGCAAGAAATCAGACCACTTGGTGAGAGACTGTTGCCGCAAGCTGAATACCTACTTCAGATGTGGGCAGGTTGGACATCAGATCAAAGATTGCCCCGCGAAGGAAAGCCCGGTCCCCGCTCATCCTCTGCAGGCTATTTCTAGAGCCCAAGAGAAGGGCAAGGCTATGTTGAACGTCACCACTCAGGGCGAGGCGCTCGCATCTACCTCTGTCATCTCTAGAATGTTTTAAGTAAAGTTTTAAATTTTCTGCATCCTTTAATTACCTGCCTTTAGTATTGACAATCTTAAAATGTGTTTATGATGTTTAATTCTATAGAGTTTTAGGGTCAAGAATAAGTGGATGCAAATCCTTTTCGATTATGGGCATCTCACTCTTTTATAGCGTGTCATATCGTGAATCTTCATGGTTGGCCTACTTCGCCACTCGATGTCCCATTCGAGATTTCTGTGCCCGGTCATTTGCACCTGTCAACTAGAGGCATGCTCAACTGTCCGATACTGCTGGGTGAACTGCAAGTCGTCGTCGATCTCATAGTCCTAAATATGACAGAATTCGACGTAATCATGGGTATGAACTGGCTGGTCGCGTATCGAGCAAAGCTGGACTGTGTGGCAAAAAGGGTCAATCTCAGTATCGATGGGAAGGAGTTCAGCGTGCATGTTCAGACCACCCGCAGCAACCTGAAGGTAATTTCTGTTGTGTGCGCCACTCGGCTTCTTAGCCAAGGATGTTTTGCTTGCTTTGTTTATGCTTCGCACTCGGATGCTGTCATACCTCAACTTGAGTCTATCCCGATTGCTTCCGAGTTCTCTGACGTGTTCCCCGCCGAGTTTCCTGGAATGCCTCCCGATCGTGATGTAGAGTTCTCCATTGATGTATAGCCTAGAACGCGCCCCATATCTAAAGCTCCATACCGTATGTCACTGCGAGAACTGGATGAGCTTAGATCGCAATTGGATGAGTTGCTTGAGAGTGGGTACATTCATCCCAGCTCTTCTCTTTGGGGAGCTCCCGTTCTCTTCGTTAAAAAGAAAAACGGATCCATGAGATTGTTCATCGACTATCGGGATCGGAACAAGGTAACCATCAAGAATAAGTATCCCCTCACGCGCGTGGATGACCTATTTGATCAGCTCAAGGGCAGTACCGTTTTCTCCAAGATCGATCTCAGGTCAGGTTACCATCAGTTGAAGATTTAAGGAGTCTGACATTCCCAGGACAGCCTTCCGGACTCGGTATGGGCATTTTGAATTTTTGATGATGTCATTTGGTTTGACTAACGCCCCTTCTGCTTTTATGGATATGATGAACCGTGTCTTCCGCGAGTACCTAGATAAGTTCATCATCGTTTTCATTGACGATATCTTATTCAACTCCAAGACTCATGAGGAGCATGCAACCCACCTTAGACTCACTCTCTCAACGCTTCGTCAGCACCAACTTTATGCCAAATTGGCGAAATGTGAGTTCTGGCTGGATCGTGTTGCCTTTCTGGGGCATGTCACTTTGGGCGATGGGCTTTCCGTTGACCCTGCCAAAATCTCCGTAGTTAAGGACTGTAAGCAGCCTTCTACCCCTACTGAAATCCGCAGTTTTCTTGTTTTGGCTGGCTATTACCGGCGTTTCGTCAAGGATTTTTCCTCTCTTGCTGCTCCTTTAACTAAGCTAACTCAAAAGTATGTCAGGTTTGAGTGATCAGATCAATGCGAGCAGGCTCTTTCTGAATGGAAGAAACGTTTATGTTCAGCGCCAGTTTTAGCTCTTTCGTCAGAGGGGTTAGACTTTTTAGTTTATATCGATGCTTCCAGAGTTGGATTGTGTTGTGTCCTGATGCAAGAATATCGTGTTATCGCTTATGGGTCGAGCTAGTTGAAGATTCATGAACGCAACTACCCCACTCATGATCTAGAGTTTGCTGCAGTACTGTTTGCTTTGAAGCTGTGACGTCATTATCTCGATGGCGTGAAGTATCACTTCTTCACTAACCATCAGAGTTTGAAGTATATTTTTGTCCAGAAGGATCTCAATCTTCGACAGAGGCGTTGGCTTGAATTCATAGCAGATTATGATTTGCAGCTCATGTATGTGCCCGGTAAAGCCAATTCAGTGGCGGATGCTTTGACTCGCCAGGCTTCTGTTGACGCATTTGCATCTATGTCAGCTTCTCTCGCGGCCCTGGTTGATGACCTCGAGCGGATGGACATCCTTCTCACCTGGAGGTCAAGGGGAAGTCCCTGGCCCGTTATGGGTAGAACAGATAAAGGACCTGCAGTCGTCTGATCCCGCACTCCAGCGCATTCGCAGACAGGTTGAACTCGGTGCTCTTCCAGATTTCTCTATCTCTGACGATGTTCTGCGTTTCCGAGGTGGCCTATGTATTCCCGATGTTTCTGAGTTGCTGGATAGTATTTGCCGAGAAGCCCACGAGTCCCGTACATCTGGCCATCCTGGCAACAACAAGATGTATCATGACCGGAAGCAGATCGTGTGGTGGCATAGTATGAAGAATTATATTGCACGCTTCATCTCTCGATGTCTGACGTGCCAGAAGGTGAAAGCTAAGCGTCAGCGTCCCGGTGGTCTTTTGCAACCTCTGCCTATCCCCGAATGGAAGCGGGAAGATATCTCCATAGACTTCGTCACTGGTTTGCCTCGCACTCCGAGAGGACATGATGCGATTTTGGTCATAGTGGATCGCATGACTAAAGTTGTTCATTTTATCTCGTACAAGGAAGGTCATTCCACCGAGAAGATGGCCCAGATTTATGTTTCTGAGATTGTTATGCTCCATGAGATTCCTCTGCGGATTGTTTCTGATCGTGACTCGAGATTTGTATCGCACTTCTGGAAGGGATTTCAACAAGCTTTGGGAACTGATCTCAACCTGAGTACTGCTTACCATCCGACGACCGATGGTCAGACCGAGAGAGTTAATCAGATTCTTGAAGATATACTACGGTGTTACATTCTGGACTACAAGGGAGCTTGGGACGAGCACCTACCCTTGGTCGAATTCGCCTACAACAGCTATCAAGAGAGCCTCGAGATGGCCCCCTTCGAAGCACTGTACGAGCGTCGTTGCAGGACCCCGCTCTACTGGTCAGAAGTTGGTGAAAAGGTGATTTTGGGGCCTGAGGTGCTCCCGGATATGGAGGAAGACACAAAGAAGACTCGTCTTCAGCTCAGTCGTGTCATCGAAAGGCAGAGGAGATATGTTATTCACCGCCGTCGTCCGTTAGAATTTGTCGTGGGTGATCAAGTATTCCTCAAGGTTTCCCCTACTCCTGGAGTGAAACAGTTCGGTCGTCATCATAAGCTCAACCCGAGGTTCGTGGGACCGTACGACATCTCAGAACGTATTGGAGGATCTGTCTATCGTCTGGAGCTACCTGCTTCTTTGATCGGTGTCCATGATGTCTTTCATGTCAGTCAGCTTCAGAAATACATCCACGATCATAATCGTGTTCTCGAGGTAGTTCCAGTGATTCTTGAAGCCAATCTGTCCTATCTTGTCAAGCACGCGAAGATCGTCGAATATCAAGAACGCAAGCTTCGCAAGAGAACCATTCCTATTGTGAAGGTACTTTGGGTACATGGCAAGTCTGAGGAGTACACTTGGGAACTCGAATCTGACATGCGCAGCAAGTATCCGCAACTCTTCTCTTAATCTTGGTACGTCTCAGAGTCTAACTTCCATGTTATTTCAGTATCTTTCATAGTTAGCTTCTATGCATTATGTTGCAGACTGTTGTTGAAGTGCATGTCGTCTGAATCTTCGTTGTTTTGGCCTCATTCAGAGAATCTTCAGAAAGATTCGGGACGAAACTTTCTAAGTATGGGAGAATGTAACAACTCATATAATAATAATAATAAGAATAATAACAATAATATAAAAAAACCCCTAATTTCTCCTCTTTAAACCCGAGCCGCCGCCCCCGCCCCCATTTCTTTAATTCCCGCAAACCCGTCGACCGAGGTTTCCCCCGATCCCACCTTTTGCGCCTACCGTCGGCTCCGTCTCGCCGCTCCCGCATCCCGTTGACCCCCCCTCCCCGACGCCTTCTCCTCCTCTCGTGATGGTTGTTTCTACCTCCGCTTGACTTCACCGCCTCCTTCTGCACCCTCTATTGCTCTGGCCGACAGGAGATCAGCCTCCTCTGGCGTCCCCTAGGGCCGACTTTCCTCTTCATCAAGGCAGCTACCATTTTTTTCTCCTCCAAGAGGTTGACAACCACTTTCCCTCCCTCTGACGACCTCTCCCGCTCCGTTTGGGTTGGTGCTTGCGAGAGGGACGACTAGGGTTTCCTCCCCTCTCCTCCTTGGGCCGGGATTTGGCTTCTCTTAGGTAAGAAAACTCATCTTGACTCCTAGATTCGGTTTTCTCTTAATTTTTTTGCTAATTTTTGCACCTCAATCGATGTCATCATGTCGATCCAACGTGTGATCGTCGTATATTCGACTAATCCAGTCTTATTTGTGTTTACGGTATCGTTCTTCAGGTCTAATGGTGGAATCGCTCCAAGCCCTCTACGAATTAGGGCTTTTCGCATCCAAACGCCGCCAAAATCTCTGATCCCTCGCGATAGCCTCTTCTCCTCTCACTCTCGAGGGAGGTAAATTTCTAACTCATCCCATGATGTGTAAGTGCGATTATCAAACGCTTGTGCAAGCGTAGAAATCTTGTTAATTCAAATTTGATATATATATATTGTTGATCTTGAACAGGTTTAGCTAGAGTTTTTAACTTTGCTTGCGCCATTTAGCTATCGCTAGTGCTTTCGACGTCACCTTAAGGCAAGTGGAGAACCCCCTCTCACTTGCAAACTTTGAAATTTAACCTTGTTATCTGCTCTCAATGTTATTTACTAACGTTGTGTTATTTTGGTAAAATCTCTGAACTCTCGTAATATTGTCATGAATTAATATGATAAATAATCACCTAAGTATGAAACTCAAAGACAATTCCGTAGTTGTAAGCAAATCTTTGAACTGTAGCGTCTAACTGGGCATCTGTCTACCGTCATGGTCACGGCAAGCAGGATTACTTATTTTTCCGACAAGACTTGCACGCAGATCCGATCGTGAGCCATGTGCGCCCGCTATAGCACATACACCCTTCATCAATCACGGCTTATAACATATTACATGAATAATTTTAGGCTTTATCCCGGGATACGCTATCATTCCAGAAATGTCTGGTTGACTTAGATGTTGACATGTTTACTAGTTCCGTTCAAGGTATATCAATGTTCAATCATGTCTGTCTATTTTGCTCACAAATTAATTAATTTATTTGCTCATGATTTACTATGTTCTGAGGCATTTATTTCTGTTTGGATTTGTCTTAGGGTTCGTGACTGCGTTGTCTGCTCCCTGAGTTACCACTCGTTCAGCTACAGCTTCGTCTGGAGGTTTTTCTTTAGTAGTTGCTTACATCAGATTCTATGTATTTGTTTTCCTTACTGTCAGTGTGATTTATCATGTACTAGTTATTGTAAGTCATTTTCTCTTGTATTGTAGACAACTCATAGGATGTTTCTGATGTACTAGCTCATTTTATTTATGACATATTCATTACTGTTGCTTATTGCATTCACTTCTATTTCAACACTGTGTGTAGCATTAAAATTTTTAAAGAAATACTTGTGCATTAAATTCTCACTGTTTTAAAATCTTAAGCGCTTCCGCATATTTATAAACCATAAATTGTTGTACAAAGTAACTATTTCTAAAGCTATTCTTTTTTTGTAATCTCTGCAACCGCATTAGCGGGCATGGTTTTCTTTTCGCCCATGCTCGTGGCATCACGGCCCGCCCGAAGCGCACTCTGACTTTCGTCATGATAAGTCGTGAAAAAATCTGCATCTGAATACACAGTTAGTTCAAAATCACTATTCCTAGGATATCATAGGTCAAGATAATGTGTGCCCTTGAGATATCTCAAAATTCTTTTAGCTGCAGAATAATGAGACTTTTTAGGTCATGTCTGGTATCTAGCACAAAAACATATAATATACATAATGTCTGGCCTACTAGCAGTAAGATAGAGGATGGAGTCAATTATGCCTCTATACAGGGTTTCATCAACAGGTTTCCCTATCTCATCTTTATCTAGTGACAAATTTGACCGCATAAGAGTGTTCATTATGGAGGCACTCTTCATTCTAAATTTTTTAATTAACTCCCTGGTGAACTTAGACTGCGAGATGAATAATTCATTCTCAGACTGTCTCACTTAGAGGCCCAAGAAGTAATTCAGTTCACTCATACTGCTCATCTCAATTTTTACCTGAATAAGTTTAGCAAACTTCTTGCAGAGGTTATCATCAGTAGACCCAAAGATTATGTCATCTACATAAGTTTGGACTAGGAAGATCTTGCATTTGACTTTCCTTAGGAATAATGTCTTATCTATATTTTCTTTTGAAAATTTATTCTCAATGAGAAAGCTAGATAGGATCTCATACCATGTCCTAGGGGCTTCCTTCAACCCATACAATATTTTCCTAAGCTTACAAACATAATCGGGTGAGTTAGAATTGACAAAACTTGAGGGTTGTTCAACATATACCTCTTCTCTTAGGTCATCATTAAGGAAAGTTGACTTGACATCCATTTGGTAGACCTTAAATCTCTTATGTGCAGCATAGGCAAAGAACAGTCTAATGGCTTCCAATCTTGCCACTGGATCAAAATCAATACCTTCTTCTTGTCTATATCATTTGGCTACCAGGCTAGCTTTATTCTTTACTATAACACCATTTTCATCAAGCTTATTTCTGTAGATCTACTTGGTTCCAATGATGTTATGTTCTTGTGGTTTGGGAACCAGCTTCCAGACCTTGCATCAGTTCCTCTTGCATAACCACAATCCAAAATGGAAATATGTTGGCATCTTCAAACTTTTTAGGTTCCACCTGAGACAGGAAGCATGAGTACATTGCAATGTTCAGGCTTCTGCTCCTTATTGTAACCCCTTGGCTAACATCTCCTATTATCTGATTTCTGGGATGATCTCTCAAGTGTCTGACTGCTGGAGGCAATTTTTCTTCAGCATCATGAACTTCAGTGGCTGGAGCATGCTGGTCTTCAGCTACATCTTGGGTGTCTTGTTCTTCTTCTGGAATGTACACACCATTACCTTTTCCTTGTGTATTTGTAGTAGTGTCTTTGATGCTCAGGTTGTCCATCTCCAATTCTACACCTGCAGATCTAGATGAGCTAGGCAGTTCATTGTTAATCATTGATGATTCATCAAAGACTATATTAACAGACTCCTCTACAACTTGATATTTCAAGTTGTAGACCCTATATGTTTTGTTATTATTGTTGTACGCAACAAATATCCCTGCATAGGACTTGACCACGAAATTGGTCAAGTATGACTTCTCATTATTAAGCACAAATCATTTACTGTCAAAGATCCTGCGATATGCTAGATTAGGTTTTCTGCCCTTCATAATCAAATAAGGAGTCCTCTTGTGATACTTGTTGATAGAGGCCCTATTCAGGACATAACAAGTAGTGTTCACTGCCTCAGCCCAGAAGTATTCTGGGAGAGAAGTGTCACTGAACAGTGTCCTGCCAGCCTCTATGAGAGTTCTATTTTTCCTCTCAGCTATCCTATTTTGCTGGGGAGTTCTGGGTGAAGAGAATTTCTGATGAATCCCTTGGTCTTCACAGAACTTTGTCATGCCCTCAGACTGAAATTCAGTATCATGGTCACTTCTTATTTTGACCACAGCACTGTATTTTTTTCATTCTGAACTTGTCTAACAAAGGTCAGAAAAGTGTCGAGGGTTTCTTACTTTTTCTTCAAGAAAAACACTCAAGCAAACCTGGAGAAGTCAACAACTATCACAAATGTGTAGACTTTTCTACCTAAACTGTGAACTAGCATAGGCCCAAACAAGTCCATATGCAGGAGGTACAAACACCTCACAGAATCTTTGGCTTCAATGCTCTTAAAGGATGCTTTGTCTGCTTGCCCTTTTGACATGCAGAGCAAATGCTCTCCTTGGTGCATTTGATGTTGGACCATTTCCGACTATTTCTTCACTAAAGAGCTTGTTAATGAACTTGTAGTTCAAGTGAGCTAGTCTCTTGTGTCATTGCACACAGCATGAGACTTTCTCATTAGCAACTATACACATAGAGGTGTCAGAACTTAAACATAAGAAGTTTAAACAGTAAATATTCCTACTCCTAGTTCCTGTCAACATGACCTCTTCGTCACTTGACATTTTGATCAAACACTCATCTTTGTGGAAGACAATGACATTGCCAAGATCACAGAATTGGCTTATGCTTATCAAGTTGTGTTGCAACCCTTCCACATAAGTCACTTCTGTGATTGTGACTATGTCATTGGTGACCATATCATAGCCCTTGGTGACCACTTTGTCTGAACCTCCAAAGATCACCTTAGGCTCATACTTCACAGGAGTGTATTCCTTTAAATGACTTCTTGTTCCAGTCATGTGTCAGGAACATCCATTATCCAAGTATCATATTGGTGCATGGGTACTTGGACTATCATGCAACCACAATTCAGTTTACCTTAGGACCCCAAAAGAGTTTAGGTCCTAGGTTCTTGTTAGTCTGAAAATTAGCCAATCTGCCTGCAGCATTTCTGACAGATAGACTTGCCCTTGCACTAGGCACATTGTGGTTGTGTCAACAATCTATGCCAATATGTCTCACTTTGCTACTGCACCAACACTCATGAATATTGTATCTTCTTTTCTGAACAGCTCTTGTAGACAAGCTGAAACCAGATGACTGTTCATAATGGAGAGCAGCAGCCCTTTTCATATTTCTCTCAGCAAGGATCTGACTGAAAATGAGTCTTCCAGTAGATGCACTTGGCTTACTGTGAATGCCACGTACAGCAGTCTTCTCTGGAGAAGACAAGTTGTTGATTACATCAGAGACAGCCAAGTCAAGCTTACTGATTGACTTACTTTTGGTCTGATTCTTTGCTGGAGGAGCTTGACTATTTGTCACTGCCTTGTTCTTGAGTGTGGGAGTGGATGCACCAAAAACAAATAGTCCATAATGGGCTATCTGAAATTCCTCATGGGGAGACTTAAAGGCACTCAAACCCATGCCCTTCCTTCCATTATAGTTGTGAACATTTTTGTTCACATTCGTGGATCTTCCATTCAACCAGTGACCATATACTTTCTTGATCATACATGTTAGATGGCAGCACAACTTTCTCAAAGGAGATAGCAGACTGAATAGGGGCCTTGTCTTTCATCCTATTCCATCTTCCAGTGTTCCTCCCAATGTACCCCAGTCCCTTCTTATTTGTTTGGGAGGTGAAGGTATCAATGAGTGGCAACATTGATTTAGGCTTGGAGTACTGAGCCACTAGCATCCTCTCTTTGAGGAGCTTTTCTTCAAGATCCATAATGATCTTGTTCTTATGTCTGATGGTCCAAATCTGGATGATTGAGATAGTATTCAGCTGGTTGACTTACCACCTCATCTGGTCAAGCAGGGGTGTAGAGTTAAACTTCAAGGAAGCAGCTAGCTGTAGGAAGACAATTTCCTTGGCTTGTCTTTTAACAAACAACTTGTTCTTCTCCAAAGCATCCAAGATCAACACATAATTGTCAATCAATTGATTGACATCTTCCTCAGATTCTGAGTCATCTTCATCATAGGATGAAGGAGCCTCAGAATTTGGACTAGTCTCATAGTCAGATTAAGAGGAGCTAGACAGAGAATGTACCTTATATAGACCAGGCTGATCCTGGCTGGATTCTCCATTTGTCATGGCCATGAGTCCATAGCTGCTATTATCATCTTCATCCACCTCAGTGTCACTGTCTGAGTGTGACAGAGGGGCCCTGATACCTATCTTTGCAGCAGGATAGTCCTCATCTACTTCATCAGCAACTGCAGCAAACAGCCCAATATAGGCTTCTTCTTCTTCAGAATCTGAAGATGCTGAATCACTCTGCCTTCAGCACTTCTCATTCTTGGCAATGAAGGTCCTTTCCTTCTTGCCCTTCAGATGGTGATGCTCCTTACTTGCCTCTTTTCTTTTGACGGGCAATCAGCTATGACATGCCCAAACTTGCTACAACAATAGCAAACAATTTTAGAAGAACTATGTTTACTAGGTTTGAAATCATACATGTCTTTTTTGGAGAACTTCTTCTCAGACTTGTGGTGATCCCTCTTGTTGTGTGAAGAGGAGGAAGTTTTGTTCTTCCACTGTCTTCTCTTCATCATCTTCTGGAACTGTCTTGAGAAGACAGCAAATTCTCCATCTGACATGTTGCTGTCAGGTGAACTTGATTCAAAGCTGTCTGAATCAGCATGCCTTCTTGGGGGAGAAGCAATCCTCTCCTTGTGAAAGTAAGGGTTAGACCTGATATACTCTAGAGGAGGGTGAATAGAGTATCATTAAAACTTTAACACTTTTTGTTGTTTAATAAAAACTGCTGAGTTAGGAAGCTATTTGATACCAAACAATGCTGTAAGTAAAGAACAGTCCTAAGATAAAATAATCTACTACAGGCACAGCAAAATATAAACTAATTAATCACAGACACAGCAATCCTAACTAGCACAGCCACAGCAAGAATAAAAGAAAAAGATGGCAACCAGACAACACAAGAATTTTATAGTGATTCCCCAACCTGAGTACATCCACTCTTCTACCACCCTGGTAGGAATCCACTCAGGTTTTTGATCAGGTGACTGCCACCAATGATCTTTTGATCAGGTGCTCAAAAACAAATCTCAAGTCTTTTGATCAGCTGACTTGCAACCAGGAATAACTTTTGAAGGGAGTTAAAGAACCACTTTTACAATGGGGGGATGAGAGAGTGATGTTGTCTTCTCTTTCTCAAATACAACTGAGAAGACTTAGTGGATCTTTGATGTTAACAAAGCTCCCCCTGAGATATTGATTTGTTCAGGAAGGTTGGAGCTTTGCTGCAGGGTGAGTAGATCTTCAATCCTTTACCCTTGACCAGAAGATATCCAGGAACTTCTTGACTGATAGAGTTTTTGTTGTCCTTGAAGAATCCTGGAATGAAAAAGGAAGAAGACTCTTGATTTTGGATGGATGTTCTTCTTCTCCTTCAGCTTGCTGTTATTTCTCTGGTCTGGGGCTTCTAGTTTCTTGACTGTTGTATTGCCCTGAGTATTGCTTGTTCTCTTTTTTGAAATCCTTGATCTCTGTCTATATATGTCTATCACTCTGTCTCTGTGTCGAGAAGGAAGAAGAAAAATTCTTTTATATTTTCACGAAGTCTTCCTTTTAAATTTTGAATTTCATTCCAACATTGATTACTGACGGCCTGGAGAATATCTGCATTGATTGATTTTCCAAACCGTCACATTGAAAAACGGCAAGTAATAATCCTGATAAAGACCATAATCAATGATGCGTCTAACGGTAATATTCAGAGAATGTTAAGCATTGATTACTCGGGAATTTTTGCAATAAAATAAGGACAAATGGAGGGAAAATATCCAAGTCTGGATCTGCACAGAAATCGTCGAGCAGAGAACAGAATTCGTCGAGCTGGGTACAGAGTTCGTCGAGCTGAGAGGTTATGTTCGTCGAACAGATAATTGTTGTTCGTCGAGCTGAGATCCAAGATCGTCGAACTAAGAACAGATAAATGCTTTCTGCAGAACCTTGTCAATTCTGTGTATCAAGAACGTCGAGCTGAGAATCTAAGTTCGTCGACTGCAGTTCAGTTTCTGGACTTAGAATATTGAGATGTTTCTGGACTAGAATGTTGAAGTAAAGCATCCAGAAATCGTCGACCTGAGAACTAAGTTCGTCGAGCTGATATTCTAACTTCGTCGACTGGAGTTTAGAGAAAGGAATTCTGGACTTGAAATGTTGAAGTATAGTATCCGGAAATCGTCGACCTGAGAACTAAGTTCGTCGAGCTCAGCTCAGAGAATTGTTTCTGAGGTCGTCGGGCTGAGCACGACTTTCGTCGAGCTGAGTTCGACGAACGTCGAACTCATTTTCCCGAGTCTTTAAAATTTCTCTAAGTCTTGAGTCTTCTGCAGTCTGTTGATGGCTGGTCCATGCAGTGTTAATTCTAAGGACATGGACTAAACTCTAGGACTCAAACATGACCCTGGCTATACATGTTGGGTCAGACATCCTAGTTTAGTGAACCTAACCCAAATCCAACTAGGGATCCAACACCTTGTTCTTCTTAGAGCTATCAGCCTTGAAGGCCACTGTCTTCTCCTTGGCTGGGGATCTGATAGGGTCTCCTACTCCTTCCTGACAGAGAGTTGCATCTCATAGGAGAGCAGCTTTTCAAACAATGTGTGAGGAGTTTCAACTAGCTTGGTCACTTCTCTAATGGCACAGATCTTTTATCTCAGTCTCTTGTTAGAGACATTAGGAACTTGTTATTCAGCTCATAATTGCTGAAGACCCTCTCATAGGTCCTCTGCTCATTCACCACTCTGAACAACTTTTCATAGCACTCAGCTATGATGTCCTTCTTGCTCTGCCTGAAAGCCTCACATTCCTGATTGAGTAGGGATTTCCTATCATCCCTAACTTCTTCAGTGTCTTACATATAGACAATCAAGGTGTCACACATTTCCTTGGAAGTCTTCCAGTGGACAAGATTCTGGAATGTAGAATCATCAATGGCACTTACAATAATGTTTTGTGCCCTCTTATCCATAGTAGCCAGGATGACCTCATTCTTGGTCATCTCAGAATACTTCTTAGGTGTCTGGACATTGGCATCCAGAACTGAGACCTTTATGGGGATGAAAGGTCCTTCTTGTACTGTTATGAAGATTCTAGGGTCAGATGCTTCCATGAACAATCTGACTATTTCCTTCCAAATCTCAAAACTCTCTTTCCTACAGATTGGAAGTTTCATTGAGCCAAAGTTTTTATGATTCTCTCCTGAACCCATAAAGATAATTTATAGTTACTCTTGGAGACCTGTTCAGACTGTTATGTCCTTTTTGAACAATCTTCCTCTGATACCACTTGAAAGACTTTGTTTTCAAGAGTAGCTAAACATATAGAGGGGGGGTGAATAGGTTTTTATATATCTTTTACGACAATCTCTTGTTTAGGAGAGTTGTTTTGATTTAGATTAGCTTTAAAAATCACACAACAACACACAAGTTATTTATAGTGGTTCCCCAAGGTCTGGGTACATCCAATGTCCGTCACATCTTTCTAACAGTGTGTTAGAAAAGGCCAACTTCTCCAAACTCGGCTCAATGAGCTTACAACACAGTTCCCTCAGGATATCTCAGACTCCTCCAAGTCCTACCTCAGTCCCAAGGCCCTACATTCAGAGAAATATTCTCTTACAACTCAGTGTTCTGCTACAGAAGACCTATCCTACACTTAAGCTAGGAGGCTAACCCTATACTCAGATCCACCACTAGATCCTACCTCAAAGAGAAACTCTCCTACAACTCGGATTCTCAACCAAAATCCTACAACTCAGGCACAAAGACCCTATAGCTCAGATCTACAAAAAAGATCTTACCTCAGTCTTTATAGTTTAGACTTACACTCAGATCAGTTAAGATCCTATATAAAGAAATGTTGGTTGTTGATGTTGATTGACTTGAGAGAAATAATCTCTGAGTCTACTTCTTCCTGAACTGAGATGATTCAGGCATATCTTCTTCACAGCTCCAAGGATGGATCTTCAAGAATGTTCTGTTTGAGCAGTGAAGTAACTGCCGGTAGGGCTTGCTCTGTTCCTTCTTTTAACTCAGAGAGATAACTCCCTGCTCTTGTTATTGAAGGTGTGAATAACAACAGCTAACTTTCTTGAGCTTTCAGATCAACAGCCAAAAGTAACTTCTTCAAACTCTGCAACTTTGTTGAGAGGAAGAAGATGAAGCTCTGGATTTCAAAAAAGTTAACCTTCCTTTTCCTCGGAACTCTGAATAAGTATCCCGCCGTCCAACGGCTCCTTGAGAAGTGGGACCACCTGGAGTTGGTAGCTGCAACTTCTCTTTTGCATTAATTGTTGTACAATAGGCAAGCGACGTCATTTATCGTCTACATTTTCGTTCACGCAATATTTGAATTCCTGCTGATGTCATCATGACTCAGCACTTGTGGACTTAGTCAAATACAGATAATTCTGTATAGGCGATGAGTGAAGACTTGTCACTCAATGCCAAAACACTTAGGCAGAATTCTGCACCACCAGACGTTGAGTGATCATCCATCACTCAACGAATATCGACAACTGTAGTCTAACTGACTAGGCGTTGAGTGAGACTTCATCACTCAACGTATTTGGACTTAATTGATTTTCTCTGTATTAAGGTGTTGAGTAAGTTGTCTTCACTCAACTCTTTCTGCTTTTGCATGTTTTATTGAAGAGGCGTTGAGCGAACTGCCTTCACTCAACACTTCTGTCCTTAGACAGATTTTCTGTTGAATAGGCGTTGAGTGAGTTGTCTGCACACAACGCATCTGTCCTTAGACAGATTTTCAAGTCAACCAACCCTGTGGCTCTGACTGAACAGTGTTCTGTCAACGCTTTCTCTTCTGGGCGTTGAGTGAACTGTCTTCACTCAACGCTTCTGGACTTAGCCAGAATTCTTGTCAGCTTCTTTCTGGCTTTGACTGTTTGAGCTTTACTCAACACTTCTGGCTCTAGGCGTTGAGTGAACTGTCTTCACTCAAAGCTTCTGGACTTAACCAGATTTCTGCTTTGCCAATGCTGAGGCTTTGACTGTCTAGGCTTTACTCAACGCTTAAAGTCATCTGTCGTTGAGGGAACTGCCTTCACTCAACGAATCTGGACATAGGCAGATTTCTGCCTTGTCAGCATCCAGTCTTGTGTCCACCTGTCATTGTTGCTTAGACAACCTGTTTAAAAAGAAAACAAAGAGCAACTTGCATACATAGAACTTAGAGCATGCATCAATTACAATTTTATATATATATATATATCATTGTCTTATAGGCCTTCTTTAAATCTGGGATATTATGATCAATGGACCCAAAAGACTTGTATTTATTTCTCTGGAGCAATAACCTTTCCCACCGCAAGTGGTATTCGCCATGGCGGATAAATCTGGTGTCCGCCAATACCAGCGGCCCTATCTTTTTTGTGTTGCATTTTCTTCTATCCAAGCCTTCGTAGGGTTAGTAACAGGTCGATTGCGGTCTTCGATCTCTCCGTTGAATTCCCTCAGGTGGTCGCTCAGTGTGGAATGTTGGGTGATAATTTTTGCACCAACAGTTCGAACACGCGACCTTCAGATTCCAAGCGACCAGAGAAGCCGTCAAGCGTGTAGTTAAAGCAAGTAGAGTCTGTCAAGGACCCCCGAGGAATATGTAACAAAACACTCTGCCGGATGAGTGGGCACTCGCGAGTAACCATAAGTCAGACGCGGGTGCTTAGAAGCGATTTGCGGCTCGGACAAGTGGGACCCATCTAGAACCCGCTCCGGAAGTGCAAAGAGTATCAGTCCCGGGAGGAGACGGAGGTAGAACCGTCTCTATCAATGCGGAATTAGAGGAAGAGAGTGAAACGCTACTCATCTAATTCTTGTTAGATAATATTGATGTCTTTGCGTGGTCAGCCTCAGATATGCTCGGAATCAGTCCAGGCGTAGCTGTCATCGCCTCAACATTAATCCCGACTTCAAGCTCGTGAAGCAGAAAAAATGAGTAGTGGCTACAACTCTTGCTAGCCCTATCCAAAAGGAAGCTTCCAAGTTGCTCGAGGAGAAGATCAACTGAGAAGTTCAGCATCCGGAATGGATCTCTAAGACTCTAACGTGGTCAGGGTGCGTAAAGCTAATAGGAAATACAGAATGTGCATCGACTTCACTTGGCTCAACAAGGCATGCCCCAAGGAGTGTTATTCGCTAGCTCGAATAGAGTCGTTGGTCGAATCCACGGTAGGCTTCTCAGTAATGAGTTTTCTGGACGCTTTCTCGGACTACCACCAGATACGGATGCATGAGCCTAACGTACCCCACACATCGTTCATCACGAACGAGGGTTGTTACTGTTACCGCGTCATGTCGTTTGTCTTGAAGAACATTGGCGTCACGTATCAAAGAATGATGGATTGCGTATTCAAGCATTAGAAAGGCTTTATCTTAGATATCTACGTTGATGATCACCACATCAAGAGTCACGATATGGTGGATCATATCAAAGAACTGCCAAAAACATTTGCCACTCTCTGCAAGTATAACATGAGGCTCAACCCAGCCAAATGTGTCTTCGGAGTCATTGAGGGAAAGTTTCTTGGTTACTTACTCACCCCTCAAGGTCTGGAGAATAACCCAGACAAGGTGAAGGTTGTGCTGGAGATTCAACCCTCAAGGAGTCAGAAGGAGGTTCAGCAGTTAGCAGGAAGAGTAGTTGGGCTTAACCGCTTCATCTCGCGTTCCGGAGATAAGTGTGCTCTTTTCTTCAGAACCCTCCGGGGAGGAAAGAAGTTTGAATGGACCGATGAGTGAAGTCAGGCATTCGAGAAAGTAAAGCTCCAGTTGAAAACGAACCGACTTCTTCAGAGCCCTCGTCAGTCGAAAGACCTATTTATATACCTCGGGGTTGGCAAAGATGTCATCAGTTCAGTCCTAGTTTGAGAAAGAGGTCGGAGACAGTTCCCCATTCACTACGTCATCCACGTGCTAAAAAGCATTGAGACGTGCTACCCAATCTGAGAGAAGTTAGCTCTGGCCCTTATTACATCGGCGCGAAAGTACTGCCCTTCCAGGCACACTCCATCAAGGTTGTCACTAACCACTCCCCTTAGAGTTGTTATAGAGAAGCCGGACCATTCAAGGTGACTGGGGAAGTAGGCTATAGAATTAAGCGAGTTTGATCAAATATCCCGAGGACTGCCATCAAGGACGAAGTCCAGGCCAACTTCCTCACCGACTTCACGGATAATGGTGCCACCAAACAAGAGATTCCTACTCCGCCAGGTTAGAAGATGTTTGTGGACAGAGTCTCTTGACAAAGCACGGTCGGGGCAGGAATCATCCTCATCAGTCCCGAAGACACTGAGATCAAGCAAGCGGTTAGATTTCATTTTCCCACCACAAACAATCAGTCAGAGTATGAGACATTGATCGATGGGCTAAGTCTAGCTCGGGATATCGGTATCGATGATGTGGAAGTAAAGACAAATTCGTTGATCATGGCATCACAAATCAATGGCACTTTTGAGACCAAGGATCCCCTCCTACAGAGGTATTTGGCCCTCGTCAAACAGTATATCGGACGTTTTCGCACCTTCAGCATCCAGCACATCTCAAGAGAAGAGAATACAGAAGCTGACGAGCTAGCAATGTATGGACTCCCGATAGGGGAAACATTCATGAAGTTGTTTCATTATGTAATAGAGGAAGAAAATGTTATGGAGATCGATCGGCGTCCGTCTTGGATAGATCTATTTGTTCATTACTAAACGACAGGAGAGTTCCACCCCTCGGTAAGCGACAAGAGGAAGTTCAAGTTGAAAGCGGCTTACTATTCCTTAATCTATGGGGTATTTTATTGGAAGACTTTCCTTTCACCCCTGGCAAGATGTATGACAGAGGCAGAGATCCCTCGAATCCAACAAGAAGTACATTTGGGAGAATGCGGTAGCCACTCGGGAGCCAGAACCCTTGAGAAGAGAATCATTCGTCAAGGGTATTTTTTGACAACACTCAGAAAAGATTGTGGAGAATTCGCCAAGAAGTGCATAAAGTGTCAGAAGTTTGCTCCCCTTCAGGTCCAACCAGCGCAGCAGCAAAGGTCAATCTTCATTCCTTGGTCGTTTGTCATCTAAGGAATGTACCTGATCGTCCCTTACCCAATGACCAGCGGGCAACGGCGCTTCATTATGGTAATGATCGATTGTTTCAGCAAATGGATAGAGGCGAAGTCTTTAGCCAAGACAACAACTCAAGTAGTCAAGAATTTCATGAAAGGAGAAATTATTTGTCAACACGAGATTCCAGCAATCATTGTCACAGAGCACGGTCCTCAGTTCGTGAGCGAGGAGTTGGCAAATTTTTGCGAGGAGGTAGGAATAGAGCTCTGATTTTCGTCAGTCCATCATTCATGCAGTAAAGGTCAGGTTGAGGCAGCCGACAAGCAAATCTTAAACTTACTCAAGAAGAAGGTGGAGAACACTCGTGGAAATTGGGCGGAGCAGTTACCTGCAGTACTATGGACTCTTCGGACCACCCCCTCCTCGGCCACCGGAGAGACTTCTTTCAAACTATCGCATGGATCTGAGCTCTACCCCCGATAGAATTTGATGTTGTGAACCCAAGAGTATTCTCCAGGCAAGGCAGCGACAGTTAGATTGAAGACAGTAACGAAGAGATTAAATGCAGTCTTGACCAGATCGAGGAGCTCAGAGACCAGTCCACCATCAAACAAGCAGAACCAAAGTGAAGAATGACTAAGTATTTCGACAAGCATGTCCGGATAAAACAATTCGTCGAGGGGGGCCTCGTGATTAAGGAATAGCCTTCCAGTTGGGATTAAGCTTTCCCAGAGGGAAGGTTGACGCTAAGACCAAGCGCGCGTCCCGAACCATCAGCGGGTTGTCGCCCGTGTAGGTTAGATCCTGAGCGTCCGAGAGCACGGACTCTTCACCCCCAATGCCCAGTGCCCGCTACGACCATCGCGGACCTTTAGCTTGGGCCAGCAGAAGTACTTGCTCTGGCCCTCGGAGCAGTTACTGCTGAACGCGGGGCACGGTCCCCCTTCGGCTTAGCACGCACCTCCTCTCAGTGGCGGTCATCACTTTTCCCGGGGGCTCGTATGGCTTCTCAGCAATAACCTGCAAGACGACTGCAGAAAGAAAGGTTAGCGCCCGCAGGTATGAAATGTATGGATATAACTGCATTTACTTGCAGCCTGCGGTATCTATTCCCACTACTTCCTTCAAGTGGGGGTCGCAGTTCCCTACATCAAGGGTGGCTTTGTCGAGGAACTCCACGATCCTCTTCTCCACCGCTTCTACTGGCGGTTTCCGGAAAACCGCCTCCGTCCGTGGGTTAGGGACCGTGCGGATATCCCCGAAGTCCTCCCTAAAGATGGCGAACTGCATCCTCCAACCATGGACTTTATTGGGCAGATTCAGAACCCGCAGAGTACCGGAGCCTATATACATGTGTCTGTGTTGGTGTGCACGCACATAGAACAGGTTCTGGATGACTGGTAGGCATAATCGAATGCCCTGTAGTCGCAGGTAGGTGAGGAAGGTGGACACTACCGCAATAGAGTTGCGGGAGAGCTGCGCGGGGATGACACCAAAGAAATTCAAAATTTCCACCATCTTTGGGAAGAAGGGGAAGGTCCATCCCGCGTAGAAATGTTTGAACGGGAGGATAACTTCTTGGGTGAACACGCTGTGGAAGTCTTCGCAAATGTCGGGAAGCCGCACGCTATAAGTGGCTGGGTCAATAAGAATTTTCACAAGGAGCGTAGCAAACTCCTCGTTAGAGATCGCAAACACGCACGACGCGTATTGAAGGAAAGCGATTGCGCAGTCTGCTCGTGTTGCCCCCGCCGCAGGAGATCGGACACTCTTCGAATCACTCATAGTTACACTGCAACAAAGGAAGAAATTTGGGTCTATTTATAGGAGGCGCAGAGTCCCCTGCCTCAAAATGCAAAACGTAGGCGGCGATTACTTTTTGTGGTGTGTCTTCGGTAACCACCCCAGCGGCATCCTCCCTGCAAAATGCAGGGCACAGACATGCATTCGCAAGCAAATAAAGTGTTCGCATAAAAACCATAGGAACTAGAAACAATAAATAGTTCAGCTAACACTGAGAATGCCTGGCCTTGAGTATTTGCTAGCAATGTTAATTATTACAAACCATAATGTCCTCATAAATCACTCGAACATGGGAAGTTTCCTCGGCAGTGGTCTGCTCTACACCTACGAGCGCTAAGTCGTCCATCATCTCGATGAGCGTGCCCTGTGCGCTCACCAAAAGCTTATATCCTAGTTCCCGACATGTGTACGGCGCGGACGTTCTAGGGTTTGAGCACAACCAATTGGAAAAGAATCGCTTTTATACGATTTAAAACGCTATCGCCGGTTGTTGGCAGCCCTTTCGAAAAATGCTATCGCTAATGCCAGCGAAGCTGTTATTCCTTCTATGACTTCACGCTAAGAACACGAAATGTGTCGAATTGAACTCAACGCATGCGTCGACTTCATCTGGCCTGCGTCGACATGAACTCAACGCCTTACTCTGATTTCTCTTGCGTCGAGATGAACACGACGCATGCGTCGATTTCACTTCGACTTCTCTTGCATGCGTCGACATGAACTCGACACGTGTCGATATGCAATCGACGCAACCTTTCAGGTTATCGTCAACGATAGTACAAAATTTCGCGGTTTCTGAAAACTTCACACTTGTAAAGCTGCACACTATACCCAAAGTAATCTTTCCTTGGGTTGGGTAGGTGACAGAGTAATCTTCCGCCCCTTGTCATAAAGGACACGCGTGTTCGAGCGGCTGAAACATGTGACGTCGCGATCAAATAGCAGGGGCGCCCGAGCAACACATAGGCGGCGGCCATGGGAATGACATCGCACCAGGCCCGACCCTCGAATAGGTACGAGACAACGTTGGGTGACCTGAATCGCTGTCTTATCTACCCGGATAACACGATAGGGGTGTGGGTGATGCTCAGGCTTCACCTGCATACGGTCAAGACCCTTTTGGGCCACGATATTCACGCAACTCCCATTGTTGATAGCTAACTTGCAGGGACCGCCTGCACTAGGAAAGTACGTGTAGAATAAAGTAGCGCAACGTCAATCCTCATTAACATGTGGGGTGTGTAGGAGGCGCTTAATCACTCTCATCTTTAAGGATAGTTCAGCGTCACTCTTTCATCCTTTCTCGACAGTTGCTGTAACCTCTTTAGTAACCCCCTCATCTTCTTCTAAACCCCGCTCCTTATCCTTAACTAGCAGGCTTCGCGTGGGGCACCGTGTCACCACATGTCTTCTGCTAGAACATCTAAAGCACTGAATACCCCTAGATCGCTGGCCATCAGTGATGACGGTCTTGCCCTTCGTGTCCGCGGGAACACGTGGGGGCGCAGCCGCGGAAATACGTGAGTGCGCAGCCGCTGTGGTCTAGGGCGGAGCGGGTTTTCTATATGTCGAGGTATCAGTCCAAGAGAGGAACTGTCTCGTGCTAGATGAGCGAAGGTACTGCTCGTACTCTAGGGCGAGCTGAAATATCTGATCGACGGTCTTAAGATGATGGGAAATCAAGTCTCTCTGAATCTCTAAATGTAGGTCAACCTTGAAACGAGAGGCGGTGACAATGAGATCCTCCGAGATGTCATTCCTAACGACAAGCTTGCCGAAGCGAGCCATATACTCAACGACAGTAAGTGACCTCTGACGTAAGTTCTGCAACTGGTCTCGGTAGGAAGCAGGAAGATACCTGATGCGTATTCGGCAAGTGCACCGGTCGCTCAAATAATATAAAATGGGAGAATATCCCCAAGTACCGATCTCTCAAGGAACGCAGAGTGAGTGTGTGATTCGATTGTTTAGAGAATTAGTTATAAAGGCAAAAAGAAAATACGGGGGCTTGATTTTTGGAGGTGTTTTGAACAAGAGCAATAAAATTAAAAGTACGGGTCGCCTTCACCGCCTCGCTAGGGTGGATGGAATTGTAGGCTGATGGAGGAAAATGGATGAGGGTCGCAAGCACCTTCTCACAACGCACACAACTAGCAATTGTTATTGCAATACACACACAATGGCGGGGATGATGAGATGAAATGGAGGTGCTCCTCACACTCATAAAACACGGAGCATACACAGACAAGTAATTTAGCATTAAAGTAATTAGGGTTTAAGCAATTACCAACAAAACATTCAAATACACCAAGAGAAGTTTGCTACAAGCGAAGAGGGAGGAAGAATACAACTGATGCACGAAGAATCATCAAAGGTTCGCAATCGGAGTTGAGGGTTGTCAATCCTCTTCCGAGCTCGGGCTTTGAGTGTCGTCCGGGGTCTAGAAGAGCTGTCACCTTCTTCCACGCTATCCTTCTTCTTCGTCAATAGTCTTCGGTCACGTTCTACACCGGAGAACTCTCAGAGTGCAGCGAGAAATTCCACGAAACAAAGTTTGGACGCTTGCGAATGATGGAGGAGGCCGAGAGGAAACTCTAGCTTGAGATTTGCGAAGAAAATGTCGTCGGATCATCTCGGGATGATGGGCGGTGGTGGATCCCGGAGTTGGGAGAAAATGGAGCTCGGGAGCGGCTGAAAATGAAGTCTTTTTACATCGGGCAAATCATGCAGCTTAAATAGTAACCAGTCAAAAAATAAGAAACGCACGGTCGAACGCACGACCGTGCGTCCATCGTGCGATAATAACAGCACAGAAATACCCTGCCTGGAAGAAGCTGACAGTGCGATTTTGAACACGCACAGGAAAAACAGCCCGTGCGAGAACAAAATGCACGGTCGGGGACAGAAAACTGAAAACCTAGGCAAATGGGAAAATCGTGTGCTTCCCTTCGCGCACGGTTGAATCCAACCGTGCGTGAAAAAAACGCATGGGCAATAATTTCATAAAAATTTAGATAAAAAGAGGAGGTTGTGTGATTTGGTCACGCACGGGAAAAACAGCCCGTGCGCGAACAAATCGCACGGCTCGGAGCAGTGCACCAGAAAACAACATTGTAGGCATTGCACGATCGCGCAGATCGTGCATGAACAAAAACGCACGACCATGCGATTCCTACAGAAAAGAACTGGAATGGAATGGGGCTCTGTCCACCTGTAACATCCGAAATCTGACGCGAAAAAATTATTTAATTTATAGGGGAAAGTCGCGACGAATTTTGATCGAGGTAGCGCGTCGTCGAGCTACGATATTAGTGTGGTCAGAAGGTCGCATTTATTAATTTGTGAATTATGTTAATCATAAATATTGTGAGACACACATTTTAATTATTATGAACGAAGCGCGACAAGAAATCGTTTAGTGTAAAGGGGTTAGTTTTGGTGTGGAGTGTGTTGCGTATAGCAAAATTAAGAACTTATGGGTGCCAATAGCATTTTCTCTCCCCCCTCTCACGCGGTTAATAAGTAAAACCGTAAACATTACTTTCCCGCACGCCTCATTTTCCACGGGTAAGAAAAACCGCAAGGGTCGGCATTCATCTTCCGCTCCGTCTCCCGTACGCAGCGACGTCGGACGAAGCCGACGCCTCCCGCGAGGCTTTCCGCCGACCAATCCTTCCTCAGAGCTCCTCTCTGACCACTCCTCCTTCCTCTACGAGCGCCGGTGGACATTCCTTTTCCTTCCTTGGTCGTGGAAGTGTCGGGTTTAACCCTAACCGGTGGAGGTTGAGTTTTGATTTTGGTTCCGGTGAGTCGATTCCTCCCTCATCTCTTTTCCCTCATGTAGATCCTTCGTTTTGGAGATTAGGCTAAACTAATTTTTGTTCCTAATGCCCTAAATAGGTTTTTGAGTTCGTAATTCTCCGCGGAATTTGCATTTAGCGTTTTGAGAGCCTCAATCACTCCACGTAAGGTAATATTTGTGGTTTAGCGCTTAAAATTTTGTAACCCTAGTTGTATAGAAATTTTCCACGGAAAATTTTAAAGGGAAAAAATTATGAAATTAGGACTGCCATAAATTGCAGGACTTTGGTGGAGTTGGGGCAGCTTTCTGAAGCTCCCCAGCAGCAGGATTGCCTTCGGAAGAGAAGATGTCGTCGCGTCGAGTGTACGAGCGCCGCAGCACCACTGTAAGGAATTTTAATTCTTTTTAGTTAGATATATCAAGAAATTATTTTATGCACACACGTGTAAACTTCGTCGGAGCATCATAGTCAAGCACATAAAGGGGTTTGCAGTGGGAAAAAGGTCGCTGAAATAGTTGTAGGGTAAATCCTTTTCCAAAACCCTAATAGCCAGATCAAATATACTATTGTTAGGTGCGAAATCTTATACGTTTACGCAAGTGTGAGAATTTGTCTAAATTAGGGCGTGAATGTCTCTTCTAGTCGACCATGAGAAAGTTAAGGGGCGTTCAGTAGTATACCAAAAGAGATGTCCCAAGCAGAGTAGCATTTGACCAAAAAGTCAGTAAGCACACTTCAGTCTTTACGTGCTTGGTAGAGGCGCACTACCTTCCTCATAGGGCATATGGTATCCTATGAGTATCAGTGTCTTGGGAGTTGACTCTCTTTGAGACAGTTAGTAGATTCGAGACCGTGTCCGCGTGGCACTAGAATAATTGAGTTCGTCAGATGGTCTCGGTCGTCAATTTCAGTTGCGCGTTAGGAGCTACTCTGCCTAGAGCCTTCCTAGTAGAGGTGCAAGCTAGAGGTCACCTAGAACTCAAGTATAGACCTGACGTGAGACAGTACGCCAGTTAGTGAACGTCGGTACTTGGGTTAGTGAACTGAAAGTCGCAAACATAGAACATGTAGTGTTCTGAAGGCATGCATAACATATAGCATAAATGTTTTAATGCATAAAACTATTTTCAAAAAGCATGCATTCATCATTCAAGAAAATATTTTTAGTGTCACTAGGAGAACTTATTTTTTTCTTTACTCTGACCCCTCGTGAGAAATGTTTTTACAGGAGACCCAGGTGGGAAACTACACCTAAGATGAGCATTGGTGGCGTCAGTTTGTAGTGTTTTCTTCCCATTCAGTTTTCCTTTACATTCAGCATATACTTGTATTTGTGGACAGTGTAACTTGTTAGTATTTTATATATCTTGTATCAGACATATTATGATAGTACAGATTTTCAGTTATTTCAGTTTTATTCCTGTGTAATGGTTCTGTGATTCCAGATATCAGGTATGTGAATACCCTTAGTTTACTTACTTAGCTTCCGTTGCTAGTTATAAATTTTTTTGTAGCTTCTACTTTATACCTACTGTGTACTAGTTTTAATACTGTTTTCTAGTTCTCTTTATATCGCTGACCCGGCCGGATGGCTGATTATTGAAAAACTAGGAAGGGGTGTTACAAATTGGTATCAGAGGGAGGTTTAGGATCCCTGGACCCTATAAGGTTTTCACAGAGTCATAGGATTGTGTAAGAGTAAACTCTTGTTAGTAGAGGATTTAAGTAGCGTTTAAGCCTTAGTTTTCGCGAGAGTACGAAATATTTTGCTAAGCCAGATTTCGCAGATGCTTGATAAATAATTAGATTTCTTTTATATGTTCTATCAGGCACCACGAGTCAGCGAACCGGGTGAATCTTCACGTCAGGACCCTGTTCCTAACGCGACTATGGAAGATGCTATCGTGCCGCAGGTACCACCAGTTCCAGCACCTCCAGAGGGCACTGACATATCGTCTCAGATTGCCAATTTGGTTACTGTTGCCTTGATGGAGTTTCAGAGAGGACTGGTTGCAGGGTTTCCAGTTCCAGTACAAGTATCAACCCCTGCACCAGCTCCTGCCCCAGCACCCGTGGAGTTGACCCTGGAGCGTTATTTGAGAAACTTTAGAGAGCTTCAACCTTCGAACTACAGTGGGGACGAGACCCCGATGGACACAGATGATTGGGTGGCAAACACCAAAGACCTGTTGGATGTTTTGGAGTGCCGAGAAAATAAGAAGGTCCCTCTGGCAGTTTTACTCCTCCGAGGTGAGGCAAAGGTCAGGTGGGACAAGTACCGGGCTGATGACCCCGCATGTATATGATTATGAAATTTCCTTTTATTTTTGGAAGTGATACGTTCTTTTTAAATAGTATGACCGTACTTTTGGTCAGGTCGTACGCCAGACATGTTTACGTGGGGCGAATTTTCTAGAGCCCTTGCAAGTTGGTTCGTGCCTTCTTCTGCACGACGAGGTCTCTAGGAGAAGTATCTTAGGCTTTTCCAGGGGGACAAGACTGTTGCTGAGTACGAGCGAGAGCTTACCCATCTGGCTCGATATGCGGGCGTAATGCAGGGAGATTAGGTTGAGAAGTGCAGCCGTTTTGTGGATGGTTTGCGTGACTCGTTGAGGCAGCCGCTGATGACTATGGTCAACGCTGATTACAGGAGCTTAGTGGATACGGCTCGCAGGCTGGAGGCTGATCAGCAGAAGATTCAGAAGCGAAGTAATTTCCGTGCGAAACGATCTCAGGATTCGCACCAGCCACAACAGAGCAGGAATGATCAAGGGAAGAACTGGAACAAGAAGCAGAAGCCTGAAGCGAGGAAGAATGGTCAATATGGTGACAGGAGCAGGGATTACCCCCTTTGTCTCAAGTGTCAGCGTCGCCATCCAGGTGAGTGTTTGGCTAGCGCGGGCGTGTGTTACAAGTGTCGTCAACCTGGACACATAGCTCGTTTCTGTCAGGAAGTTGGTTCAAATCAGGTAATCAAAATTTAGTTGTAATTTTGTGCATTTATAAAATTACTGTAGATGACAAATGTAATTTGTTCCTGCAGTCGAAGTTCGAGGTTGGTGGCCGTAGCAGAGTAGACAAGGGCAAAGCTCTGATGAATACTGATGGAAGATCACAGCATGGTCGAGATTTGGTGCAGCCCAGAGCTTATGGGCTTGGTCAGCAGGAGGCAAAGGATCAGGAGGATGTAGTGACTGGTAAGTGCTTTAATTTGCTTAACAAGTTTATTTAATCCTCCGTAGTGACACGCTTTTCATTTTAAAAACCATTCTTTTAGGCATCCTTATGATTCGTGATTTACCCTCCAAGATTTTATTTGATACAGGTGTCTCGCACTCGTTTATCGCAGAATCTCTAGTGCGGAAACTGAATTTAGAAGTCTTCCCAGAGACAGTACCACTGGAAGTCATGATGCCTAATGGATCCCTTCTGCAGACCAGAGATAAGTGCAGGGTACCGGTGCAGTTTGGTGATACCGAAATTATCGTGGAAGCTTTGCAGCTACCTATTGCAAGATTCGATCTGATCTTTGGAATGGACTGCCTTTCGGCGGTCAACGCTAGGATTGACTGTAAGGGGAAACAGATATAGTTTGAGGGCCCTAATAAGACTGCGTTTTCTTTTCAGGGCTTGAAGGGAGTTGTGAAGATGATCATCTCCGCAGTCCAAGCTAGAAGGTGCATCAGTAAGGGTTGTGAAACCTTCGTAGTACTGATGAATGCAGAGGCTAAGGCTGAATTGACAGAGGTACCAGTGGTGCAGGAGTTCCCCAACGTTTTCCCGGAAGAGCTCCCTGGTGCCCCTCCAGATAGAGAGATTGAGTTCCCGATAGATTTGCAGCCTGGGGCTACACCGGTAGCCAAATCCCCCTATCGGATGGCTCCTAGGGAACTAGCGGAGTTGAAGAGCCAGTTGCAGGAGTTGCTTGATTTGGGTTTTATACGTCCCAGTACTTCACCTTGGAGTGCTCCAGTACTTTTCGTGAAGAAGAAGGATGCTAGTCTGAGACTATGCATAGTCTACCGTGGGTTGAACAAGCTGACAGTAAAGAACAAATACCCGATTCCCAGGATTGATGATTTGTTCGACCAGTTGGTGGGCTTGTGCACCTTTTCCAAGTTAGATTTGAGGTCGGGCTACCATCAGTTAAAGATTCGGGACGTGGATGTTCAGAAGACGGCTTTCAGTACCAGGTATGGACACTTCGAGTTCGTGGTCTTGCCGTTTGGGCTGACCAATCTCCTTCAGTATTTATGGACCTGATGAATAGGGTATTTCGGGAGTACTTGGATCGCTTTGCTATCATCTTTATCGATGATATATTGGTGTTCTCTAAGAGTGCAGAAGATCATGTCGCACACCTCAGGATTGTTTTGAGCACCCTTAGGAAGAACCAGTTGTATGGCAAGTTTTCTAAGTGTGAGTTCTGGCTTTCACAGATTGCATTCTTAGGCCACGTCATCAGTCAGCAAGTGGTTAGTGTCGATCCGAAGAAGATAGAGGTCATTAAGAATTGGCCAAGGCCGACGACAGTTTCAGAGGTTCGCAACTTTTTGGGTCTTGCTGGTTATTACAGGAGATTCATCAGAGATTTCTCAAAAATAGTCTTACCACTGACTTCCCTCACCAGGAAGGGTAAGAGTTTGGATTGGACAATTGAGTGTGAGTTGTCTTTTGAGGATTTAAAGAGCAGATTGATGACCGCACCGATCTTGAGTTTACCTTCAGGGTCTGACGGGTTTCAGATTTATAGCGATGCATCAGGTCAGGGTTTGGGATGTGTTCTCATGCAGCATGGAAAGATCGTAGTCTATGCCTCGAGACAGTTAAAGGTTCATGAGAGGAAATATCCAGTGCATGACTTGGAGCTTGCATCAGTCATACATGCTCTGAAGATTTGGAGGCACTATCTCTATGGCGTTCGTTGTGAGATCTTCACTGATCATAAGAGCCTCAAGTATATCTTTGATCAGCGAGAGCTAAATTTGAGGCAGCGCAGATGGTTAGAGTTTCTATCAGACTACGACGTAGACATTCAGTACCATCCAGGAAAGGCGAACGTTGTAATTGATGCCCTTAGCTGTAGAGGTTCGTGTTTCTTCCTTCTCACTCAGCAGGAGTTAATACGGGAACTGGAGAGACTGGATATCACCGTTGTGGCACGTTGTAGTTTTGGTTCTGCAAGGTTGAGTTGGATGGAGATCACTTGCGACATTAAGGATAGAATCAGGACAGCTCTACCGTTGGATCCAAAGATGACAGAGATTTGGAGTTCAGTGCAGACAGGTCAGAAGGAGAGATTCTCTATTCAGGATGATTTATTGTTTTCTGATGGCAGGGTGTGTATCCCCGATGTTATTCACCTTCGTGAGGACATTCTATATGAGGCACACAATTCCAGATATTCTATACATCCGGGTAGCACGAAGATGTATGCAGATCTCAAGAAGGTAGTCTGGTGGCCAGACTTGAAAAGTGATGTTGCAGATTACGTAGGGAAGTGCGAGACGTGCAAGTTGGTTAAGGCCGAGTGCCAAAGGCCTGGAGGCAAGTTGCAGCCACTTCTCATTCCTGAGTGGACATTCGAGGATATATCCATGGATTTCATCCATGGTCTGCCGAGATCGCAGAGTGGGAGTGATTCCTTATGGGTTATAGTAAATCGTCTTTCTAAGGTTGCCCATTTCATTTCTCTTAAGAAGACAGATCAGGATCCCAGATTAGCACAGTTATATATAGACGAGTTAGTTCGACTTCACGGTGTTCCCAGGACTATAATTTCAGACCGAGATGGCAGATTCACCTCCAGGGAGTGGCGTTACGTACAGGAGCGGTTGGGTACCAGGTTACATTTCAGCACCGCTTTCCATCCCCAGACAGAAGGACAGACAGAGCGCACAAATAGGACTTTGGAGGATCTGCTACGGATGTGCATTTTGGACTTTGGAGGAAAGTGGGAGAAATATGTTACTCTTGTGGAATTCTCCTACAATAACAGTTTTCAGACGAGTATTGGGATGGCACCGTTCGAGGCCATCTATGGTAGACGTTGTCGGACACCGTTATGTTGGGCTAAAAGTGAAGAGAGATCTATCATTATGGAGTCATGCATTGATAAGACCACTGACAGGATCAAGCTCATTCAGGATCGTATGAAGACAGCTCAGGATCGCCAGGCCAAGTATCATGATCAGAAGCACAGGTCAGTAGAATTCAGAGTTGGAGACTATGTTTATCTGAAGGTCAGACCAGTCAGAGGAGTCTCTAGAATAAAGCGGATGAAAAAGTTGAGCCCCAGATTCGTTAGTCCTTTTGAGGTGCTGGAAAAAATTGGTGAGGTTGCTTACAGGTTGGCCTTACCTGAGAAAATGAGTGGTGTACATGATGTATTCCACGCCTCTTATCTGAGGAGAGCAGTCAGATTATCAGTACCGAGGAAGCACTAATCGAGACAGATCTTAGTGTTGGGGTTAGACTGGTCAGAATAGTGGATTCAAGGATACAGAAGCTCGTGAATAGAGAGGTTCGCATGGTCAAAGTCCTTTGGATGAATTGTGGTGGTCCATAGTATACTTGGGAGCGAGAGGATGAGCTTAAGAGCAATGCAGACTATTCTTTTCTCTTCGATTCAGGTATGGTTACAATTTTCGAGGACGAAAATTTTTGTTAGGAGGGAAGATTTGTAACATCCAAAATCTGACGCGAAAAAATTATTTAATTTGTAGGGGAAAGTCGCGACGAATTTAGATCGAGGCAGGGCGTCGTCGAGGTACGATATTAGTGTGGTCAGAAGGTCGCATTTATTAATTTGTGAATTATGTTAATCATAAATATTGTGAGACACATTTTAATTATTATCAACGAAGCGCGACAAGAAATCGTTTAGTGTAAAGGGGTTAGTTTTGGTCTGGAGTGTGTTGCGTATAATAAAATTAAGAACTTATGGGTGCCAATAGCATTTTCTCTCCCCCCTCTCACGCGGTTAATAAGTAAAACCGTAAACATTACTTTCCCGCACGCCTCATTTTCCACGGGTAAGAAAAACCGCAAGGGCCGACATTCATCTTCCGCTCCGTCTCCCGCACGCAGCGACGTCGGACGAAGCCGACGCCTCCCGCGAGGCTTTCCGCCGACCAATCCATCCTCAGAGCTCCTCTCCGACCACTCCTCCTTCCTCTACGAGCACCGGTGGACATTCCTTTTCCTTCCTTGGCCGTGGAAGTGCCGGGTTTAACCCTAACCGGTGGAGGTTGTGTTTCGATTTTGGTTCCGGTGAGTCGATTACTCCCTTATCTCTTTTCCCTCATGAAGATCCTTCGTTTTGGAGATTAGGCTAAACTAATTTTTGTTCCTAATGCCCTAAATAGGTTTTGGAGTTCGTGATTCTCCGCGGAATTTGGGTTTAGCGCTTTGAGAGCCTCAATCACACCACGTAAGGTAATATCTGTGGTTTAGCGCTTAAAATTTTGTAACCCTAGTTGTACAGAAATTTTCCACGAAAAATTTTAAAGGGAAAAAATTATGAAATTAGGACTGCCCTAAATTGCAGGACTTTGGTGGAGTCGGGGCAGCTTTCTGAAGGTCCCCAGCAGCAGGATTGCCTTCGGAAGAGAAGATGTCGCCGCGCTGAGTGTACGAGCGCCGCAGCACCACTGTAAGGAATTTTAATTCTTTTTTGTTAGACATATCAAGAAATTATTTTATGCACACACGTGTAAACTTCGTCCGAGCATCATAGTCAAGCACATAAGGGGTTTGCAGTGGGAAAAAGGTCGCGGAATTATTTGTAGGGTAAATCCTTTTTCAAGACCCTAATAGCCAGATCAAATATACTAGTGTTAGGTGCGAAATCTTATACGTTTACGCAAGTGTGAGAATTTGTCTAAGTTAGGTCGTGAATGTCCCTTCTAGTCGACCATGAGAAAGTTAAGGGTCGCTCAGTAGTATACCATAAGAGATGTCTCAAGCAGAGTAGCATTTGACCAAAAGGTCAGTAAACACACTTCAGTCTTTTCGTGCTTGGTAGAGGCGCAATACCTTACTCATAGGGCATATGGTATCCTATGAGTAGCAGTGTCTTGGGAGTAGACTCCCTTTGAGACAGTTAGTAGATTCGATACCGTGTCCTCGTGGCACTAGAACAATTGAGTTTGTCAGATGGTCTCGGGTCGTCAGTTTCAGTTGCGAGTTATGAGCTACTCTGCCTAGAGCCTTCCTAGTAGAGGTGCAAGCTAGAGGTCACCTAGAACTCAAGTATAGATCTGACGTGAAACAGTACGTCAGTTAGTGAACGTCGGGACTTGGGTTAGTGAACTAAAAGTCGCAAACATAGAACATGTAGTGTTCTGAAGGCATGCATAACATATAGCATAAATGTTTTAATGCATAAAACTATTTTCAAAAGGCATGCATTCATCATTCAAGAAAATGTTTTTAGTGTCACTAGGAGAAGTTATTTTTCTCTACTCTGACCCCTCGTGGGAAATGTTTTTACAGGAGATCCAGGTAGGAAACTACACCTAGGATGAGCGTTGGTGGCGTCAGTTTGTAGTGTTTTCTTCCCATTCAGTTTTCATTTACTTTCAGCATATACTTGTAATTGTGGATAGTGTAACTTGTTAGTATTTTATATATCTTGTATCAGACATATTATGATAGTACAGATTTTCAGTTATTTCAGTTCTATTCTTGTGTAGTGGCTCTGTGATTTCAGATATCAGGTATGTGAATACCATTAGTTTACTTACTTAGCTTCCGTTGCTAGTTATAAATTTTTTTGTATCTTCTACTTTATACCTACTGTGTACTAGTTTTAATACTGTTTACTAGTTCTTTTTATATCGCTGACCCGGTCGGATTGCTGATTATTGAAAACTGGGAAGGGGTGTTACACCACCTGCACAGGAAAACCACAGCTGTGGCACAGGCCACCAACACTTACAGAAATACATAAAAAGCAACAGAAAATGATGGGGAGTACCAAGTGCTTACCCCCAGCCAAGAAGTTTGCAGTTGCACACCATAACGAGCCTAAAAAGAGCACTTAGTGTACAAACACAGAATGAATGAAATATGAGCAATAATGAGCATAAAGTGTGCTGCACGTGAGTGAAAACTTACCTGGATGAGTCCGAAAAACACTATAAATATCAGACTCATCATACCCTCAGACTTAACCATTTGCTCGTCCCGAGCAAATCATCTCTTAGCGAGAATAGAATGAATTGTTGGTGCTACCATGGTGATGTAGAAGTAATCAAGCATGTAGTCTCACTGCCAACGCAGTATGAGCCTATGGGGTCCCACATAAGAGTTTTGGAGAAGTTGGATTGGTTTGTGTTGGCCTTACTCATATGTGATATGAGTGAAGGACCAAGTCTATGACGTTCTGGACATGATGGAATTTCATTTCGGGACCTGTATTGTGAATATGGGTCGACCGGTACGTAGTCGGTAGAAGCTAAGGGAAATTCGTCGAGTATGGGTAAGTGGTTTCGACGAATGGGCTGGATTCGTCGAGTATCATCGTGACCATTCAACGATTCGTCGAGTATTGAAGTAATACTCAACGATTCGTCGTGTATCGTCGTGACTACTCTTCGATTCATCGTGTTTCGTCGTGACCATTCGCCGATTCATCGTGTATCGACCTGATACTCACCGAATTCTATCTCGACGGTTTATTTCTTTCAAGTCCGGTTCGGCCGTTCTTTGCTGGCATTGGCCGGTTCGGTTCAAAGTTTAAATGGGATTTTACTGTTGAACCGAATAGGAATTGTTCTGATAAGCGACTGTTCATTCCAGACCTAAATCGCGAAGCCGACAGCGACGATCTCCTCGCGACGGAACTGTTCCGCTTCCGCATCCGCGACCGTCGCCGCCGCTTCCGACGACCGCCGCTTGTCGTCGCCGACTGTCTGACGTCCCTAGCCGCCGCAGGAAAGAGTTTCCTAGGCGTCGTCTTCGTCGTTGTCGCCTTTCCTTGAATGGATCTACTAATCTGTAGAGACGTTGAGGGCAAGCTTTCATCCGACCTAGATCTTGTGTGACAAGAGTCTAGGGTTCTCTGTGCTCGTGTGTATACCCGTAGAGGCGTGGATACTATTCTACGCTTGAACTTCGGTCGTTGTCGTTCGTTGGATTTCTTCGGAGCACCTAGGTTGAGTATCGACTCAATCCCGCAAAGGTACAAATTTATTTATTGCAGCATTACTTCTTGATTAATGGTCATCGCAAGATCCACAATTTCACTTTTCGGTTTTCCTTGTTTCCTTATTTCCGTTGCGCGCACAACTGTTGTGCCACCCACTAAAACCCAATAGTGGTATCAGAGCGAGGTTTCGCGATGATCATTATTTCAGAAGTTGCTAAATCCATGGCGTGTAGATTTGGAGTTTTAGAACTATTCTAAAAGGTCAAATCTATTTTTGTAAACCCACCAAGAACGCATGTGATTTCTTTGTTGCTACTCCTTAACAGTAACCGTCACTTTTGTTTGTTTGCAAAGGCAAGGATGTGATAGATTTTGTATCTCACACATAAAGTGACGAGCTTGTCTACTGTGTAAGTGGAGTTGGTGTTGCTCATGTCTAGTGCATGTAAATCTGAAGATTTAGAAGTGTTCTAGATGTTTAGATTTAGTCCAGTTCATCAAGTGTTGATGATCTTCTCGTGCACATCTGGGATGCATTTGGATTATGTATGCTGTTGAATGTTTGCGGAAGTGCACATTGATTAAATGTTAACCATGATTAAAGAGTTAATCGAATATCAAAATACCTTAAGCAATATTAAGTATTCGGATGTCTTCTGATGGATGACACTCTTCCTGCCTCGATCGATGAAATGTGGGTTTGTCAAAGCAAGGTGAATTAATCTATCTTGGTAAGGGTGCAAGCGGATAATTGTGATATCTCACTGTCGACATCGAGTCAAGCTTAACTGGGTGACCTCAAAGGTTGAGTGCCCAGAGGCATAGGGTTGGCATGCACCATATGATGGATGCGAATAAAGAGTTATTCACCAGACATACAAGAGTTCCATTGCGATGAAATTGACAAGCGTTGTCTACCTAAATAACTGCATTATAAGAGAAAAGTCAAAATTGACTCATAGTTTTGGTGAAATATGGATCTTTTTCACTAAAAGAGTTACTCGCATAAACTCTTCGAATTGATATCGAGGGTTATCAGTTTGATAAAAATAGTGGGAGTTATTTTGATTAAAGTCCTAATTAAAAGAAAAGTTATATTTATGAAATGTAGTGCTAATTTTGCTTTGCATTGATCCTTGTAGAATTTTCATGGCAAGTGACTCACACTCCACTTTGTCCCTCAGAGCGATCCTTGAGAAGGAAAAGCTGAGTGGAACAAATTATTTGGACTGGTACAGGAATCTGAGAATTGTTCTCAGACAAGTGCGCAAGATCTATGTTTTGGAAGAGGTATCCCCTGATGAGCCTGCCGGGAATGCGTCCCGTGCTGATAAAGATGTTTACAAGAAGTATCTCGACGACTCCTTAGACGTTGAATGTCTCATGCTTGCGACCATGAACTCTGAGCTCCAAAAGCAACACGAGAGAATGGGTTGCAAGGAAATTGACGAGCATCTCAAAAAAATATTTCAATGGCAAGCTCGCCGAGAGAGATTCAATATCACTAAGGTGTTGTTCCAGTACAAGATGGGAGCTCGGGACCTAGTAGGGACTTACGTGGTCAAGATGATTGGGTATATCGAGAACCTTGAAAGACTAAGGCTCTGTTTGGCGCGGCTGCAGCGATTGGAGAATCAGTGGTGGGAAGCAGTGGTGGGAAGCAGTGGTGGAATAATCAGCTGTTTTGCAGAGTGATGGCAGAATTTATGAAACTGTTTGGCAGAACAACGTTTGCAGTGCTGTTTAAACTTACAAGACACAATCAAATGAACCAAATTTTTTTAAAAACTCAATCAATATTATTGAGGGTAAGCGCATCTCCTGCAGGAGGCCGACGGCGAGGGGGAAGTACTGTGGGAAGCGCCTCTCCGCCGCAGGGAGAAAGGAGGAAAATGACGGGGGAGCAGAACGCGCCTCTCCGCGATCAGGAGACGTGAGAAATTATCACGACTGAAAAACGCGAAAAATGCACGATTTTGAAGCGGGGGCTGATTCCACCGCAGGCGTTAAAAATTTGTTTAGCGGGGCGTACTTAAAATTCGTGTTGTGCTGCTCTAAAAACACCCCGCCAAACATAGCCTAAGGTTCCCTCTGGGCCAAGAGTTGGCCACAGACCTGATCCTGTAATCCTTGCCGGACAGTTATGAGTAGTTTATCTTAAACTATAACATGAATGAGATAGACAAGACACTATCTGAGCTCCGAGGCATGTTGCGAACTGCCGAGATAAACATGAAGAAGGCTAAGCCTGCTAGCCCCATACTGATGGTGCATAAAGACAAGAGCAAGGCCAAGGGCTTCAAGAAGACGAAGGTAGGACCTAAGTCAGCTTTGGAGCCCAAAACTTCTGCACTGAAAAAGAAAGGCTCAGGGAAAGAGGGAAAGTGTCACCACTGTGGCAAGGCTGGTCATTGGAGGAGGAATTGTCCTTCGTACATTGAGGGTCTGCAAAATATTAGGGGAGGTATGACTTCTGCTTTAGGTATTTATGTTATAGAGATAAACATTTCTGCTACTTCATCCTTGGTATTAGATACCGGATGTGGTTCTCACATTTATATAAATGTGCAGGAACTGGGAAGAAGAAGAATATTGAATAAAGGAGATGTGGACCTACGCGTTGGTAATGGAGCAAGAGTTGTTGCGGTCGCCGTGGGGGTTTACCGTCTTTCTTTACCCAGTGGGCTTGTTTTGGAACTTGATAACTGTTATTATGTTGCTGCAATAACTAGAAACATTATTTCTATTTCATGTTTAGACATGATTGAATTTTCTTTTCTTATTAAGAACAATTGTTGTTCTATATTTAAGAATAATGTTTGTTATGTTGTAGCTCAAATGTTTAATGGTTTATATGTTTTGAACTTAAACCATCTGATATGTAACATAAAAAATACTAAAAGACCAAGAACAAATGACTAGAAGCTTACGTACCTTTGGCATTGTCGTTTAGGTCATATAAATGAGAAATGTATATCCAAGCTGCATAAAAGTGGGCTACTGGACTCATTTGATTATGAATCATTTGAGAGATGCGAATCTTATTTGTTAGGCAAGATGACTAAGGTCCCTTTCACTAGCTACAATGAGATGGCTGATGATCTCTTGGGTATAGTACATAGTGATGTATGTGGACCCATGAGTTCTATGGCTAGAGGTGGGCACTTCTACTTTGTTACATTTACTGATGATTTCAGTAGATACGAATATGTGTATCTTATGAAGTGCAAATCCGAAACCTTTGAAAAGTTCAAAGAGTTTAAAAACAAAGTAGAGAATCAATTGGGTAAGAAGGTTAAAGCGCTCTGATCTGATCGAGGTAGCAAATACCTAAGTCATGAGTTTTGTTAGACATGGTGTGATCGATGATGAGTCATGCAGATCTGTCTGTTTCCTTTTTGGGGTTTTGCTCTAGAAACTGCTATTTTAACAATAAATTGTGCTCCAACGAAAGCGGTTCTAAAGACATCATATGAGATATGGACTGGGAAGCGTCCTGGTATGTCGTTCATTAAGGCTTGGGGTTGTGAGGCATACGTGCGACGTCAAATGTCTGACATGCTGGAACCCAAATCAGATAAGTGTTATCTTGTGGGTTATCCTAAGGAAACTAAAGGGTACTATTTCTACCTACCGTCTGAGGACAAAGTATTTGTCGCGAGAACTGGTATCTTTCTTGAGAAAGAGTTCTTAAGTAGAAAGACTGCTAAGGTAGAACTTGAAAAAGTTCAAGAAACACAAACTGTGAATGAACCGGAATTGGAATCAGAGTCAGGACTACAAGTTGTTGTAGCTGGAGAGCCTGCTCAAGAAACACAAGTTCCACATAGATCTGGTAGATCAAGGTTTGAGCCTGAGAGATATGGATTTCTCTTGTCTCAAATATATAATGTGTTACTTATGGATCATGATGATGAGCCTGGAACCTACCATGAGGCTATGAGTGGACCGGACTCCGAAAAGTGGTTTGAGACCATGAAATCTGAGATGGACTCCATGTATGAAAACCAAATTTGGACCATGGTGGAACCACCTGAAAGGGTAAGACCCATAGGGTGCAAGTGGGTTTTCAAGAAAAATACAGACATGGATGGGAATGTACAGACATTCAAAGGGCGACTTGTGGTTAAAGGTTTCAAGCAAATTCATGGTATTGACTATGATGAGACCTTTTCTCCTGTCGTTATGATTTAGTCCATCAGTATTCTGCTTGTTATTGCTGCGTATTATGACTACGAGATCTGACAGATGGATATCAAAACAACTTTCCTAAATGAAAACCTCTTTGGGGAAGTGTATATGACACAACCCGAGAGTTTTGTATCTCTAAGTGAAGCCACTAAAATAAGTAAGCTGCAGAGATCTATTTATGGATTAAAACAGACTTCTCGAAGTTGGAATCTTCGTTTTGATGAAAAGATGAAAGAGTTTGGTTTTGTCAAAAACGAGGATGAACCGTGTGTTTACAAACGGATTATCGGGAGCATAGTTGTCTTTATGATATTGTATGTATATGACATACTGCTTATCAGGAAAGACAAACAGACCCTCCAAGTTGTTAAAAACAACTTAGGGGGCTGTTTTTTAATGAAGGACTTGGGTGTTGCGATTATATAATAGGTATTAAGATCTATAGAGATAGATCGAAAAAGTTGTTGGGTTTGACCCAAAGTACGTACATTGACAAGGTGTTGAAATGGTTCAACATGCTTGAGTCCAAGAAAGGATTTTTACCCATGCCTCATGGTGTGAGTCTCTCTAAAGACCAATGTCCTAAGTCTTGTGAAGATAAGGACCGCATGAAGTTGATTCTATATGCTTCGTCGATTGGGTCAATCATGTATGCAATGATATGTACTAGACCTGATGTCTCTTATGCCTTGAGCATGACTAGCAGGTATCAGTCTGATCCCGATGAAAGTCACTGGATTGTCGTCAAGAATATTCTGAAGTACTTGCGAAGGACTAACGATACGTTCTTGGTATTTGTTGTAGATAAAGAGCTCGTTGTAAGGGTTACATGGATGCTAGCTTCCAGACTGATAGGGACGATTCAAAGTCGCAGTCAGGGTTTGTGTTTTACGTAAATTGAGGTATTGTTAGCTGAAAGAGTTACAAGCACGATACAGTTGTCGATTCTACAACTGAGGTTGAGTATATCATTGCTGCAAATGCAGCGAAGGAGGCTGTATAGATTCGGAAATTCATCGGTGAGTTAGATGTAGTTCCTAGCATTGTTCGTCATGTAGATCTCTACTGTGATAACAACTGTGCAATTGCACTTGATTCGGAACTAGGGGTGCAAACGAGTCGAACTTGAGTCGAGCTTAGCAAAATTTCCAAGCTCGAGCTCGAGCTAGAGCTTTTCATTTCGAGCTCGAGCTCGACGAGCTCATTTTTCTCAGCTCGAGCTCGAGCTCAAGGCCAACTTATCGAGCTCGAGCTCGAGTTTCGAGCTCGCGAGCTCGAGCTCGAGCTGCTCGTGAGCTTTTTAGCTCATGAGCTTTATTTTCTTATTTTTCTTATTATTATTTTAATTTTTTTAAAAAATGTATAAATAAAAAGCTCGCGAGCCGGCTCGCGAGCTCATGAACAACATTATATGAGCTCGAGCTCGACTCGTAATCGAGCTCGAGCTTGTCGAGCTCGAGCTCGAGCTCAAGTCGAACTTTTTTCGAGCCGGCTCATCGAGCTTTCGAGCCGGCTCAACTCAACTTGCACCCCTATTCGGAACCTAGATCTCATCAGCGCTCCAAGCACATACTTCGACAGTTCCATCTAATTCGAGAGATTGTCGATCGAGGAGATGTGAGCATTAGCAGAGTGCCTACTGAAGAAAACATCGCAGATCCACTGACAAATCCTCTTGCACAGAGAAAGCATGACGATCATGTTAGATCTATGAGTATACGATACTGAAATGATTAACTCTAGTTTGAGTCTTGTGGATTGTATGTTTGTTGGCTGTAATTTTTCATTTGATGAATAATGTATTCTATGCATTTCATTTATATATTTTGGCAAGTTTTTTTATTGTGTTATTATTTTTATTGTGATAGAGTAGTTAACTGTATAAATGTCCTTAGAGTGTTTATTGCATAGGTCAAGTAGTGACTTGATGTGAGAACCTATAATCCCCGAAGCTTCATTCTTAAAGGTCTCTGGTCGTTGTATAATCATAGAAGCTCAGGGCGATGATGATACCTTTAAGACTAGTATGTACGTTGACTGATGACCCGTCCTCACAGGTCATGATATTATGATATCAAGTCATCACATGGTTACTTGTTATGAACAAGTTGTATTGGACAGACCCACCATGAGAATACGTTAGGGATTGTTATATAAACGTGTCACAAGTATTGCTCAAGTGGCAATGGTGTTTGTGATCCTTTGACCTGAAGTCACAGCACTCAATGAGTGAGGAAGAGCATGCTTTGATGCTGTCAAAAGTCCAGTCTTGAGAAAGCTGGATGGTAAAGATGGTTATTGGGTACATTACGAATAATTTGGGTGTTTGCGTGTGAGCAGAGATGAGATTTGTCCTCCTATATGACAGGAGTTGCATCCATGGGCCCCTTGGTGGAATGGGACTGAGAAATGCATCGTCATGCTTGGTTGAGTCAATATGTGATATTGGACTCACCAATTTTTGGAAGTTCATTATAGATCAAGAAAACTATGATTGAATAATTATGAGGGTGACACGGTCTGTACCTCTAGTTCTATCCGGATGTAAGGACGAAGGGACATGACAACACTGATACATTGGTCACAATGGTTTTCAAGTTTTAAACTCTTATTGCTTGGGGAGCAATGATGCATTGTTAGATGTCGCTCAATGTTTGTGAAGCTTTTATTTAATACTTTCTAGATCAAGTGAGAGACTGTTGGTGCTACCATAGTGATCTGGAAGTGATCAAGCATGTAGCGTCACTGCCAATGCAGTATGAGTCTATGGAGTCGCACATAAGTGTTTTGGAGAAGTTGGATAGATTTGTGTTGGTCTTGCTCATATGTGATATGAGTGAAGGACCAAGCTTATGACGTTCTGGACATGGTGGAATTTTATTCTGGGACCTGTATTGTGAATATGGGATGACTGGAATGTAGTCGAAATAAGCTGGGGCACAGGCCACCAACATGCACAGAAATACATAAAAAGCAACAGAAAATGATCGAGTGTACCAAGTGCATACCCCCAGCCAAGAAGTGTGCAGTTGCACACCATAATGGGCCTAAAAAGTGCACTTAGTGTACAAACACAGAATGAATGAAATATGAGCAATAATGAGCATAAAGTGTAGTGCACGTGTGTAAGACCCCCTTTTTTTTCTTTTTAAAACACCTGAGTCTTATGCCCAGAACCGCCGCTTTGCGGTGACATCTTCGCGTCCGGGAAGATCGTCACTACAAAGCGCCGATTCTGTCGGCCAAATTCGATCACAGAAAAGCAGCAATACAAGAGTATAAACATGTAAGTTCACAGCAAATCACATATATATAAAATCTCTAGAAAGGGAGTGTCCACAGAATAGTAAAAGAGTACAGAAATGAAGGGCTTAAGCCCGGTACATCAATATCCTCACTACATATCTCTCATGTGGAAGCAAAATAAAACAACTACTAGAAGTCGGAACTCACGGTCCCAGCTGGCTGTACTCCTGAGCTAGACTGCCCTGTCTCCAATCGTACCGGTCTCCTGGGCTGCTCCTCCATACTGGGCTCCACGATCCCCTAATATGATGTGGTTCGAAAACCGTTAGTCTATAAGACTAAGCCCTATCGTCCCCCACCCCTTCCCCCATGCTCCTAGGCACCGAGCGGGGAGGAAGAAAGGAAAGGACGTGAAAGTGGAGAGTAAAACAAACAGGTGACAAGGGGACCTAGCTAGGAATTTATAATCATGTTGTAATAGGTAAAGTAAGAAAAGAATTTAACTTTCACTTATGTGAGTACACATAAGCCAAAGGATCTTCTACAAGCCTCCAATCGTATAAAATATCTCATACCACTTTATACGTTGGGGTGTCGGTTATCACAAGCAGTATATATATATTGAAATGACCTTAATTTATAAACTTGCCCACACAAGCTTATAGACCAAGGGGTCGTTTTGCAGGTCCTAATGTATAAGCGTCTCATTCCACTTATACTTTAGATGTCAGGGTTAAATGAATCGATTATGCTATGACATGCAAGTGGGTATGATGGAACATGCAAGTGCAACACACACACCCGACTCTGTGCACACAGACCTTTAGTTCCCCATTTCGGAGCCGTTACCTCCCAGTATACCTCCGTAGTGGCAGACGGAAGCGGTGGGTTGGGTCTCGCCCACCTCTAAACCAGTAATAGCACTACCGGTCTGACTTATCGTACGCCTCAACGCTTGGTGCACTAAGCGGACTACCGCGTACTCTTGCCGACTGGACCGCCAGACTTAAGTTTGGCGAAGTGTTAAACCACACTTGCCGAGTCATCGTATTGGCGTCGGTGCAACGACTAACCCATACCGAAGACCCACCACCTTAGGTATTTCTTATGCACATGCAATATTCTCAAAATAGTATACAACGAGTCGAGTTCCCGGACTGAACCGTCCGTATTAACCTCAAACCGAGACGAAGCTCCCTGGACTAAACTGTCCGACTCAAATTCCAAACCTCATCCCTTTGAACACCGCGGGATGGCGCCCCTTTGAACACCTCGGGACGACTTAACCAATTCCAATTCTTGTCCAACTAGTGTGTGCAGGGTGAAACCTATCTACTAAATTACTCTTTCGATTTATTCTTTAAGATTTACGTTAGCCCAGGACTATCTCCGGATTTACCCTGTGAAGGGTTCTCAATAGGCACTAGGAACTGCGATGGTATGACAGACCAAAGTTCCCTTTCGCAAGACACTTATTATTATTGGTTGATTCTCTTTCCTCTCTCCCTTTAACATCACATTAAACCAGTACCTAGGGTAGTTTAGACCTTTCACTCTCGCGGGAACGACGATCTTTCGTCGAACTCGCGTACCTTCTAACACACATCAACTCGATTCACATCACTCCTTAGAACTTTCTATGGTGACTCATCTACTTTCATTCAAACAATTCAACACGACTAACTCTACATTATTCCAACTCTTATCCTAATACAACTTTTCCCCAAATTACTATTTGCAGACCAACCTATACTAAGCGATGTTCATGATAGGATGTCCTTCAAGTTTTCATCTGAATGACCTAGGTTATTACTGGAGTCCTATCATGACATAAATGATTTAATTCCAGAATATTGTATTTTCCTCAATTAATCTTCTATTTAAATAATTTCTTAAAAGAGCCAATTATTGTCAAGTTGGTCATGAAGTATGCATTTTAGACATGATTAATGTTTCATAAATTCATGATAATATTCCATATATCTAAAAGTGACAATTTCCAAATTTGACATTTTCTACAAACATTTAAGGGTACTAAAATTATTTTAGCAGTATTTCTCATATTCCAAGATTTGTAAATCAACTAATTGAAATTATCATCCAAATAATTTGAGTTAAATATATTACACTACTACAGTCCTAAAATTATCACTGGCCAACTTTCATGATTTTTCACAGAATATTTAATTCTAAATAAATTCAAGACAAAAATCTACAAAGGGCATAATTGTGAATCAAGTACTATGAATATGCTTCAAAAATTCCTAATTAAATTCCTAACAGTAGATATCATCCTAAAAATCATCAGTGGCCAAAATTCACATTTTTACAAGTTAAATTATTCTGTAAATGATTTATTTACCAAGTATGGCCTTTACCAAATTTATGAAGGAAGCAATATATAAAATCCTTTAAAAATTATAATAAAATTCAGAGACCTCTATTTAGGTCAAAAACCTCTACTGACCAAATTTTACTAGATTCCATTTAAAACCAAATGATCAAATTAAATCAAATACTAAATTGGACACTTTGATATTTAACAAAGGAACTACCATGAATATAATCTATAAAATTCCACTAAAAATATCTAGGGGTTCAACTCACCCTAAAATTCATTCTACCCCACCTTCACAATATTTAGATGATGTTAAGTTACTGTTTTGACCTAGTAGTGCTTTTACCCTAAAGCTAGGGTTTGACTTTTGAGGTACTTAACTACTTCTAAATTCCCTAACATTTCAACCAGAGGTTTAAATATACATAAGCTATCTCTCTACTAAATTACAAGGCCATACACGGGCATTTACCCCTATGTCCTTCACAACCCCCAAAAGTTCTTCCTTAGGGTGTGAACTTGGGTTCAAGGGTAAATCAACCCTAATTCATCTATCTTCCCCAAAGAGGGGAGGGTACTTAAGGTAATATTAAGTCTGTGGTCCAAAAGGGCTGTGCATTCAATATTTCATTTTTTTGGCTATAAGTACACCAAGCCCTTTACAAGCCAACACATGCAAGGTGGTTTACCTAACTTGTTGTGGTTCATATGAGCTGAAAATTTAACCATGCCTTAATAATGTCACCATGGACATGCCACCAAAAATTGGGGCCTTTTGGAGTTGAACTACTCTAAGAATCACCTAAACAAGCCTAGGGGTATTTTAGTAATTTCCCCCTAATTTTAATTCCAATTAATCTCATTTTTGGGCAGGGCCTACTTATTCCCTAAACCAGTTACTTCCGAAAATCCCAGGTCATTTGGGCCTCTGGATGGGCTTGGGCATCTCTTCCAATTTCTGCATTTTTTGTTATTTACAGCACAAGACCATTCACCTTTTCAGATCTTGCAAGTGAGATATCTCAACATGCAGAGGGCTAAATTGACTAATTTTTCTACCATACGTCTAATATAACCCTAAGGGCAGGCCACCAAAATTTGGGGCATATTAGAGTTGGTATGCTCCAAAAATCAACATAATTTAGTTTATTATATTCTGACTAAAACTATACAATTATTTTCCCCAAAAATTCCCATTTTTGGGGAGGGCCTAGATATGTCTAATTAAGCCACATGCCCAAAATTTCAGTCCATTTGGACTTAGGGTTTGGTCAGGGCACTCATTTTATTTTCTGACCTACCCTACGACCAGTCCTAGGAAAATGGCTCTACAGGGCAGTAGACTTAACCAAAATTTATGTGTAACATATCAAATTAAAAGTAACTTCAAGACCTACATTTTTCATGTTGAGTACATTTTATGAAAAAGGATGTAAGTGCCCTAATTATTGGCATGCAAAAGTCGGTTATAAAAGACAGAAAATAACACTAATCATGTAATTAAATAATTTCAGGATTAATTTTATTGCATGGCACGGATCTTAAAGCCATCGGACGGCTACTGCATTTCTTCTCCAAATGCATGGAATCCAGCCCGAGCTTTCACGGGGGCTTTCCCGGCGGCTACCGGCGGCGCCTCCACCGGCAAACTTCACATCCCCCCTCACGGTGGTGGGGGCAACCTTTTGTCGGCGGCTAGGGCGGCGGGAGGTGGCGGCGCCACCTCACCCGAGAGCTTCCAAAACCGCCATTAATGGAGAAATGAAGAACTGGGTTCGGGCTCATTCGATCCCGAACCCTACCCTAAACACTCCTAAGATCTAGGCATGAAGAGAGAGGTGAGGGAGGACCTTCCCGGCGGCCTTGCGACGTGAGGAGCGGCGCAGAACCATTGCGGCGGCGACGGCGCTTATCCTTCGGTTTCACGGCTCCTGCTTGGGTTCAGCTCCAAGGCTCGGTTTCTCTCTCTCTCTCTGCTGCTCTCCTTTTCCTGAGGCTGATGAACCGAGGGGAGTGAGGGGGGGGGGGGGAATGGGGAGATGAAGTATTGGGGGGGGTGATATTCCCTAAGTGAGAGGGGCGGGTTTGTCTTATTCTTGTCACCATGCATGCATGGGTGGGCCCCACACCATCCACCTCCTCCTCAATGACACCAAGGGTCGGCCAGCCCAAGTGGGGGCTGATGGCATGGGCCCAAGTGGCTCAATCCTGTAACACCCTTAAATATACCACTTTCTCTCTCCTAATTACTCTTCATTTTGAGATTCTCTCCCTCTCCTAGTCACTAAGTTGGCTAGCCAATCCTCTAGTCTATTGGCAGCCCACCTATGCATAATATATTAAATGGGGGGGGGGGGGGAATGATATCAAGGCTTGATGGTGGAGAGAGAGACTCTTGGTCATGAATACTCTTCCTCCAAATTTTCTCTCCTAATCCCACATGTTGACTGGTCAACTCCATAGGATATGTGCAGCCCACTTAATCATAATAATTATGAAAAGTGAGGTTAGCCTAAGGGAAAAATGGCTTGAGCTTGGGTTAGCCCATTTGGGCTAGGTTTGACTTGGCTTAGGCTAGGGTTGACTTGGGTCAATTTGATCATTTGGGTTGACCCCAATGGGTCCTTGGTGACCCATTGGCCTCCCCTAAGGTCTAGAAAGGGTTATGCAGGGTTACCTTACACTTTGCAGTTCACCTACCCTTAGTAAGGGCACTTTGACCAGATTAGGGGCTTGAGTTGACTTGGGTCAACATGACCATTAGGGTTGACCCCAAGGGGTCCTTGGTGACTCATTGACCTCACTTTAGGTTTAGGAAGCCCTGAGTAAGGTTGGTTGGGCACATTAGAGGTCAACTGCTCTTGATTAGGGCACCTTGCCCTATTTAGGCCTATGGTGGTCCTAGGTCAAATTGGCCACTTCGGGTTGACTCCAATGGACCCTTAAGGCTCTAGTGGACCCTCTAATGGGTTAGTGATGTCGTGGTGGGGTCATGGAGTCATGGTGAAGCCCTAAGGTCAAACCCCAGGTTTGGTGATGAGGTTGTGTCATAGGCAGACCAAGGTGATTCTCACCTTGTCCTTCTATCACTTGGCCCTTTTTAGCTCCCTAGGATTTTGTCATGACCTAGTCATGGACAAAACCACTCTTATGGGTCTAGTTGGAAATGGGATGTTACAAATCCCAATAAACAAAATAAAGATTTCGTCCCTGAAATCAAGGTTAAGCCTACGGGAATTTCTACCGAAGAAAAGAAACTTGTAACATCTCATAGGAAGTGAAAGATTACATCTCGACGTCATGTTTGTTAAGTGGGGTTTAAAGGGAGACCTAAATCTATGACCAATTCGCCTAATTGGCAAACCAAGATCCCAATAAACAAAAGATTAGTCTCTACTCTTCCTGGAGCAGCCTTACTAGTTTAAAGCAGGAAAATAAATTAAACATCTTGGGGGGTTGTGAGGTATACCTGACTGAACAGCTCTGGGTATTTTTGTCGCATCAGGTCCTGCGGTTCCCAGGTATGCTCCTCCTGGCCGTGGTTCCTCCACAGGACTTTGACTAACGGAACCTTCTTGCGACGCAAGATCCGTACTCCTCGGTCGTCGATCCGAACCGGCTCTAAGCGCACTGACCGGTCTGAAGTTACCGGCTCTTCGGTGGTCAAAATCTGCTGCTCCGGGCGTAGTAGAGCCCTGCTCAACGAAGAAATGTGGAAGACTTCGTGCAGAGCTGCCAGCTCTGGTGGCAACTCCAGCCTGTAGGCTAGGGGTCCGATCCGCTCCAGGATTCTGTAAGGGCACATATACTTAGGGCTGAGCTGCTTCCTCCGACCACGCACCCGTGAAACTCCATGCATGGGCCGGATCTTCAAAAACACTCGGTCTCCCACCTTAAACTCTATCTAACGGTGTCGGGCGTCATAGTACTTAGCATGTCTGCTCTACGCCTCTAACATCCTGTCTCTGATCAGCCTCACCTGAGCCTCGGTGTCCTCGACTAAATCCGATCACAACGCCTTTGGATCCTCGTCCTGAATCCATGAAAGCGGAGTCCTACATCTCCTTCCGTACAAGGGTGGAGAGTTATGTTGAATGTCGACCGAGAGCTCAGATAAGCCTGGACTGATCTTCTCTCCTTGGACGTACACTATCCATCCTGATTCAACACGATCATCTTGAGCACACCATGCTAATGAACAACTACTCACAAAACTTATGAAACACCTACGGGAGTTTTCTTTCGGGTCAGGGTGACCCTAGATATCTCGGTCAGTCTATCGTTGATGTTCCAATTATAATTATGCCCGGAGTGCGGATGAGGAATCATGTGTATGAAAATCCCTAATTATATCCTCGAACTTCCGCTCTAACCGGGCAGTGACTGTAATAGTTTCCCAAAAGTTCTTGCACTTAACCTTCATCGGGCGACGGACCTCACCGTGCATCACAAAATCCATGACGCCTTTCTTCACTCCAGGGAGATACACGTTCCGAGATACACCAAACTTCCGATGATTAAATTTCTCATTTGTATGGGTAGTCAATGACTCTATAAATTCTCCACTTCGCAATCAGATTCTTATCCTTACGAATTCGCCCGAGTAGCACCGAATACGGTTTACGTCCATTTCACTATATTTACGACGCAAACTTTTCTAGATGAGACTAAGGGAAACCTAAGTCAGTAACTAATTTGCCCAATAAACAAAAGACACGCCCCCAATAAATAAAAGATAAGCCTCTACCTGCCTTGGGCTGAGTATCTTTGATATTACCATGTTATATCCATCCTAGCTGGGTGCACAATCCCTAGGGCATCAATCTTTGACTTGGGGATCCAACCTGAATCTGTTGATATACTCCATACTTTAAACCCTCTGAGTCATATTTACGACAACCTTATCCGGGTCAAAATGTTCCCAATCCCAACTGGGTCTCTTCCGAACTTGAATTCCTATCCGACCTTCGGTGTTTGTCGTGGTGGTGGTCTCCAGGTAATCTTGTTACTGGTACAAGGGTTGAGACTGTGTGTCTTCTACCATTCTGCTAATGGATTATTGGTCTCAATTCTCCTTAAAGCAGTCCTTCCGGTTTGAGTAATCCTTGATAGGGACCGTAGGGCGACCTGAGTTTATGGCCTAGGTAGCCATTCTCGTGTTATACTCCTCCTTTATTCTCTTTAGGTATCCCCTTAGCTTAACCAAGTTCATACCTAAAGTCTATTTCAGACTAGGGCAGACTATAAGTTATCGTGGTTAGTCATGTCTCCTAGTGGGTTGAGTCTAACTCGTTGACTAGAGAATTATAAGATGGGATTTTCGCAGCCGGAGGTGCTACCTGCTGGGGCAGGATTTGCCGCAGGCTACAAAAATAATTTCAATTGCTAGTTGATGAACAAGTGGAATTAATGAAACGGTGGACTTTATATGTGATTCCCTTTGTGGGCACACCACTGCTTCCGCTGCTTAGTTTGTCCCCAAACTAAACTCACACGGGGGTGACCCAGGGGTTGTGGACTGTTACTTTTCGATCGAGGTTTGCACTGATACCACTTGTAAGGCCCCCTTTTTTTCTTTTTAAAACACCGGGGTCTTATGACCAGAACAGCCGCTTTGCGGTGACACCTTCGCGCCCGGGAAGATCGTCACTACAAAGCGCCGATTCTGCCGGCCAAATTCGATCACAGAAAAGTAGCAATACAAGAGTATAGACATGTAAGTCCACAGCAAATCACATATATATAAAATCTCCAGGAAGGGAGTGTCCACAGATTAGTAAAAGAGTACAGAAATGAAGGGCTTAAGTCCGGTACATCAATATCCTCACTACAGATCTCTCATGCGGAAGCAAAATAAAACAACTACTAGAAGTCGGGACTCACGGTCCCAGCTGGCTGTACTCCTGAGCTAGACTGCCCTGTCTCCAATCGCACCGGTCTCCTGGGCTGCTCCTCCATACTGGGCTCCACGGTCCCCTAATATGATGTGGTTCGAAAATCGTTAGTCTATAAGACTAAGCCCTATCGTCCCCCACCCCTTCCCTCATGCTCCTAGGCACCGAGCGGGGAGGAAGAAAGGAAAGGACGTGAAAGTGGAGAGTAAAACAAACAGGTGACAGGGGGACCTAGCTAACAATTTATAATCATGTTGTAATAGGTAATGTAAGAAAAGAATTAATCCTTCCCTTATGTGAGTACACATAAGCCAAGGGATCTTCTACAAGCCTCTCATCGTATAAAATGTATCATACCAGTTTATACGTTGGGGTGTCGGTTAACACAAACAGTATATATATATATTGAAATGACCTTAATTTATAAACTTGCCCACACAAGCTTATAAACGAAGGGGTCGTTTTGCAGGTCCTAATATATAAGCGTCTCATTTCACTTATACTTTAGGTGTCAGAGTTAAATGAATCGATTATGTTATGACATGCAAGTGGGTATGATAGAACATGCAAGTGTAACAAATACACCCGACTCTGTGCACACAGACCTTTAGTTCCCCCTTTCGGAGTCGTTATCTCCCAGGATACCTCCGTAGTGGCAGACGGAAGCGGTGGGTTGGGCCTCGCCCACCTCAAAACCAGTAATAGCACTACCGGTCTGACCTATCATATGCCTCAACGCTTTGTGCACTAAGCGGACTACCGCGTACTCTTGCCGACTGGACCACCGGACTTAAGTTTGGCGAAGTGTTAAACCACACTTGCCGAGTCATCGTATTGGCGTCGGTGCAACGACTAACCCATACCGAAGACCCACCACCTTAGGTATTTCTTATGCACATGCAATATTCTCAAAATAGTATACAACGAGTCGAGTTCCCGGACTGAACCGCCCGTATTAACCTCAAACCGAGACGAAGCTCCCCGTACTAAACTGTCCGGCTCAAATTCCAAACCTCATCCCTTTCAACACCGCGGGATGGCGCCCCTTTGAACACCTCGGGACGACTTAACCATTTCCAATTATTGTCCAACTAGTGTGTGCAGGGTGAAACCTATCTACTAAATTACTATTTCGATTTGTTCTTTAAGGTTTACGTTAGCCCAGTACTACCTCCGGATTTACCCTGTGAAGGGTTCTCAATAGGCATTAGGAACTGCGATGGTATGACAGACCAAAGTTCTCTTTCGCAAAGCACTTATTATTATTGGTTGATTGTCTTACCTCACTCCCTTTAACATCATATTAAACCAGTACATATGGTAGTTTAGACCTTTCACTCCCGCGGGAACGACGATCTTTCGTCGAACTCGCGTACCTTCTAACACACATCAACTCGATTCTCACCACTCCTTAAAACTTTCTATGGTGACTCATCTACTTTCATTCAAACAATTCAACACGACTAACTCTACACTATTCCAACTCTTATCCTAATATAAATTTTCCCCAAATTACTATTTGCAGACCAACCTATACTAAGCGATATTCATGATAGGATGTCCTTCAAGTTTTCATCCGAATGACCTAGGTTATTACTGGAGTTCTATCATGACATAAATGATTTAATTCCAGAATATTGTATTTTCCTCAATTAATCTTCTATTTAAATAATTTCTTAAAAGAGTCAATTATTGTCAAGTTGGTCATGAAGTATACATTTTAGACATGATTAATGTTTCATAAATTAATGATAATATTCCATATATCTAAAAGTGACAATTTCCAAATTTGACATTTTCTACAAACATTTAAGGGTCCTAAAATTATTTTAGCAGTAATTCTCATATTCCAAGATTTGTAAATCAACTACTTGAAATTATCATCCAAATAATTTGAGTTAAATATATTACACTACTACAGTCCTAAAATTATCACTGGCCAACTTTCATGATTTTTCACAGAATATTTAATTCTAAATAAATTCAATACAAAAATCTACAAATGGCATAATTGTGAATCATGTACTATGAATATGCTTCAAAAATTCCTAATTAAATTCCTAACAGTAGATATCATCCTAAAAATCATCAGTGGCCAAAATTCACATTTTTACAAGTTAAATTATTCTGTAAATGATTTATTTACCAAGTATGTCCTTTACCAAATTTATGAAGGAAGCAATATATAAAATTCTTTAAAAATTATAATAAAATTCAGAGATCTCTATTTACGTCAAAAACCTCTACTGACCAAATTTTACTAGATTCCATTTAAAACCAAATGATCAAATTAAATCAAATACTAAATTGGACACTTTGATATTTAACAAAGGAACTAACATGAATATAATCTATAAAATTCCACTAAAAATATCTAGGGGTTCAACTCACCCTAAGATTCATTCTACCCCACCTTCACAATTTTTAGATGATGTTAAGTTACTGTTTTGACCTAGTAGTGCTTCTACCCTAAAGCTAGGGTCTGACTTTTGAGGTACTTAACTACTAAATTCCTAACATTTCAACCAGAGACTTAAATATACATAAGCTATCTCTCTACTAAATTACTAGACCATACAAGGGCATTTGCCCCTATGTCCTTCACAATCCCAAAAGGTTCTTCCTTAGGGTGTGAACTTGGGTCCAACGGTAAATCAACCCTAATTCATCCATCTTCCCCAAAGAGGAGAGGGTACTTAAGGTAATACTAAGTCAGTGGTCCAAAAGGGCTGTGCATTCAATATTTCATTTTTTGGCTATAAGCACATCAAGCCCTTTACAAGCCAACACATGCAAGGGGGTTTACCTAACTCGCTGTGGTCCATATGGGCTGAAAATTTAACCATGCCTTAATAATGTCACCATGGACATGCCACCAAAAATTGGGGCCTTTTGGAGTTGAACTACTTTAAGAATCACCTAAACAAGCCTAGAGGTATTTTAGTAATTTCGCCCTAATTTTAATTGCAATTAATCCCATTTTTGGGCAGGGCCTACTTATGTCCTAAACCAGTTACTTCCCAAAATCCCAGGTCATTTGGTCCTCTGGATGGGCTTGGGCATCTCTTCCAATTTCTGCATTTTTATTATTTGCAGCCCAAGACCATTCACCTTTTCAGATCTTGCAAGTGAGATATCTCAACATGCAGAGGGCTAAATTGACTAATCTTTCTACCATAGGTCTAATATACCCCTAAGGGCAGACCACCAAAATTTGGGGCATATTAGAGTTGGTATGCTCCAAAAATCAAGATAATTTGATTTATCATATTCTGACTAAAACTATAGAATTATTTTCCCCAAAAATTAAGGCAGACCACCAAAATTTGGGGCATATTAGAGTTGGTATGCTCCAAAAATCAACATAATTTGGTTTATCATATTCTGACTAAAACTATAGAATTATTTTCCCCAAAAATTCTCATTTTTGGGGAGGGCCTAGATATGCCTAATTAAGCCACATGCCCAAAATTTCAGTCCATTTGGACTTAGGGTTTGGTCAGGGCACCCATTTTAGTTTCTGACCTACAATAGGACCAGCCCTAGGAAAATGGCTCTATAGGGCAGTAGACGTAACCAAAATTTATGTGTAACATATCAAATTAAAGATAACTTCAAGACCTACATTTTTCATGTTGAGTACATTTTATGAAAAAGGATGTAAGTGCCCAAATTATTGGCATGCAAAAGTCGGTTATAAAAGACAGAAAATAACACTATTCATGTAATTAAATAAATCCAGGATTAATTTTATTGCATGGCACGGATCTTAAAGCCATCGGACGGCTACTGCATTTCTTCTCCAAATGCATGGAATCCAGCCCGAGCTTTCACGGGGGCTTTCCTGGCGGCTACCGGCGGCGCCTCCACCGGCAAACTTCACCTCCCCCTCACGGTGGTGGGGGCAACCTTTTGCCGGCGGCTAGGGCGGCGGGAGGTGGCGGCGCCACCTCACCCGAGAGCTTCCAAAACCGCCCTTAATGGAGAAATGAAGAACTGGGTTCGGGCTCATTCGAGCCCGAACCCTACCCTAAACACTCCTAAGATCTAGGCATGAAGAGAGAGGTGAGGGAGGACCTTCCCGGCGGCCTTGCGACGTGAGGAGCGACGGAGAACCATTGCGGCGGCGGCGGCGCTTATCCTTCGGTTTCACGGCTCCTGCTCGGGTTCAGCTCCAAGGCTCGGTTTCTCTCTCTCTCTCTCTCTGCTGCTCTCCTTTTCCTGAGGCTGATGAACCGAGGGGAGTGAGGGGGGGGGGATGGGGAGATGAAGTATTGGGGGGGGGGGCGTTATTCCCTAAGTGAGAGGGGCGGGTTTGCCTTGTTCTTGTCACCATGCATGCATGGGTGGGCCCCACTCCATCCACCTCCTCCTCAATGACACCAAGGGTCGGCCAGCCCAAGTGGGGGCTGATGGCATGGGCCCAAGTGGCTCAATCCTCTAACACCCTTAAATATACCCCTTTCTCTCTCCTAATTACTCTTCATTTTGAGATTCTCTCTCCTAGTCACTAAGTTGCCTAGCTAATCCTCTAGTCTATTGGCAGCCCACCCATGCATAATATATTAAATGGGGGGGAATGATATCAAGGCTTGATGGTGGAGAGAGAGACCCTTGGTCATGAATACTCTTCCTCCAAATTTTCTCTCTCCTAGTCCCCCATGTTGACTGGTCAACTCCATAGGATATGTGCAGCCCACTTAATCATAATAATTACGAAAAGTGAGGTTAGCCTAAGGGAGAAATGGCTTGAGCTTGGGTTAGCCCATTTGGGCTAGGTTTGACTTGACTTAGGCTAGGGTTGACTTGGGTCAATTTGATCATTTGGGTTGACCCCAATGGGTCCTTGGTGACCCATTGGCCTCCCCTAAGGTCTAGAAAGGGTTATGCAGGGTTACCTTACACTTTGGAGTTCACCTACCCTTAGTAAGGGCACTTTGACCAGATTAGGGGCTTGAGTTGACTTGGGTCAACATGACCATTAGGGTTGACCCCAAGGGGTCCTTGGTGACTCATTGACCTCACTTTAGGTTTAGGAAGCTCTGAGTAAGGTTGGTTGGGCACATTAGAGGTCAACTGCCCATGATTAGGGCACCTTGCCCTATTTAGGCATATGGTGGTCCTAGGTCAAATTGGCCACTTGGGGTTGACTCCAATGGACCCTTAGGCTCTAGTGGACTCTCTAATGGGTTAGTGATGTCGTGGTGGGGTCATGGAGTCATGGTGAAGCCCTAAGGTCAAACCCCAGGTTTGGTGATGAAGTTGTGTCATAGGCAGACCAAGGTGATTCTCACCTTGGCCTTCTATCACTTGGCCCTTTTTAACTCCCTAGGGTTTTGTCATGACATAGTCATGGCCAAAACCACTCTTAGGGGTCTAGTTGGAAATGAGATGTTACAACGTGAGTGAAAACTTACCTGGATGAGTATGAAAAACACTATAAATATCGGACTCATCATACCCTCAGACATAACCATTTGCTCGTCACGAGCAAATCATCTCTTAGCGAGAATAGAATGAACTGTTGGTGTTAACATGGTGATATGGAAGTGATCAAGCATGTAGCCCACTGCCAACGCAGTATGAGTCTATGGGGTCGCACATAAGAGTTTTGGAGAAGTTGGATTGGTTTGTGTTGGCCTTGCTCATATGTGATATGAGTGAAGGACCAAGCCTATGACGTTCTGGACATGATGGAAATTCATTCCGAGACCTGTATTGTGAATATGGGTCGACCGGTACGTAGTCGGTAGAAGCTAAGGGAAATTCGTCGAGTATGGGTAAGGGGCTTCGACGAATGGGCTGGATTCGTCGAGTATCGTCGTGACCATTCAACGATTCGTCGATTATTGAAGTAATACTCGAGGATTCGTCGTGTATCGTCGTGACTAGACTTGGATTTGTCGTGTTTTGTCGTGACCATTCGCCGACTCGTCGTGTTTCGACCTGATACTCAACGAATTTTATCTCGACGGTTTATTATTTATAAGTCCGGTTCGGACGTTCTTTGCTGGCATTGGCTGGTTCGGTTCAAGGTTTAAATGAGATTTTATTGTTGAACTGAATAGGAACTGTTCCGATAAGCGACTGTTCATTCCAGACCAAATCGCGAAGCCAACAGCGACGATCTCCTCGAGACGGAACTGTTCCGCTTCCGCATCCGCGACTGTCGCCGCCGCTTCCGCCGACCGCCGTTTGTCACCGCCGACAGTCTGCCGTCCCTAGCCGCCGCAGGAAAGAGTTTCCTAGACGTCGTCTTCGTCGTTACCTCCTCTCTTTAAACGGATCTAGTAATCCGTGGAGACGTTGAGGGCAAGCTTTCATCCGACCTAGATTTTGTGTGACAAGAGTCTAGGGTTCTCCGTGCTCGTGTGGATACCCGTAGAGTCGTGGATACTATTCTACGCTCGAACTCCGGTCGTTGTCGTTTTTTGGATTTCTTCGGAGCACCTAAGTTGAGTATCGACGCAATCTCACAAAGGTACAAATTTATTTATTGCAACATTACTTCTTGATTAGTCATCGCAAGATCCATAATTTCACTTTTGGGTTTTCCTTGTTTTTGTATTTCCGCTACGCGCACAACTGTTGTGCCACCCACTAAAACCCAACATGAACTAGCTGGAAAAGCAATTGCAAGAATGAAGTACCATGCAAAGTCGCATGCTCACGTGCATAGAGAAGCCGAAGAAATTTCTAGCCATACAGCGATTTATAATTTCTAAAAGCGTATAAATATATTATATCTGCTCAACATTTCAATCACGGTGAACAGTGTTGTAGATGTGGCCGACATGTCCAACATGTCGGCCAACATAAAAGTTTTGGGGATAAAACGTCACGACAACGATATTTTAAGCAAATATGTCGTTTTTGAAAATATCGTCTGATATATCCGTTTAACCCGATACATCAGGCAATATTTTGCGACCGATATATCGTCGAGAGTATTACAATTTTTTTTCATTTTTTGAAGAGGCCAAATAACGGTTAAGGTGTTGTCGTGTGACCTTGAGGTCACGAGTTCGAGTCCTGGAAGCAGCCTTTTGCAGAAATGCAGGGTAAGGCTTGCCTACATTTCATCCTTGTGGCGGGATCCTTCCTTGGACCCTCGCCTCGCAGGGATGCTTTGTGCACTGGGTTGTCCCTTTTGAGGAGGTCAAACAAAAACAATTTGTTTTGTGATTCATTTTGTGCATCTCTCTAAGTCTAATATCGACTATTTTCTCATCTAGCTCTTATTTGATGATCTTTATCTCGTTTATTGCAGTCGACGGCTCTTTATTGTGTAATTTATAAACATACACTATTTGTATATATAATTATTGTGTAATTTATAAACATACACTATGTATACAATTATAAATATTTATAAAAACTGTGTAATATGTATGAATAGATTTATTTAAATATTAAATTCCGACTTTGTAAAATATCCCTGATATATCCCCCGTAATCCGACATCCGACATTTCAAACTCAAACCGACATGAATCCGACATCTGACATCTACAACATTGACGGTGAATCGTCCGGTCACACGTAGGACGAAAGTAGACTGAACGATGAGGTGAGCATTGTCAAAGACCGGGTCTCAGGATAACCTCCAAAAAATCCATCAATGTTAATGGTCTTATACTTGCCCTTCCACACTCTCCCACGGTACTAATTTGACTTAAGGCGTGAATCAGTAGGACTTTAGGTTTGTAGCGGGCTTGGGTTTAGGTGAGGTTGGCAAATGATAAAAACGATGGCTCGCGCACTAAACCCAACTGAGCTAGCACAAAATACTATCCTCGAGCAATACAAAATAGACGTGAGTGCACCACACCCCAGACTTGGAATTGACTACATTGTGTGTGCACCGCCTACTCCAACAAAAATTTCACACGGAGATTTTCAATCAAATTTTTCGCAATTTTTTTCACTATTTCCTTTTTCCTTTCTTTTCTTATTTTCTTTATTTCAATTTTTTCCCATTTTTTCATAATACATTCAACATATATAATAAAAATAACACATCCACATATCTACATATGTGATCACCACATCAACACCCCCAACATAGAATTGAAATCAAAACTAAAACTCAAACTTGGGTGTGCGACTAGGATCGACATTTTGGCTTTGGTGAGAAAATAGTGGAGCAAAATCAACGGATAGGTAGGCACAATAGGGCTGACAAGGATATGATGATAGGATGGGCACAAAAGCTCAATTGTGCCAAAATGAGAGTCAACATCACACTTGCTCGTTTGACTAACCTTGTACCCATGTTTTGAAAGTCATTTGGGGCAAGTTCTTAGTCATCGAAAGAGACTAACCGTCATCCCGACTCGAGCAATACGAGGCTAACGAACGGCTACACACAATCCTACGCTACCATTTGATTCTCACCGGATTCATGAATCTTGAGTAGAATAAACAATGTCTACGCCAAGAGAAAAATATAAACTACAAGCATAAAAAGAAATTACATTTACACAAATCTCTAAATGAGACGTAAGCACTCGACTATGACCACTACAGGAGTCAATATTTTACTCTGTCTCACAATCCCTAAGCCAGCACGGCAATTTCTAAATCGCGCCCAATAGAATGAAAAATGATCCGCACGTGCGAACGGTCAAGCACGCGCTCTAGTGGGTGTAGTGGTGTGGGGTGAATATGAACATGAAAATAATAGAAAAGAAATAATGAGATTCTCCTAGTATGTTATGCAATGTGCGCGTGCAAGGGTAACAAACGATGATACTCTCTCCCCCGGACTTACCCTAAACAATCTACTACAGAATAAGAATGAAAAATAAATACGGGGTTGAGGAAGAGGTTATCTATGCTTAGAAGTGAGCATACCAGAAGATTGACGTTAAATTTGAAAGAGGATCCGAGCCCGCCAACGAAACATCACCAACCCTGCAAGGAAGAACATCGGCACGACAAAAGAATAGGCCAAACAAAGCGTTGGAGAGGAAAATGAAAACAACACGTGGGTCGTCTCACGAAAACCCTTTTTATTAATCATCCTCAAGGTGGACCAAATACCTGTATAAGCAGTTCAAACTAAGTTACTGGCAATATTTAACAAAATAAATAAATAAAACACACAGAACCGCCTTGACAAGAAGAACACACTGCCCCTGCGCAAAAAAGAACACAAACAAGCTCAGAGAACAATCACGAATCAGCTATACGCCGACTTGTGGTGGTTCTCCTCCGCCACGCGAGATGGAAAAGAGGTGAAAGCTTTAGGGCGCAGGGGAGATTTACCTCCTTTTCCCCTAACCTCCTCCATTTTGCGTCGGAGGGCGGCAGATTGAGCAGCGTGCAGCAACCGTTCACGTTAAAGTTTCTCCACAGTGGGAGAGCGCCATCGCGCCCCAACAACAGGGTCAGTTTCAGACTTCCTCATCAGAGGGGCAATAGGAGGCATCATGTCTTCACCTGCACCATGTGATAGATCCGCGCAACGAACCTATTTTAATTATTTACAAGACAAACAAAAATCAACATGATGAGCCGAAAAAATTGTGGCCGCACTTTCCGCATCATCACACAACATCACAGCATTGCCGCCTTCTTTCTCCGTGTCAGATTCATTCATGAGATCCATGGCCACTTCCAATTCAGCCTCAGCATGACTCCTTCCCTTCTCCTCGTCATCCACATCCTCCATCAACTTCCCAATCTCGGACCTGCACTCACCATTACTTAAAGACAAATTAGAAATAACAACGGGTAGATCAGGAGTTTCCAATGGATGACCGAGAGCTTTGATCATAGCGGGTGGCCCGGGATGATGTGCTACCTTGGGTCTCAGGGTCACACAACCATCAGCAACGTGGATAATGGTGCCACTCTCTTTCAAGAATGGAACTCCCAAGATTGGAATAGACTTGTTCTCCATGGGTCCCAACACCTGAAATTTAGTGACGACAGAGGTGTCCTCCACTATGACCTCAACCTCTTTAACTTCCCCTTCAGTTGTCACAGCTGATCCGTTAGCAAGCATAAGAGAAGTCTAGTCATCATCATCGATACTCAACTTGAGTTTCTCAACGTCTTGCAGGGCAAGAATGTTACGTGATGAGCCAGAATCACATAACGCAGTAGTCCTAACATCGTTGATTACGCACTCGATAACAGCGTCGGCCACATGGCAACCATCCAACTTAGTTAAGCTCTTCCCCTATTCTCGTGGATTCTTTTTAGTGGCACTGGGGAGAGCACCCTGAGCTCGCTCAGATAGCACCTGGGCCAACTGGCCTAGTTGCATCTCCATATTTCTCATGGAGGCGGTCTGATTGGCCATATTCGATTGGGGCATATCAACAAACTTCTTCATCATCTCTTCTAGCGCACTCTTTCTTTGCACAGGAGCACCCTGAGCATAACCCGATTGTGACGGCCTCGGTTAGCTCACGGAAGCTTGAGCATCAAATTGATGCTGGCCCGATTGCCATCGTTGGCCAACAGCGTTTTGGTACCAAGAGAAGTTTGGGTGGTTTCTCACACCCTGGTTATATGTATTTGAGAAGGGCATAGAACGTCTTTGATTGTTCACATAATAAACAGTTTCATCAACATTTAAATTAGCAAAATCCAAAGATAGCTCACCAGTGGTGCACTCAAATGAATGGTGCCCAGAGTTTCCACAACCATGGCATGAAATAGACAAAACTGGCACAGGGGCGGAAGTACGCCTTGTCAGCAACATCATGTTCTCGAACAGGGCTGGAGAGGGAGCAGTGGGGGCTACCATAGTGTTTACCTCGAAGAGCCTCCATGAATTCCTTGGGGCATTCCTTCTGGCAGTCCAGTAGGAAATGTTTGTAGCTGTATCTTGCAGGATTCTGAATGCCTCCTCAGGGTTATGATTCATCAACGTTCCTCCAGCAGCAGCGTCAATCATGGCACGATAGTGCAGCTCGATTGCAAAGTAAAAGTTCTCCACAAGATTATGTGGTCGGAACTCATGTTGTGGGCATTTTCTCAACAAATCCGAGAATCGCTCCCAAGTCTCAGGAAGTGTCTCCTAATCGTTCTGCCGGAAAGTAGCGATTTCACACCTCAGACTAACAACTCCGTCAACCGGATGGAACTTAGCAAGAAAGAGCGATGACAAGGCATACCATGTAATAGCGGCTCCCAGCAGAATAGTATGAAGTCATGTTATTTCCTTGTCACGTAAGGAGAAAGGAAATAGTCTCAATTTCACCGGCTCATCAGAAATGTTGGCATACCGGAAGGTACTACAGATTTCAGAGAACTTTGCCAAGTGCAGATGAGGGTCTTCACTCAAAATCCCTGAAAACTGGGCATTGTTGCGGATTATGTTCAGAATAGTTGCCTTGATCTCAAACTGATTATTAGTGATTGTTGGGCCAAAGTCAGGATACACACTCCCAACAGTCAGAGTGGTGTATTCTTGCATCGTTCGGGGCCTTGGTCGAATCACATCATGTTTATCGACAGCTTGCCCAACCAAAGGCACATCTTCTCCACCTTGCTCATTTCCATTATTCCTAACATCACCCATTGCAGCAGCAGCACGACGGCGTGCCCGCAGCGTCTGCTCAATCTCTAGGTCGAACACAACAATTTCACAAGGTTCACGCCCCTGCATAAAATCACAACAAACAAAAATCAAAGAGAACAACCCTTATTACAATGTTCTAAGCAAAAGATTCACACATTCTTGCGATCCCCAGCAACGACGACAAAAACTTGATACGCATTCGGTAAGTGCATCGGTCGCTCAAGTAATATAAAATGGGAGAATATCCTCAAGTATCGATCTCTCAAGAAACACAGAGTGAGTGTGTGATTCGATTATTTAGAGAATTAGTTATAAAGGCAAAAAAAATACGGGAGCTTGATTTTGATAGGTGGTTTGAAGAAGAGCAGCTAAATTAAAAGTGCAGGTCGCCTTCACTACCTCGCTAGGGTGGATGGAATCGTAGGTTGATGGAGGGAAATGGGTGAGGGCCGCAAGCACCTCCTCATAACTAATGCACAGAACTAGCAATTGCTAGTGGAGCACACACACAATGGCGGGGATGACGAGATGAAATGGGGCGCTCCTCAGACGCATAAACCACAGAGTACACATATAGACATGTAATTTAGCATTTAAGTAATTAGGGTTTAAGCAATCACCAACAAAACATCCAAATACACCAAGAGAAGTTTGCTACAAGCGAATAGGGGGCAATAATACAACCGATGCACGAAGACAAATCAAAAGTTAGTGGTCGGAGTTGAGGGTTGTCAATTCTCTTCCGAGCTCGGGTTTTGACTGTCGTTCGGGGTCCAAAAGAGTTGTCACCTTCTTCCACGCTACCCGTCTTCTTCGTCAATAGTATCTGATCACATTCTTCACGGAGAACTCTCCGAGTGCAGCGAAAAATCCCACGAAACAAAACTTGGACGCTTTGCAAATGATGAAGGAGGCCGAGAGGAGACTATAGCTTGAGATTTATGAAGAAAATGTGGTCGGAGCACCACGGGATGAGGGGCGGTGCTGGAGCTGCGAAATGGCGCGAAAATGGTGCACGGGAGTGGCTGAAAATGAAGTCTTTTTACATAGGGCAAATCCTGCGGCTTAAATAGTAACCAGTCAGAAAATAAGGAATGCACAGTCGAACGCACTACCGTGTGTTCATCGTGCGAAAATAATAGCGCAGAAATACCCAGTCTGGAAGAAGAAGCAGAGAGTGTGATTTTGAACACGCACGGGTAAAACAGCCCATACGAGAACAAAACGCACGATCGGGGACAGAAAGCTGAAAACCCAGGCAAACAGGAAAATCGTGCGCTTCCCTTCGCGCACGGTTGAATCTAACTGTGTGCGAAGAAAATGCATGGGTAATAATTTCATAAAAATTTAGACAAAATGAGAAGGTCGTGCGATTTGGTCACGCACGGGCAAACAGCCCGTGTGCGAGCAAATCGCACGGCCCGAGGCAGAGCCCCAGAAAACAACATTTTAGGCATCGCACAATCGCGCCGATCGTGCATGAACAAAAACGCATGACCCTGCAATTCCTACAGAAAAGAACTGGAATGGAATGAGGCTCTTCCAACCTGCACAGGAAAACCACAGCTGGGGCACAGGCCACCAGCACTCACAGAAATACATAAAAGTAACAGAAAACGATGGGGAGCACCAAATGCTTACCCAAACCAAGAAGTGTGCAGTTGCACAACACAACGAGGCTAAAAAGTGCACTTAGTGTACAAACACAGAATGAATGAAATATGAGCAATAAAGAGTATAGTGTAGTGCACGTGCATGAAAACTAGCTCGGATGAGTCCGAAAAACACTATAAATATCACACTCATCAATACCCATCTTTCATCCTTTGTTTCACATCATCCCATTGGGTAATAGGATAATAGTCATCTCTCTCAACAGCTCTCTCTAAGCTAATCCAGAATACTTTGGCTTGTCCGACCAGTTTCATTTTGGCGAAGCAACACGGTGTTCGTCGCTCATGTCATACCACTCGAAATAATGGTCTATATCAAGGAGTCAATCGCTGAAGACTTTTGGGTCCAGGAGGCCATTGAATGAAGGGGCGTCGAGGCGAATACGACGAGTGATGTCATAGACACTGCCACCTCTCCATGGATCGAGGTACTCCTCAGGATAATCATCATGGGAGTAGTTATATCGAGCGTGAAAGTGAGAGTTAGATCTGAAATAGTCTAGAGGGGGGGTGAATAGAGTATTCTTAAAAAAATTCTTAACAGTTATTACAGCTTTTGCTGTAAATTAAAAGTGCAGAAATAAATATAGCTAGCACGCAATAAACCTAAAGCACAAGCACAGCAAGAACAAAAGAAAACGGGGCAACCAGATGACACAAGAATTTTATAGTGGTTCTCCAACCTGGGTACATCCACTCTTCTACCACCCTGGTAGGAATCCACTCAGGTTTTTGATCAGGTGTCTGACACCAATGAGCTTTTGATCAGGTGCTCAAAAACCAACCCAAGTCTTTTGATCAGGAGACTTGCAACCAAGGAATCACTTTTGAAGGGAGATGACAACCCTTTATACAGTGGGGGGTGAGAGATGATTTTGTCTTCTCTTTCTCAATATACAACTGAGAAGACTGTGGATTTGATTATAGCTTATGGCTCCCCCTGAGATGTAGAATGAATCAGAGAAAAATAGGAGCTAAGCTTCAGGGTGATAGGTCTTCAAACTGAATTCTTGACCAGCAATAATCTTCAGGAACTTCTTTGACAGATGAAACTGATGTTGTCCTTTTGAAGTGTCCTGTAATACTTGAAGAAAGAAGACTCTAGATATTGTTATTGTTGTTCTTCTTCTTCAGATACTGATGAGCTTCTGGTCGTGGGCTTCTCTGTATCAGAGAGTGCTTCTTGTTGACAGAGCAGATTGTTTAACACTGAATATTTCTCTGTCTCTGTAATCTCTGTATGCCTCTAAGTACACTGTGCTCTGTGTAAAACTTTTTTAATAATGCTTGATTCTGTCCGTTATTCTCTACTTTTCTTTTATATTTTCTGTCGAGATCTGTTCTTCAAAAATTTGAATTCATCTGCAATTAATGCTGACAGCCTTGAGAATAAACGACATTGATTTATTTCCCCAACTGTCCCATGGAAAAACGGCAAACAATAATCCTGGAGAAGACCATAATTAATGCTCCTTTTAACGGTTATATTCAGAGAATGTTACAGCACTAATTACTCAGGAATTATCGCATTAGAGTGGGGACAGAAGGCCGGAAATAACTAAGTCTGAAATCATCGAACAGATAGCACAATAATCCTGGAGAAGACCAGAAATATCTAACAAAGGATCTTTGGTTCAAGATTTAACTTGTACAACCAAAGGAACCTCCTCTAATACCCACTCTAATGACAGGTCCCCCACAAGCATCCACCTCTGCAAGACCTACAAGTTCAACAGCAGTTCCACCACCTGAGTAGACTGAAACTCAAAGAAAGGCAAAGATTGCAGATGCCAAAGCTATGAATATCCTGGCACAAACTATGTCAGATGATATCTTCCAGAAGGTTGTTGAGTGCACCTCAGCAAAAGCCATTTGGGATTCTCTAAACCAAATGGTGGATGGATCAGCAGATGAGAGAAAGGATAGGAGATCAAATCTCATATCCCTATATGAGAACTTTAAGAAGGAAGAAGCTGAGACAGTTTCTGATATGTACAATAGGTTAAGCTCAATTATCAATGAGCTAAAAACCTTGGATAAGAACATCACTCTTACTGAAGTGAATGACAAGATCCTGATGTGCTTCCCAAGCTCATGTGATACAAGAATCTGGCCCATCAAGAAGGCCAGATGCCTGAATGAGATTTCAACTGAATCTCTATTAGGCAAACTGAAGTCATATGAACAGCTGATAAAGACCAGGGAGGCAGCTGAACAAAGAACACCTCCAGCATCCAGAAGAGAACAAAGTATTGCTTTCAAAGCCACTGAAGAGACAGAGACTACAACATCAGATGAAGAGCTCATGAGTCTCTTTGCTAAAAGATTCTACAAGATGGGCAAAAAGGATTTCAGAAGAAAGTCATCAAGAAAAGATGACAAGCCAAAATATGACAAGACACCAACCAAATAAATTGTGTGCTATGGATGCAGGAAGCCTGGGCACTTCCTCTCTGAGTGTCCAGAGAACTAGAAGAAAGAGAAGAGAAGAGAGAAGGAAACCAGAAAACACCTAGTAAAAACAAGGTTCAGCAATTTTCGTCGAACTCAGATCGACGAAATGGGGCTAGTTCATCGAACCCAGATCGACGAACTCTGAACGCAAACTACAGTTACATTTATTCGTCTAACTGCGATCGACGAACTCTGTATGGTTCGTCGAGCAGAGGTCGACGAACGTGGGGCACAGAGAATGAACATGTTCATTCTCTGGGCAGAGATCGACGATTTCAACTCAATTCGTCGAACTCTGTTCGACGAACTTACAGAAATTCGTTGAACCCAGGAAGACTTAATCAAAACTATAATTCCAACAGCAACTTAAATATTTCTAAGAAACCATTTAATCCACTAGCTGACTGTATCATACCACCTAGGAGATATCACCCCCTAGGATACAAGTCTCAACCTGAATTCTCTGTTATTTCCAGCTTCTCTTATCAGCAATACAAAGGACCCAAGATAACCTGGGTCAAAAATTATTAACTGTCTTTTATTGCAGGTGAAGAGCTGTCCAGGGGTAAATCAAAGTTGATACCTGGACAGTGGCTGCTCCAAACATATGACTGGCAGCAAGGACATCTTATCCAACTACAAGTCTAAGTTGGGGCCAAAGGTTATCTTTGGTGACTCCAAATGTGGTCAGTCAGAAGGATTTGGAGAAGAATAGGAGTTGTCACATTCAAAAAGGTGACATATGTAAGTGGACTCAAGCATAACCTCATCTCCATAAACAGTTATGTGATGATAGTTATCAGGTATACTTTAACTCATCCACTTGTTCTATTATTGATAAAAACAATCAAACAGTTTTAATTGAAAATAGACAAGGCAATATATACTTAGTAAATTTTTTTTCTGCCAAAACTGATATCTGTTTACTTAATTTAACTAGTAATCAGAATGACTTATGCCACAAAAGACTAGGTCATGTAAATCTGAAAAATATTGCTAGACTATCTAAACACAACCTTGTTAGAGGTCTACCTTCTGCTCCTAAAAGAAGGAATGTCTCTGCAGGGCTTGTCAATTAGGCAAACAAACTAAAACTAGTTTTAAATCAGTTAATAAGAGTGATTCACCTATGATTTTGTACTTGTTACATTTGGATCTCTTTGGACTCATTGTTGTACAAAGCCTAGGAGGGAAATCCTACACTTTGGTTATAGTGGATGACTTCTCCAGGTTCAGTTGGATATTCTTTCTGAGATCTAAGTCAGATACCTTCAAGGTTCTTACAGATTTTCTCAGGACCATACAGATTGAATTCTCTACTCATGTTGCATTGATCAGAAATGATCATGGCACTGAGTTTGAGTCTCTTCTTATGCATGAGTTCTGTGAGAAGGAAGGTATCAGGCATTGTTTCTCAGCTCCTAGAACTTCCCAACAAAATGGGATAGCTGAAAGGAAAAATAGGACTCATTGAAGCTGCAGGTACATTGCTTGCAGATGCTTAGATGTCCCTAACCTTTTGGGCAGAGGTTGTAAGCACAGCAAATTATGTCCTGAACAGGAGCCTAATTCACAAACTAAAAAACAGGACTCCCTATGAATTGATCAAAGGGAAGAAACCTAAAATCAAATACTTCAAAGTATTTGGATGCTTTTGTTACATTCATAACAACAACAAAAAATACATTAGAAAGTTTGAGGCTAAGCCTGAAGAGGGAATTTTTCTAGGATATTCCCAAGTAAGCAAGACCTATAGAGTTTTTAATAAATCAACATTAAAAATTAAAGAGTTCATTCATGTTTCATTTGATGAGACTAACATGTATTGCAAGGAGAAATAAGTTTCTACCAGTAGCAACTTGCAGGTACCCCACTTGTGTGAGACATTGGATGGACTAAACCTCACCCAAGAGGTACCAACTCATCCCTCTCCACAGGTCATTGAAGAAAGTGAAGAAGAAGAAGAAGCTGAAGAAAATGAATCTCTAGCAACAGCAAATACAATTCCACAGAAGGAATTAATTCCAAATGTTGTTGCACAACCAACTTCACCCACTGATTTTGTCACACTTAGGGATCACCACAGATCTCAAGTGATTGGAGACATATCAGCAGGTGTATAGACAAGGCATCAACTCACCCAAGATTTGATGCATGCTTGTTTTCTCTCTCAGGTTAAACCTCTATCTATCCATGATGCTGAGCAGGATCCTCACTGGATACTTGCAATGCAGGAGGAACTAAATCAATTTGAGAGATGTAGAGTTTGAGATTTGGTTCCAAGACCCCAAAACTACCCAGTTATTGGAACCAAATGGGTTTTCAGAAACAAGTTGGATGCCCAAGGAATCATTGTGAGAAACAAGGCTAGGCTTGTTGCTCAAGGATATAGGCAAGAAGAAGGAATTGATTATGATCAAACTTTTGCACTTGTTGCAAGACTGGAAGCCATAAGAATATTCCTTTCCTATGCAGCATACAAGAGATTCAAGGTCTTACAAATGGATGTGAAGAGTGCTTTTCTAAATGGAGTGCTAAAAAAAGAGGTTTATGTACAACAACCTCCAGGTTTTGTTTCTCCAACTTACCTCTCTCATGTTTTTAAATTGCATAAGGCTCTTTATGGTCTAAAGCAAGCTCCAAGAGCTTGGTATGAGATCTTAGCAAGTTTTCTATTAGAGCATAAATTTATAAGAGGAACTGTAGATAAAACATTTTTCACTAGACATCATAAGAACCAAATCTTATTAGTACAAATCTATGTTGATGATATTATATTTAGCTCTACAGATTCCAAATTATGCAAGAGGTTCTCTGATCTCATGCATTCCAAATTTGAAATGAGTAGCATGGGTGAGCTTTCTTACTTCCTTGGTCTCCAAGTGAAGCAGCTCTCTGATGGCATCTTCATCTCTCCAGCAAAATATGCTAAAAAACTTCTAAAGAAGTTTGGGATGGCTGATGGCTCAGCAAAGAAAACACCCATGGCTATCAATCCTGTTGTGCACTCTGATGTACCAGGGAAACCTGTGGATCAGAAACTTTATAGGGGCATTGTTGGGTCCCTATTATACCTCATAACAAGTAGATCAGATATTATGTTTGACACATGTTTTTGTGCTAGGTTCCAGGTGAACCTTAAAAAATCTCACCTAATTTTACAAAAAAAGATTTTGAGATATATAAAGAGTTGTCCTAATCTAGGCATATGCTATCCTGCTGAATCAGAATTTGAGTTAACTGGACACTCTGATGTTGATTTTGTTGGATGCAGGGTAGATAGAAAAAGTACTTCAGGGACTTGCCAGTTCCTGGGTGTGAGATTAGTATCTTGGTTTTGTAAAAAACAAACATCAGTGTCAACCTCAACTGCTGAAGCAGAATATATTACAGCAGTCAGCTGTTGTTCACAGATGCTTTGGATACAAAATCAATTTCTAGATTATGGGTTCAACTTAAATAATTCAACCCTACTCTGTGATAATACAAGTGCTATAGCCATAGCCAGAATCCAGTTCACCATAGTAGGACAAAACATATTGACATAAGACATCATTTCATTAGAGAGTGTGTAGACAAAAATAAAATCAAGCTTGTCTATATCTACACTGATTTACAAAGGGCTGATATATTCACCAAACCTCTGGATGAGAGAAATCATATGTTCTTTGTAAATCAACTTGGAATGATCAATGGAGAAGACTTTATTTAATTTCTATCTGCACTCGACGAATTTTCCAAAGTTCGTCGAACGGAGTTCGACGAACCGGGGAAAGTTTGAGAGATATTCGTCGAACGGAGATCGACGAACTCTCTGTGAGTGAAACAATTTTCGTCGAACGGAGTTCGACGAACTTGCTTCAGAAGATATTCGTCGAACGGAGTTCGACGAACTGTCTTCAATTCTTCTGGATAAGATCGACGAATTATTTCATTCAAAATTATTTCGTCGAACTCAGTTCGAAGAATTATTTCTATTTTCGTGGAACGGAGTCTGTCGATTCATATTCTTGAAAACCCTATATTTAGGTTTTCTTCGACCTCCGTCCCGTGCTTTCTGTTTCTTTGCACTTGATCGCCGTTTTTGTGTCTCTCTTGCAGGTGATTCCATGACGATTCAGACAAGCATTCTCGCAGGCATGAAGTTCGGTACAGGTTTTGATGTGGATTTTGATTCGTTTCAGCATTCTGATCCCATATTCCTTTACATTCTGAACTACTTGAAGAACAAAAACTCAAAACCTTGATGTCAAGAAGAATCAAACTGCACAGCACTGAAATCAGAGAATGGGTCTACACTCTATCGCCAACAGAGGAGAATACGATGACAGACACCATTGCGGGTAACCCCGTCTCCTTAACTCCCGCAATTTTAACTGAAATTTTTGGATTAAGTAATGGAGAAGAGCAACTAGAGATTGAAATAGAGGAGTCTGACGTGATGCTGGGCCTAATGGGGTATACTGGAGATAACCCTAATAAACTATTGAAGAAACACCTCTCTGCTCCTTATAAGTTTTTGGCAGATTTGGTTGAAAAAGTTTTGCTTGGGAAATATACTGCCCATGACTACATCACCAGACACCAGTTTCTAGTCATGTGTGCAATCATAAATAAGAAACAGGTGGATTGAGCACAGATTCTTTTTGATCTGATAAAGAAGAAAAACAATAAAAAGGAAGTTTGCTTTGGAAGGATCCTATGGATCTTTTTACAAGAAAAAGCTGCTGAATGTCCTGCTCTCCCAGACTATATTCATTAATGCCAGCAAAAGGCTTACATGTGTCTTGTTTGGAAGATGGGAGAGGACCATCACTAAGTCATCCAAGGCTTCTACCTCTACCACCCCAGCTTCTGAAGGCACCAGGGCTGTTAAAGTCACTCCCCAACCTACTGAAGAGATTCATCCAACACCACCATCTCTTCCAGCCCCCCTTCCAGCAACACAAATTCATCCATCTTCCACACCTCCATCATCCCCTACTCAACCTCCTACTCCACCAGAATCTCCACATGCTTCACCAGCACCAACTCCTCCATCATCTCCCCTTCCTCCTCATTTATCCTTCATACCATTTTTCAACAGACCACCATCACCTCCCAATTCCCCTCTTCCTCCAATCACCCACATAGAAGATGTCACTCATCCATCCCCCTCAACATCTACCATCCCTCAATATACATCCCCTCCAGATGTTCACATACCAGATGCTCCACTTTCAATCCCTCCCACAGTTCCCACTTCTACACCTTCTGCAAAACCATATATCACTCCACCATTGGACACCTCCACAATTACTTCTCTCATTGCCCTCCTCACTCCCCTTCTCAAAACACTGATAGCAGAGGTCATTACACATCTTGCTACTTCAATTACTACCCTATCTGCACAGATCACTGCCCTCACTACTGCCCCATCCTCAGTCAGGGGCATGGCTTCAGGTCTTACTGAAACCATGCAGGGGGACATGTCTGATGATGTAGCTGCAGTAGTTCCAGCAGTAGCAGCTCCAGCAGCAGAGGCAGAAACAGTAGCAGCAGACTGTACATAGTATATTGATACAGATGATCTTGATTTTATTAATTTTATTGATACTGACATAAACTTCGAAGAGTCAGTCTCTGAGAAAATAATTACTGCTGGTGATTTCATCATTAATCTCACAGTTGATTTACACAATTTATTGAAAAATTTTAAATTTGCAGTTTTGAGATATCTTACAGCAGAATATACTACTAAGTCATACTTGTCTATTGTACCATATACATCTCCAGTAAGTCCACAAGTTGCAAAGCAACTCAGTGATAGTTTTGCTGTTCCTAAGCCCACAGTTATTTCAGCTCCTTCAGAAATTTCTTCTACTCCTAGTTATGTCATAGATGACTCTCCATTGTCAGATCTAGATGAACTGATCTTGGTTGATATTGAAGAGGAAAATAAGGTAGCAGCTGAAAGCACTGTCCAAGTTAGTTCTGATTCTTTTGTAGCTTCTCCTCCAACTCTTGTTGAAACTCCTGCTCCTGCTCCAGAAAAGCCTGTTATTTCTGCTGAGGCTTTGAAAGCTTTGAATGATTTATATGATAACCCTCAGGGTTCTGAAAATGATGATGATGAAGATGAGGATGAGGACTCAGATGAGTATGATACAAAGAAGAGGAAGCAAGTATCAAAGAAAATAAAAGCTCCTCCTCCTCCTGCTCCTAAGCCTAATCCAAACAATGACACTTTCTATTACATTCTTCAAATGATAACACCATATAAAGGGATGTCAGCATGGATGTGGCTATCTAAGAATCAGCAGAAGGAAAGGAAGAAGAGTAGAAGGTACTCTCCTCCACCAATTCAAAGGTATAGAAAAGATCCACCACCTCCTCCTCCTCCTGCAACTGGTGCTCCTGGTTCAAGCTCTAAAAGGTCTGCCCCTGTTCAAACTTATCAAAGACATCATGGCAGATCTTCCCCTGGTAGCAGTCAGCACAGGCAACACTCTTCAGGAAAACAACATCAGCAGCAACAGTAACATCAGCAGCAACAACATCAGCAACAACAACATCAACAGCATCAACATCAACAAGCTGAAAGTTCTAGAAGATCAACCTCTCCTCCTGTTCCTTATGAAGATCCAGAAATAGCCAACACAGCTAGAATGGCCGGGTTCCAGGAACTAGTAGGCCTTTCTATGATTAACAATGCAAAAGCTGAAGGGAAGGATATTTCTGAATACACTACAATGTCCAAATACAGGTGAGAAGAACTGAAAAGATTTGAAAAGGCTAACAAAATTTTTAATGTTGATGATTATATAAAATTACATCCTGAAGCAGTGGTCCCTAGAGCTACATCTCTAAAGATTATAAGGGCTGCTGACATGACAATGACTGTGGAACAAGCTTCAAATCCAAACAGGGAAATAATATTTACCAAGCCAGGAGACAAGGGCAAGGATGTAAAGCATCAGGAGAAGAAGCAAAAGAAATGAAATCTGAACTATTTTATTTCTATTTTCCTCTCTTAAACTGTTTCATATTGTCTGAACAAAGCTCTTGTGTAAATATATCTGCTGCATGTGTTAATTATCTCTGTCAGATATATGTTTTTTCCTGCTTTGTTTACTTTATGTTTTTATTTTGAGTCTATTAGTGACCTCACACAAATAGGGGGAAATTGTTGGATCCCTAGTTTGATTTGTGCTAGGTTCACTAACTTAGGATGATGTGACCCAACATGTATAGCTAGGGTCATAGTTGTGTCCTAGAGTGTAGGTCAAGTTCTCAGTAACAACATCACATGGACAAGCCATCATCAGACTGTCAGAGACTCAAGACTTAGAGTTTTTCCAGAGATTCAGAGATTTCTCAAGAAACTAAGTAAAATGAGTTCGACGTTCGTCGAACTCAGGTCGATGATAGTCGTTCTCAGCTCGACGATCTTAGAGAAATATTCTCTGAGCTGAGCTCGACGTACTTCAGTCACAGATCGACGATCCTTGTACTCCACCTTCAGAATTCTAAGTCCAGACTGTTCTCTAAACTCAGGTCGACGAACCTAGTTCTCAGGTCGACGAACTTCATTCTTTGCTCGACGATTTCTGAACTTCCACTTCAACTCTATTGCCAGAGGTTTATCAATTTTTCTCTAAGTCCAGAATCATTTTCAGCTCGACGAATTCAAGGTTCTCCAGACTTAGCTCGACGAACATTATTCTTTGGTCGACGAATCTTTGGACTACTACAGCATTCTGTCGAGACTATCTTCTCTAGTCTCAGGTCGACGAACTCAGTTCTCTGCCCGACGAATTCTAGAACAAGAAGACTTGTGTCGACACTCAGAGTATATGTCAACATCAACTGAGTCGACACTAGAAGAACTTGTGTCGACACCCAGATCATCAGTCGACACTTTGGAAAGGTTGTGTCGACACCAGGAGTAATTGTGTCGACACACAGAATATTTGATAACTCCAGAATAGTTGCTGAACTTCAATCGACGAACACATTTCTCAGTCCGACGAATTTGAAGTACAGAAATGCAAAGCTTCCATAGACAGCAATTCATGTTTCCAGCTCGACGATTCTGCAACTCAGCTCGATGAACAGAAGTCATCAGGTCGACGAACTGCAGACTTCTGTTCGTCGAGCTGAGTTGCAGAATCGTCGAGCTGGAAACATGAATTGTTGTCTCTGGAAGCTTTGCATTTTTGTACTTCAAGTTCGTCGGGCTGAGAAATGTGTTCGTCGACTGGAGTTCAGCAACTATTCTGGAGTTGTCAAATATTTTGTGTGTCAACACAATTACTGCTGGTGTCGACACAACCTTTCCAAAGTGTCGACTGATGATCTGGGTGTCGACACAAGTTCTTCTAGTGTCGACTCAGTTGGTGTCGACATATACTCTGAGTATCGACACAAGTCTTCTGGTTCCAGAATTCGTCGGGCAGAGAACTGAGTTCGTCGACCTGAGACTAGATAACATAGTCTCGACAGAATGCTGTAGTAGTCCAAAGATTCGTCAACCAAAGAATAGTGTTCGTCGAGCTAAGTCTGGAGAAGCTTGAATTCGTCGAGCTGAAAATGATTCTGGACTTAGAGAAAAATTGATAAACCTCAAGCAATAGAGTTGAAGTGGAAGTCCAAAAATCGTCGAGCAAAGAATGAAGTTCGTCGACCTGAGAACTAGGTTCGTCGACCTGAGAACTAGGTTCGTCGACCTGAGTCTAGAGAACAGTCTGGACTTAGAATTCTGAAGGTGGAGTTCAAGGATCGTCGATCTGTGACTGAAGTACGTCGAGCACAGCTCAGAGAATATTTCTCTAAGATCGTCGAGCTGAGAACGACTATCGTCGACCTGAGTTCGTCGAACTCATTTTACTTAGTTTCTTGAGAAATCTCTGAATCTCTGGAAAAACTCTAAGTCTTGAGTCTCTGACAGTCTGATGATGGCTTGTCCATGTGATGTTGTTACTGAGAACTTGGCCTAGACTGTAGGACACAACTATGACTCTGGCTATACATGTTGGGTCACATCATCATAAGTTAGTGAATCTAGCTCAAATCAAATTAGGGATCCAACAGAGCGGGAGGGGGACCACGCTCTCTCCGACTCGAGGGGATAATATTCGTCACGGTGAGGGTCGCGGAGACCGCGTGGGAGCACACGATCTCTGGAGTCGGGCTGAGGCTGGCGGGGCACACAATACTCATCACACTAGTGTGGGTGCATATCACGAGCCGGGATTTGTCAACGCTCAATTGCAAGATCGGGACTCCGCCTTGCCGGCGATGCTAGGGCTCTGGGAGGAATATCACAACGGTAACAGTCTACGGGAGGCAGACCATCCATCGGACGCTGATCAAGACGAGGAGCGTCAGGATCATCCTCAAGCTAATCATCGTGTTATGTGCTATGTTAGAGTGTCTCTGGCATTCTCGAAGTGGTCTAAACGGAGGTTCACTTTTTAAGCGATCAATCAAAGTTAGTTGTAAAGGGAAGTAATATCTTACTAAATTAAACATTGTGAGGAGAGAAAATGTCTCAATGTAACAAGCTCATACCTCGATCCAGTTCAAACAAATCCATCACTTCACTCAAAATCAGTTTGGAAACCCCCAATCTTTTACTAATGCAGCATCTTTCTAGAAACTCACAATGATGTTCAAGTTAAGGTGATGGGACTGAAGCCATTTCTAAATACACGCACAAAAAAGATGAAATATCATTTCAATGACAACCTTCGAACAAAATTTCCATTTTTCCAATATTCAAGCGGTTAATTGAGGACGAAAAGGGGAAAAAGGAGACCGAATGCGAACCTGGAGAAGAGTTTTGGAGTCGAGACGAAGCTTCTCCTTTGCATGGATTCTTAGGGTTTTGAATTGGCTGCTGTACCTCAAGGACGTTTCCATTCCTGATCCCATGTTCGCCCCACCCACCTCTCCTCGCTAGTTCGAAAAATGATTATTATCGGACAAGCGGATTCGGCGAGGCCGGGGAACGGATGTAAACGACCGTTCTGCGTCGAGGTGGAGGAGGAGGAGGACAAAGATCGCGGCAATGCACAATCTGTCAAACTGTTTCGACGAACAGCTCTTGGATGATCGCTTGCAGAGCTCTTAAAGAGATCAAAAACATCTCATGAGATCAAAAAATGATTTCCAGGAGATCAAAAAAATGATCTTCAGGAGATCAAAATTGATCATAGTGGGAGAGAAAAAAATTTACAAACAAGATAAAAATCTCGCCATAAAACCAATTGATTCTGTTTCGATCTATAGAACAAGAAAACAGAAATGCCAGCAAAAAATAAACAGAGTTTCGATCTATACCTGAAGAAGAAGGCTCGTGGTCTGGTGCAGGGGGGGGTTGTTCACCGGGGAAAAAGGGACCCGTCTGTTCGCCGGAGGAGATGGAACACCGGTGGATCTGGAACGGCGGAGGATCTGGAATGCCGGATGAGATCGCCGGAGGAGAGGAAACACTGGCGGAAAGGGAGTCGGGCAGAGGGCTTCACGGGAGAGCGACCTAGGATTCACGGGAGAGGAAAGATCGCGGGCTATACTTCAGTCGCGATTTGCGAGTCGTAAAAGATTTTCACGACTCGGAAACGCTCAAGGCTCTGTTTGGCTCCATGTTTTGGGAGCTGTGTGCTGCCGTTTTCTTCACCGTCCCGCCAAACAGAGCAAAGAGCGCAACAGTGGGAGAAGCCACCGCAGGCGGATCGCTGGATTTGAGCGTTTACGAGTCGTGAAAATTTTTCACGACTCGCAAATCGCGACTTAAGTAGAGCCCGCGATCTTTCCTCTCCCGTGAATCCTAGGTCGCTCTCCCGTGAAGCCCTCTGCCCGACTCCCTTTCCGCCGGTGTTTCCTCTCCTCCGGCGATCTCATCCGGCATTCCAGATCCTCCGGCGTTCCAAATCCGTCGGTGTTCCATCTCCTCCGGCGAACAGACGGGTCCTTTTTTCCCCGGTGAAGAACCCCCCCCCCCCCCCCCCCCCCCCCCCCATGCACAAGGCCGCGAGCCTTCTTCTTCAGGTATAGATCGAAACCCTGTTTATCTTTTGCTGGCATTTCTGATTTCTTGTTCTATAGATCGAAACCCTATCAATTGGTTTTATGGCGAGATTTTTACCTTGTTTGTAGATTTATTTCTCTCCAACTGTGATCATTTTTTGATCTCCTGGAGATCATTTTTTGATCTCATAGGATGTTTTTGATCTCTTAAACAGCTTCTCTGTTTGAAACAGCTCTGCAAAAACTGTTCATCCAAACAGTTTCACAAGTTCTGCCATCATTGTTCAAAACAGCTGATTATTCCACCACTGCTTCTGCAGTCGCTCAAGCTGAGTCAAACAGAGCCCAAATCTAGCGATCCGCCTGCGGTGGCTTCTCCCACTATTACGCTCTTTTCTCTGTTTGGCAGGACGGTGAAGAAAACGGCAGCACACAGCTCCCAAAACGTGGAGCCAAACAGAGCCTAAGTGGGGAAGATGGCCATAGTGATACCGAGGAGGAGCTAACAATTAACGCTTACTGTTTATGGTTATAAAAGTAGTTCTCCCAAAGTCAGATTTGTAAAGTAAGCTTGTTGGAAACTGAATGCTGGAAATAAAGATTTTTTTGGTAGTCTGTATTTGCAGAGCTGTTCAAAACAGAAAAATATTTGGCAAAACAACTGTGGCGTTTACGCAATTTTTAAAATAAATGTTGAAAATAATATTTATATTTATAATTCTGGTTTCAATTTTATATATATATATATATATATATATATATATATATATATATATATATATATATATATATATATATATGTTTATTAAAAATACTGTTTATATTTTAAAAATATTTTTATCTGTAATTTTTAAATTGCTTTTGCAAAAAAAGTCTCTTCTCCGCCCTCCTTCGCTCTGCGCCACCATTCTGCCCCTTCCCTCCGCCATGCTTCTGCGATACCACCGTCAGTGGCATGACGGAGCGTCTCCGGGATACCCCCGACAACCCTAAAAATGCGGTGGAGCTTGTTGGGCTCGTTGGGGGAGGAACGATCTTGGCGGGGCTCAACGGGGCTGGAACGAGCATGGCGGGGCTCGCCCTGCCTCCGACGCCGGTCCGCCCTGCCTTCGCCTGCGCGGAGTAGTCCGTCGGAGGAGGACTGCGGGCAGTCCGCCGACGGCGGCGGGAACCCAATATTGCATTGTGCGGGAACGGGAGGGCGGCACAGCGAAATTCGCGGCGACGGAAAGATTTTCTCCATTTTTTTCTCAAAACGCCACAATCCGGAGCTTCATGCGAGGGTTTGACACGCGGGATTTTTGTTACTGGAATGAAACGCGGTGGATCCAAAATCACTGCAGAAAAACAAATGGAGATGTAGGTGACTTCTTCGTTTCTTCAAAATGGACCGGATGAAAAAGTTAAAACAAATGAGACTAAAAAAGGGAAAGGGAAATGTGTAGAATTTAAAAGAGATGGCAGACAAGAATAGCTAGAAAGAGAGACAAAAGGATTTAGGTTTGGGGCTCTATGTTACAAAAATTTAAAAAAAAAATCTTGTCACTAAAAAAACCTATATCATGTGATTAAAATTTAATGATATTATTAGCAAATTTTATTTGTCTACTAGCAAACTCAAAATTTTCCTAAAATTTAGTTATTTTTTTTATTTCTGATGCTAGTAAACACACGTAAATCCTTTTCTTCCTTCCTTACTCCCGTTTCTGGTGTCCCCACCCACTCGCAACTATCATCGGCCAAAAGCTTCTCGATATATCTTGGCTTACGAATTCCATCTCCCGTTGCGGCGCTGCCTCAACACCAGCTCGTCGTCGCTCCACATTCCCATCATTCTCTTCCTCTGTTATGATTTTCGAGAGGCTTCCCATACATTTCTACGTTCTACGTATAGCTTCTGGATGCCTGCTGCCGACGACGGTAAGTACTCCCCCATCGATCATCCTAGGTTTTAAAAGATCCACCGCAAGTAGCTAAAATTTTTCTATCTACTTAGGATTTTAAGCTTTTTGCGGACGCCTGCAAGCAAGCGCAGCTCTTCAATCTACTGTAACAAGATCCGCTATTGATCTGCTGCTCATGTCTCTTTGCCTGCTCTGTTTTTACTTGGCTGCACACGCCAGCTCTGTTGTTACTTTTTATTATTATTATTTGGATGAATGTTAAGGCAGGATTTTGGCACTTAACACCCTTCAATTCAGAGTGTTTGACACATTGCACCCCTTGTTTTAAATTTTGGCACTTTGCACCCTCAAATTGGATTTTAGGGTTTTAGAGGGTGTATTTTGGGTTTTAGAATAAATGATTTTAATAAAATGAGGGTGTATTTGAGGTTTTAGAGGGTGCAAAGTGCCAAAAATTCAATATGAGGGTGCAATGTGCCAAACACCCTCAATTGGAGGTGTTAAGTGCCAAAAACCCATGTTAAGGCCAACGGCTACTGCAACGGTCCTATTTTGTAATTCTATTTACATCAAACTTTGTAAGCATTGAACGATATATATGAAATGTGTTGTTTTCCTTCTGCTTCAAGAATGTCTCATCTAGAGGGCTCCGGCAGCCACAACGTCGTGATCCTCTGATTAAATTGACGCTCTCGTTGAACTCTCTTGTTAAATTTTCTCAATGTGGTCAGCAAGATAGCCCAAACGCCAAATTAATATCTTCAGAACTACTCAGTTCTCACGTTGAACCAGCGGAAAACCAAGGAACAAAGGTTAAACCCAACAAACAATGGAAGCACAAGCAGGTCTGTTATTCATTCACTTCTTTACAACACGAGGCATACATAGCGAGACATGATTTCGCTAGTATAACAGCTGTAAACAGAAAGCACCAAAAAACAAGCCGGGCGGACAGCACCGGAGTCCGCCAAGCCCGCCGAGGTCGCTGAGTCCGCTGAGATCGCCCGAACTTAGCTGCAATCCGCCGAATAGCACGGAGTTCGCCGAAGCCGCGAGGCCGCGCGGACACACCGATATTCGTCTCCTGCTGAAGCTGAACTGAGGAACACCCCCTACCCGTCTGAAGCCGGCGGACAGGTTATTGAAGCTGACAAAGATGAAACAGAACTGACAAGCCGCAGAGCGAGCTCCTGCTGAGTCCGCAGAGACCGCACACTTCCAAGTACTTGATCGAAGTCAGGACCAAACTCCTGGCTCCTTGAAGCAACCCGCGCGACCTGCACACAACAAACGTCAGCACTGAAATAATCCACGCGGACAGACGAACTCAGACCGCAGCTCCTTGCCCAACCCAACTTACTGTTCACTCAAGTTACTGTAGACCTGCCAGGGGGGTCCTATTTATAGGCGAGGTGAGGAGTGTGGTCACCGCCCTAGAGATAGAGACACCGCCCCAGCCCGCGCGATAGCAAAACACCGTCCGCCGAGTCCGCAAGGACTTAGCCGGATACCAAGGAAAACCGCCAGGAGCAAGACAACATTGGCGAACTCTCACCAGTCCGCCCAAGCGATGCGGACAAGGCAACAGCCCGCAAAGCTCCAACCACTGCAGGACAGCAACCCCCTTCAATGGCTGTCTGCACCAACCCGAAGCAGTCCGCAAGTATCACCTCAATCCGGCACAAGTCCACGACCAAAGGCAGATAGCAACAGTCCGCCCGGTCACAGCGGACTTGGCGGATACCGCGGACACCATGGTCTTGACACAGAATGTGACCAAGTCCAAAACCATCAAGGGCTAATGCAAGCATGACGAACTCAAATTCCCATCTGCCAAACACCTTAGTACAGACCACCAGCAGTCCGCAAGTTCCTCGCACTCCTGCCCAACGCAGCAGCCATCTCCCGGACTTCATAATCCAGTCCGCCAAGACCTCCACAGCAAAGCACCTGCTGTGTCACCAGAGCTCGACAAGGCCTCAGCCAAGCTCTAAGCACAGTCCGCAACAGCCCACACCGCGGACACACCAGTCCGCAAGCTTCCTGCGGACATGAGCCAAACCGCCTATCAGCACAAGCTTGCACCCGCGACCACTGAGCAATGCACCAGTCCGCAAGCCTCTATCCGCTCAGTCCGCTCCTTGGTTAAACCAAAGCCAATGTCCTATCCGCAGATACCAGGCCGCACAGTCCGCGGACTCCATGCAACAACCCGCTCAGACAGCCGGCTTTCCACTAGACCTTCCACCAGGCCGCACATCACAGTCCACCCAGTCCGCCTAGTCTGCCAAAGCTGTCCGCTCAGGCCGCCCGGCCTATCCCGTCAACCACTTACACTTCATAAAATTCAACACTCCCCCTTGAAGTGGGAAGTGGTGACCAAGCCCAGCAAGCTGCGCAAGCGCTCAAAGGGCCCCGTCGACAGTGGCTTCGTGAAGATGTCAGCAAGATTATCTTCACTCCGAACATGCCCGACCAGCAGAGATCCTTCCAACACCTTCTCCCTGATGAAATGTTGATCAATCTCTATATGCTTGGTCCTGGCGTGACACACTGGATTGTTTACCAGTTTGAGAGCACTCTCATTGTCACCCCGGAGTAAAGTAGGCCCTTGCACTTCTTCATGAACATCCTCTATAAGCCTCCTCAACCAAACGGCTTCCCGAGCAGCCAAGGTCGAAGCCTTATACTCCGCCTCCGTGGTTGAAACCGACACCGAGTCCTGCTTCTTACTACACCACGAGATGCTAGCTGAACCGCAAGTGAACACATAACCTGAAGTGGACCTTCGATCATCCGAATCACCGCCATAGTCAGCATCCGTGTACCCGAGCAACGCAAACTCCGAGTCCCTTTTATAGAGGAGTCCCATGTCAGAAGAAGTCTTGACATATTTCAAAATACCCTTCGCTGCCACTAGATGAGATTGCCTTGGTTCAGCCATATACTGACTTACTCGGCCAATAGCATAAGTAATGTCTGGTCTTGTAATCGTCAGGTAAATCAAGCTCCCAACAAGAGCCCTGAACACCAAGGGATCATGGAGAACCCTTCCCTCATCTCGTCGAAGCTTCAGCCCAGGTTCCAGTGGAGTAGAGCACTTCTTCCCTTCGCCCATGTCGAACCGCTTCACAATGCGATCAGCATATCCTTTCTGGCAAATGAGAACCCCGCACTCCTTCCTCTCCACTTCAAGACCGAGAAAGTGATGCAACTCTCCCAAGTCTTTCATCTCGAAGCGTATAGCAAGCTCAGCCCTGAGCCTTGCTACTTCCCCCTCCGAGTTCCCTGTGATGATCATGTCATCCACATACAACAGGACCAAGACTTGCAGCTCCCCCTTCTTCTTGACGAACAAGCTTGAATCCGAGTTGGAAGCAAGGTATCCACATAATTGCAAGTACTCTGCAATCTTCCCATACCAAGCTCTAGGAGCTTGCTTCAACCCATAGAGAGCCTTCCTGAGTTTACAGACATAGTCCGGATGCTTTTTAGAGACAAAACCAAGCGGCAGATCCATGAAGATGTCCTTGTCAATCTCTCCGTAAAGAAAAGCATTCTTCACATCGAGTTGCCACAACCTCCATCTCTTGCTAGCAGCCAAGGCGATCACCACTCTTACTGAAGTCATTTTCGCAACTGGACTGAATGTCTCCTCATAGTCTTCTCCATACTGCTGTGAGAATCCTCTAGCGACCAGGCGAGCCTTGAACCGATCAATGCTCCCATCAGCCTTCTTCTTCAACTTGTACACCCACTTGCAAGTAACCGGAGTAATGCCATCAACCTTGGGCACAAGGTCCCAGGTTTCATTCTTCTTCAGAGCATCAATCTCTTCCTTCATGGCACTTTCCCACTCCTTCACCCCAGTGGCCTCGTTGAAGTTTGCAGGCTCTCGCTCATCCAGAGGACCTGCAAAGAAGCAGGAGACAAAGCTCACTACATTCCCATCACAGTACCGAGCCGGTGGCTTAACCACCCTCTTCGATCTCCGAAGAAACGGCTCCTTGCTCACTTCTTCTATTGCTTCTTCGGGCTCCACTCCTACCTGGGGCAAGCATTGAGTAGTGCTCCCCCTGCTTCCTGAGCCAGAAGGCTCAGCCTCGGAGTTAGAAGCAACAGGAGCTGCTGGTGAAACAGCAAGCTCCTCTTCCAAGCCTTCAGCAGCCGCCACCGGTGCTTCATCAACCTTGCTACTTCCGGTTAGCTCAACCGAGCCACCTCCATATGACGTCAGCTCGTCAAAGACAACGTCTCTTGATACCACGAACTTCTTCGTCACAGGGTCCATGCATTTCCATCCCTTCTTTCGCTCATCGTAGCCAACAAAGACAAGCTTCCTTGCCTTCGCATCCAGCTTTGTCCGTGAAGCATCCGGGACATGCACGTAGCAAGTTGAACCGAACACCCGAAGGTGTCCCACACTCGGCTTCTCCTTCAGCAACAGCTCAATAGGAGTCTTCATGTTGATAGGGCTGAGTGGCATCTGGTTGATAACATAAGCAGCACAAGACATCCCTTCCGCCCAAAAGGACCTTGGGACATCTTTCGCATGAAGCCAGTATTTGCAGGTCTCCGTCAGATGACGGATCTTCCGCTCCGCTACCCCATTTTGTTGTGGAGTGTGAGCACAAGTAAGCTCTCGTTGGATCCCGTGCTTCCTGCAGAAGTTAGAAAACTCGGAGGAGACAAACTCACCCCCGTTATCAGTTCTAAACTTCTTGATCCGCAAGTCAAGCCGGCCTTCTACCAACTCCTTAAACTCCACAAACAACCGGAAGACTTCCGACTTCTCCTTTAAGAAGTACACCCAAGTATACCTTGAGTAGTTATCAACCAAGACAAGCATGTATCTGCTTCCACCAAGGCTGACAGTAACCGTCGGTCCCATCAAGTCACCATGAATACACTCCAATGGTGTCTTGCTACTTGTTTGTGATTTATCAAACGGAATGCGATGTGCCTTGCCGTATTGACAGCCCGCGCAAACATGCCCGTCACCAAAGGAGGACAACTTCGGCAACCCCTTCACCAGACTTCTACTCGCCATCGCCTTCAGCTTGTCCATGCAAACATGCCCCAGCCTCTCATGCCAGATAACCGTGCTATCATTGGCCCTCATTCTATCAACATAAGAATTGGTGGCAAGAACAAACAAGTTCTTCACCTTGCATCTGATTTTTTTTGGCTTGGTTTGGTTGAGTGTTCCTACAACCTGGTTTCCCGTTTTCCGCGTTTCAAAAATTTTACAACATGCTCTCTTCACTTTACTCTCCCTTCTCCAACAATTTAATGGAATAATTTTATATCTCCAATGCAATAAAAAGAAAGTAAAGAAGAAGCATCATCATGTATTCCTCTTCAGCAATTTTTTCTCTTGCCCACCTCTTCCCCCTCCTCCTTCCGAGATGATCTGCTACATCCACTGTAATTTTTTGTGACAAATGATAACTATGTGCTAATTATAGAAAATATATGTTCATAAAATGAATGCAATATATGTTAGGAAATACGAGATCCAGAGAACATGCAAGAAATCCCAGAAAAATTAACAAGCAAAACACATAAGAATTTAACGTGGGAAAACCCCAAGATCGGGGAAAAAATCACAACCACCCGCGCCTAGAAAATCCACTATGAAAAGAGATCAAGAGTACACTGTTTCTATTCTGCCGCTCCTCCTCTTTAGTTTTTGCATATGCGTACTCAGCCCTAGACCGAAACAGACATTTTACATACATAACAAATAGGACGAAGAAAATTACATAAATGTCCCTGACAAAAATTCCACTTTGACTGTTTTAAAGTGAAAATCTCATTTCACTGTAAAACAGTGAACTGAGCTTCCAGTTCACTATTTTACAGTAAATTGGTCTCCAATTCATTGTAAAATAGTGAAATGAGCTTCCATGACACTAACTTTATGTTGCATACATGATCAGGTTGTAACACGCCAAAAATGAGCAGGAAGGCGAAAACGTCGAGCCGGCATTCGACGAACGTCGAGCCGGCGTTCGCCGAAGCCGAACCAAAGTTCGACGATTATAGTGCTGCGATGTACGCTATAACGCCTACACGATTGATTTTTACGTCTTAACACGTGACCCTCACTATATCCCGCTTCTACACTCGCACGTAAACTTAAACGCAGCTCACTCGTAGGGCAAATTATCAGATTTATGCTAACGTACGGTAGCCATGCCGTTTTAAGATCGAACAATAGGCTATAGGTCGTTGTTCTCTCAAGCTAAATGGACCCACCCGGTCCGAACGAGCAATAGTTGTACCAAAAGGGATCTACCGAAAAAGTTCGATTCGGAAAACAATGTTATATCTCTCCCAACAATAAGTACGAGGGTTTGCCAAATCCTCTTTCGGAAAAAAATAATCAAAATAGGATGAACACAAGATACTATCGGAGAGACAACGAAATTAACAATTCCGAAGTTACGCAAAAATCACATCCACCATAAGAAAATCTAGGAAGGAGAATCACACACAAAGTAGAACGTATCGTTACCCAAAACCGGAATAGATGATTCTGATTCACTCGTGGATCACTCTTCCGCGGTTCTGCCGGAGTCGCGCCGGATGGGCAGAAAAACTTCCGCCTTTCCCGCTGCACGCTGAATGGAAACCACCTTGCTGGAATCGGGTTTTGTTGGGGTCGATCGTTTTGCGTGGGAAGGGGCGGATCGGGTGGAGGAGGGTGGTGGCTGCTCGGGTTGTGGAGGAGGGGGCTGCTCGGGTGTTAGAGAAGTGGTGGCTACTCGGGTTGTGGAGGAGGGGCTACTCGGGTGTTAGAGAGGTGGTGGCTACTCGGGTAGGAGGCGGGAAAGATGGAGAGAGCTGGTCGAAAAAATTGAGAGGGAGAGTGAGGTCGGGCTGGCGGCTAGGAGAATGTAGAGAGGGAAAGGAGGAGATAATCTTTAGGCAAGAATTAGGGTTTTTTAACTTTCATTTCACTTCACTTAAACAAAACATTACATGCCTTTTTATAGGCTTAACACAAAGTCTTGGCTATATGTAGCCCAAATAAACAAAAAAAACACTCCAAATGTTAAATAAAACATGATAAAAAATATAACAGCTCTCAAGCTTGGAATAAAATGAGTTCAATTATTTAGTTGTCTTGCGCCGAGAGCGGAGATTGTAGCGTCGCTCCGCATGATTGTCATGACGCCGCAAATCTTTGATTGGAGACGGAGAAGGATCATCCGAGATCATGTTGACATCATCTTCTTTGATTGGAGACGGAGAAGGATCATCCGCGATCATGTTGACATCATCTTCTATAGGTTGGAGGTCGTCGTCTCCATCAACCCTCCCCCGCTCAGAAGGACTCATCACCGATGAGTTGGCATGCAGGTATTGGCGCAGAAGAGCATCATCCAAACGAGCCACCTCCGATTCCGGAAGCCAAGAGTCATCGGAGGCCGGACGATCTCGCCAACGTATCAAGTATCGGCGAACACCACCACTAGGGGAGGCGAACAGTTTATCTTGAAGGATCCTGTCTGGCAGAAAATTGGTCCTGGGAAACTTGGGAAAAACATTAGGCAATAAAGGAGGAAACTTTTCATCATCAACAACCCACGTACCTCCATTGGAGACCGAGGAAGAGAGCGATCCAGAAACTAATTCACCCCCCAACCCATTAGAAATTGTAGTGGAACTAAACAAACAGTTAGATAATTCTGGTGGTGGAGAGACATAAAGCGTTAAATCGGAAACATTAAAAATAGGGAAATACCCCAATCAGTAGGTAACTCCAACGGATATGCATTTGCTCCTATTTTTTTTATAATCCGAAAGGGTCCAGCTCGCCGATTCGCCAACTTTTTTATAGTGCCCGAAGGCATCCGTTCAGGGACGAGACGCACCATGACTAAATCGCCAACCTTAAAGGGAGACGCCCTCTTACGTAAATTAGCATGAGCTTGATAAGATGCATATTGAGTGGTTAGCGCTTCAGTAATGTGTTTGTGTAAAGCATGAACATGAGAAGCAAAATCTTGCGCAAACTGGCTGGACTTATATGATAGCGGTAATAGAATCACGTCAATCGGCACATGGGCTTTATAACCGTGAACGATCTCATTAGGTGATAATCCTATGGACCTATTTTTGGAGCTATTGTACGCTAACTGAGAATGGGGAAGGATGAGGTCCCATGTGCCCTTGTGGTCACCCACAAGGCAACGAAGTAAACTCCCTAAACTCCTGTTTACCACTTCCGTTTGGCCATCAGTTTGTGGATGGTAGGCCGAAGTAAACAATAGCTTGGTGCCCATTATCCTCCACAAGGTTTTCCAAAAAGTAGCTAGTAAACTTTACATCTCTATCGGTCACTATCTTCTTCGGAACGCCTCTATGCCCAACAACTTCTTTAAAATATAATTTTGCTACATGGGATGCATCATTGGTCTTATTACACGCAATAAAATAGACCATTTTGGAAAATCGATCGACTACCATGAGAATGGAATCATGTCGTCTAAACGTGACCGGTAGGCCTAGGATTAAGTCCATACTAACATCTTCCCATGGAATGGAAGGAATCAAAAGAGAGGTATAGAGTCCGGCATTTGTTTTATTTCCCTTTGCTAATTGACAAACGCGACAACTACCCACAATTTTATTCACCGTAGATTTAAGGCCTGGCCAGTGGAACTTGTCTTCTACAAGCGTAGTAGTCTTATCGCACCCGAAGTGTCCACCCAGACCACCACTATGTAACTCCAACACAAAAAATGCCGAAGGGAAGAACGAGGAATACACAACTTCGAATGCTTAAACAGATACCCGTCCCGAATATAATACACTGAAATCATAGTGGGAGAGTTGTTTTGAGTGGAATAGTAGATGTCCTTGAAGTCCGGACAATTAATGTACTCTTCTTTTATCCTATCGAATCCAATCACTTTGATCTCTAACGTAGTCAACAACAAAGAGACGCGACTAAGAGCATCCGCCACACGGTTTAATGTTCCCTTGAGATGTTTAATTATGAAAGTATACTCCTGAAGATAGGAGACCCACTTGGCATGCCTAGGACTCACTTTATTTTGGGAATTAATTAATCTTAATGCCTCGGGATCGGATAGAATAACAAATTCCTTAGATATCAAATAATGACGCCAATGCTGTAAACATCGAATCACCGCATAAAATTCTCTGTCATAATTAGAATAATTTAATTTTGGTCCCGAGAGTTTTTCACTAAAATATCCAACAGGATGACCCTCTTGACTCAAGACTCCACCGATACCGACTCCAGATGCATCGTAAGACAGTTCAAAAACTCGATTGAAATCTGGTAATCGTAAGAGAGGCGCTGCCGACATTCGGGATTTGATTACGTCAAATGCTTTGGCGGCCGATTTAGTCCACAAAAAATCTCCCTTTTTCATGCACTCCGTGATTGGTGCCATTATACTACTAAAATCCTTGATAAAACGGCGATAAAAAGTAGCTAATCCATGAAAACTCCGAACATCCCTTATATTTGTTGGCTCCGGCCAATCCTTGATAGCTTGAACCTTCTTTGGGTCAACATGGATACCTTCTGAACTTACGATATAGCCTAGGAATTCTACGGAAGGAACATTAAACGTACATTTCTTTAAGTTAACAAATAATTTTTCCGATCACAGAGTGGTGAGTACCGTCCTCAAATGAGACTCATGATCGCTCGGTGAGGAGCTAAATACTAGGATATCATCAAAGTAAATAACGACGAATTTTCCAAAGTAAGGCTTGAAGACTAAGGTCATCAATCGGGAGAAAGTACTTGGGCCGTTAGTGAGCCCTTCCCCGAGCACTAACCACTCATAAAGTCCGTCTTTCGATTTTTAAGTCGTTTTCCAGTCGTCTCCTTCCCTAATCCTGATTTGATGATAGCCACTCTTAAGATCTAATTTAGAAAAAATCACTGCTCCGACTAACATATCCAATAAGTCATCCAATCGAGGGATAGGAAACCAGTATTTAACGGTTGTTTTATTAACGACCCTATAATCCACACACATCCTCCAAGATCCGTCTTTCTTCGGCACTAGTAAGGCGGGTACATCACAAGGTCTCTTGCTATGACGGATGAACCCCTTACTTAACAAATCCGAAATTAATTTTTGCAATTCGAGGTGCGCGGAGAGGTTTAACCGATAATGGGGAAGGTTAGGCAACGAGGATTCCAGAACAAAATCAATCTCGTGTTGGATTTCCCGCATGGGGGGTAACTCAGGCGGCAAGTCATCCGGGTAGACATCCTTATATTCCTCTAAAAGATTTTTCAAGGCCGTGGGTAGATTCTCAAACTTGGAGTTATCTTCCTTAACTTGCAAGCAAACTAGTGCATATATGACTCCGTTAGAAAAATACTCGCGCTCCAACTCCTGCTTACCTATCAAACTTAATGTCTTCTTCTCGACGGGAATGATAGTGTCATTAGAGGAGACCGACGGATGTTTAGGTGGAGTTGGTTTAAGGATAACGGTCTTACCATTAAATTTAAATTCATATGAGTTGGCTCGCCCAAAGTGAGTTACATCATGGTCATATAGCCATAGGACGACCTAATAGGACATGACAAGCATCCATGAGGATGACATCACACCAAATTTGTTCAGAAGAGGCCTTGATGGTAAGGGGTACCAAGCAACGCTTCGACACTGGGAGGGATGTATTATTTACCCATGCTACCTTGTAAGGGTGAGGGTGCGCCTCTGTAACTAAAGACATTCATGTCACCGCATTTTCGGAAATAACATTCATGCAGCTGCCACTGTCGATGATCAACTTGCACCACTTCTCTTCGTGCTTAAAATTCAGCGAAAATATATTGGTCCTATTCCAATCATCTAAGGAACAGGGAGTAGCTAGAATACAGCGCATGACCATCATATGGGATTCATCCTCCAAATCGCTCGACACTCCTTCCGACTCGCTATCCTCTCCTGCCTCATATTCAAGGTCGTCTGACCCACAGGTGGAGTCTAACAGGGCTAAGGGCTTGGGTTTAGTGGGACACTCACTAGCGTAGTGACCTTGAATCCCGCAAGCGTAACAAGTAACATTTGTTTTGTTAACCCTTCCTACAGGAACTCTCTCACCCGTTGGATTTCTAGTATTTCTGGCAGTAACTACTATGGAGCTCGAGTCAGTGGACCGAAACTTACCCTTATCCTTATAGATAGAAGTGGTAGGTGTGGGAGGTGGTCCTAAGATGGACTTTCCTTTCTGAAATGAGCGAGTTTTAGTTTTGTGAAGGTTGTGCTTCTCAATGTCTAATGCTGCATTAAACGTGACGTCTAAGTCTATGTGACCATACCGCAGTAATTTTCCCTGGATGTAGGGATTTAGCCCTTTGCAAAACCTAGAGAGCGTAATCTCTGGCATTTCTTTCACGCCACACCTCACCATCATATCCTTAAGAACACTCATGTATTCAGACACCGACCTATTCCCTTGTTTAAGGGTGGTCAAATCATCAAACATTTGTGTTCGATGGTACGTAGGGACGTATTGTTTATTAAGTGAGTCCTTCATGACCTCCCAACCAAGGTGTAATTCACCGTTATCGCCTCTTAGGCGTCGTTCCTCATTCAGCCAAAATATTTTAGCTCTACCTAACAACTTCATTCTTGCCACACGCACCTTATCTGCGTCATTCAGGTTGTACCACTCATAGTAGCATTCTATTTCCGTAACCCAATCGAGGAAAACTTGTGGTTATCCCAATCCATCATAGGATGGGGGTTTGATCCGGACGACCCTAGAAATATCGAACTCGTACGGCGCCCTCAGATGTTGGTAATTATTATTGTTGGGGTGACAGTAATTATTTCCTTCCGCGCATTGGTTGGCGGGTTGATTACGGGGATCTGCTAAATTTACTGTCAGGGTGTGGAGTGCTTCCCTAATAACCGTCATTTGTTCCGTGAAATCTTGGCGGAGTTCTTCAATCTCAGTGAGATCGAGATCCGCGTCCCGGTCGACCGCCATATTGGAAGAAGACGGGGGATAATCCGTACCTAGCCTAGTGCGCATACACTAAAACAATTTTTTTTTGTTTCTGTGCAGGAAATAAAGAAGAGAGTATTAAAAGTGCGTGTTGACGTGCTAGTAAAAAAAAAGGAGGGTGTCAATTAAGAAATTGACGTGAACCTGACTCAGATACCAAATTGATGTAGGCTATAACGCCTACGCGATTGATTTTTACGTCTTAACACGCGACCCTCACTATATCCCGCTTCTACACTCGCACGTAAACTCAAACGCAGCTCACTCGTAGGGCAAATTATCAGATGTATGCTAACGTACAATAGCCACGCCGTTTTAAGATCGAATAATAGGCTATAGGTCGTTGTTCTCTCAAGCTAAATGGACCCACCCAGTCCGAACGAGCAATAGTTGTACCAAAAGGGATCTACCGAAAAAGTTCGATTCGGAAAAAATGGTAGATCTCTCCCAAAAAAAAGTACGAGGGTTTGTCAAATCCTCTTTCGTAAAAAAATAGTCAAAATAGGATGAACACAAGATACTATCGGAGAGACAAAACGAAATTAACGATTCCGAAGTTACGCAAAATCACATCCACCATAAGAAAATCTAGGAAGGAGAATCACACACAAAGTAGAACGCATCGTTACCCAAAACCGGAATAGATGATTCCGATTCACTCGTGGATCACTCTTCCGCGGTTCCGCCGGAGTCGCGCCGGATGGAGAGAAAAACTTCCGCCTTTCCCGCTGCACGCTGGATGGAAACCACCTTGTTGGAATCGGGTTTTGTTGGGGCCGATCGTTTTGCGTGGGAAGGGGCGAATCGGGTGGAGGAGGGTGGTGGCTGCTCGGGTTATGGAGGAGGGGGCTTCTAGGGTGTTAGAGAAGTGGTGGCTGCTCGGGTTGTGGAGGAGGGGCTGCTCGGGTGTTAGAGAGGTGGTGGCTGCTCGAGTAGGTGGCGAGAAAGAGGGAGAGAGCTGGCCGAAAAAAATTGAGAGGGAGAGTGAGGTCGGGCTGGCGGCTAGGAGAATGTAGAGAGGGAAAGTAGGAGATAATCTTTAGGCAAGAATTAGGGTTTTTAACTTTCATTTCACTTCACTTAAACAAAACATTACATGCCTTTTTATAGGCTTAACACAAAGTCCTGGCTATATGTAGCCCAAATAAACATAAAAATAAAACACTCCAAATGTTAAATAAAACATGATAAAAAATATAACAGCTCTCAAGCTTTGAATAAAATGAGTTCAATTATTTAGTTGTCTTGCGCCGAGGGCGGAGATTGTAGCGTCGCTCCGCATGATTGTCATGACGCCGCAAATCTTTGATTGGAGACGGAGAAGGATCATCCGCGATCATGTTGACATCATCTTCTTTGATTGGAGACGGAGAAGGATCATCCGCGAGCATGTTGACATCATCTTCTATAGGTTGGAGGTCGTCGTCTCCATCATGCTATTATCCTGCTGCTCTTCTTTCGGCGAATGTCGAACTGGATTCGACGAATGTCACCTAGCATTCGACGAATGCTGAACAATGTGTACGACAAACGACTGTCTTGCGTGCGACGAACATCGAACGGCCTCCATAGTGAATTGCTTTCTCGAGTGCGACGAAAGCCGAACAACCTTTAGCATAACAGCGGCTGATGAGCCGTGGGTTGACTTTTCAACGCAAATCATGCCAATTGCTTTAGGATGAGAAGAGATCGTGCGGCTGGGGTTTACCCGAGGCCACATATGCAGAGGGGTTGGGAGGAGGAATGTATTATTTCCTTTTCACTCTCTCTCTCTTCATTTCATCTTGGTTCTGGAGAAGAGAACTCACAGCTAGAGCTAGGGTTTCGGTGGATCTTGCTGAAGTTGCTGGATAAGATCTTATGGCTGGAAACAAGATCCGAAGCTTTATCCGCGAAGGGGAAAGTGAGACGCTCATTTCCATCCGTGTAGAAAAGCTTTGTTAGCTGCGAAGAGAACTCCAATAATAACGATCTTCCTCCTTGGACATTTGAAGTCCTTGTTTTGGCATATGCATGGAATCCCCCACCAAAAGGTGGAGTGTCGAAGGATTTCTGTTGGGTTGATTCATGAAATCTCCTGTAAGTCTTGCAACTAGATACGGAAACGTATACTACAGAATAGACATGCTGTGTGTAGCCCATCTGGATAGGTTGGTCTGGATTGGTGATGCTTTATTTTGCGCACCTGAGAAGACTCCGCGTATAAACGAGTATTTTGTGGAGTCGGTGGGTTGTGCCTGTGAAGTGGAGTAATAGGAAGTACTGGAGTGGAGTTCCAGGAAAATACCTGCGTAATTCATGTGTTGTATGCTATGAAAAGAGCAGTGTTTCTGGCACTTCAGGATGTTGCAGGGTTTGGGTTGAGTTTGGGCATAGAATGAAAGAGAGCTTTTGTTGGCCCCGCCAGGCGATCGTGATGAACGCTGGCGCTAACTCCCTTTTTGATTGTGCAACCACTCCTTAGAGGACAGTGTGGCTATTGTGAGCTATGAGCTCTTAAAGGCCAGTGAGCCGAACCGACAAGGGGAAGCCGACCCGCTTCAGTATAGACATTGAACTGGCGTTTTCAGCAGCGGGCGAGGGCTGAACTGTATCTGCATTATGGATGTCTAACTTGAGTGCTTAAGTTATTGACACTCATTAGGATCACATAATGAGAGTCTTGGGTTGTACGCCATCAAGACTAAAGTCTTAGGCCGTGGGCCGTAGAGCATGAATGCTCAATGTTTACCATTCGGTCTGCGACCTGAGAACGGTGGTGGGACCCTGGTTTTCCGATACACCGATAATGTTCCCTGAGTGCATGGAGCGTCAGGCCGTGCGATCGACATTTTTGATATATTGAACTGTGCGTGAGTGCACGTTTTGTGATATATTGAACTATGCGTGAGTGCACGTTTTGTGATATATCTGCTTGTGAAAATGATATGCCTGCAGGGAAGGAATACCACTGCCCCGGGAATGCTGAATACTGACCGTTGCCTTGTTTTCCACCATTGCGGTGGACTGTCCTTTTGAAGGTGCTAGAGAACTGAAAGAAACAGTGCCTAATCACCTAGAGGGGGGGGGGGGTGAATAGGTGACCTATATCTTTTTAAACTTTAAAGGCATAAATACAGTACAGTAATTGCAATTCTACAAGTATCACAGCACAGCAACCATACAATCATACAATCACAGAGAGCACGCAGGATTTATAGTGGTTCCCCAAGGTCTGGGTACATCCACTTCCCCCTTCGCCTATCTAGTAGTGTACTAGATTCGGCCTAACTTCTCCACTTCTCCTCAGATCCACAGATCTGACAACTCAGAACCCCAAACAGGTTCCTACAACTCAGAGTGATCCCACTCCTACAACTCAGGCACAAAAGCCCTACCACTCAGTCTTCACCAAGACTTACACTCAGAGAACAAAGTCTTCTACAACTCAGGCACTAGGCCCTACCTCAGTCTTCAACAAGACCTACACTCAGAGCACACTGTCTCCTACACTCAGCCTTTATAGAATAGGCTTACAACTCAGATCTATACAAGATCCTACAGAAATTAGAAAATACAAAGTGTATAACCACAACTCTGATAGAGAGAGATGAGTTGACTGGCTTCTTGATGAGTTCTTGAAAGAACTTAGCTGAGATCAACCTCCCTTGGCTTTCTTCAAAGCTTCTTGAATTAGGACACAATAGGGTTGTATCTATGCAGATGATCTTCAATCAACTGCTGACTTGAGATTCTGATTTCAATCTGAATCTTCCTTATCAGCCTGGTTCAACAGCTGGTGTTCTTAGAAGGAGCTCTCTCTCTCCAACTTCTTAGATCTTCTCTTGAAGGTCTACTTCTTGTTGTGTAATTTTTCACTTCATTGATCGATTTTTGTTCATTCTCTCTGGTGAAGGAGAAAGGTCTTTAAATAAGCTTTCTCCAGGGTAACCGGCGGATCCGGTTTCTAACAACTTTCTGACGGCTCTGACAGTAGCAGTTGACCGGTTGAAATGACAGTTGTCAAGTCATCCAGTCACTTCTTGAAATCTCTATCACTGTCTGAAAGTGTCGAGACAGATAGTCTTTATGTGTCGACACAAATAGACTAAGTGTCGACACAAGTAGACTAAGTGTCGACACCAGCCTTTATGGTGTCGACACAACTCCTTTTGTTGTTGTAACAGCTTCTCGACATTGCTTCTTCAGAATGTGTCGACACTGATCCTGTGTGTCGACACAAGTCCTTCTTATTCAATAATTAGTTGATTTCTGCTAAGTGTCGACACAACTCCTTTGTGTCGACACATCTTCTTGTGTTGAAACTTGCTAAGTGTCGACACATCTTCTTTGTGTCGACACATGCCTTCTGTGTTGAAACTTTTGCTGAGTGTCGACACATCTCCTTTGTGTCGACACATTCTTCATGTGTTGAGACTTTGCTGAGTGTCGACACATCTTCTTTGTGTCGACACTTGTACTTAAACTTTGTTGAAGTTTGCTGAGTGTCGACATAGCCTCTTAGTGTCGAGACATGTACTTGAACTTTGTTGATGTTTTGCTGAGTGTCGACACAGCCTCCTAGTGTCGACACATGTACTTGAACTTTGTTGAAGTTTTGCTGAGTGTCGACACAGCCTCCTAGTGTCGACACATTTGCTGTCGACAAAGTTTCTCTGGGTGTTGACACTGCTTCTAAGTGTCGACACTGATTATGTAGACAATTCTTCATTGTGTGTCGACACAACCTGTATGTGTCGACACTTTTCCTCTGGTGTCGACTCTGCCTTCCTGGTGTCGACACAATTACTCCAAGTGTCGACACAGCTTCTCTAGGTGTCGACACAAGCCTCCTTAAGTGTCGACACTTTTATTCTGGGTGTCGACACATGGACTTAGAAACTTTTTTGCTTTCCTTGCAATTACTTAACCTGCACAAATAAACTCAAAGCACATCAAATACACCTTGATGTATATCATTGAGTAGGGTGAGGCTTCTTCAAATCAGGTACATATATTCCAATGTACCCAACAATCTCCCCCTATTTGGAGAAGTCATAACCCTTAGTCAATGATATACACCATACATAACAAATTTTCAGTATGATGTAAAACAGTATTATATGACAGGGAAAATACTTAAACATGCATGAACAGAACATGTATTAACAATTATCTCAGAACAATTAATGTAATAGATTTGAACCATGACATAATGTTCTTACAAATTCCAATATTTTCATTAATCAAAAGTTTACATAGAGTTTAATGTAAATGATTACAATTTGTAAACTTAAGAAAATGCTATCCTATGGCTGCTCTGGTTCCTTGATTACAATCCCCTTTCCAGATTGAATCTTTGCTTGAACTGGAGCTTCATTGTCATCAGCAGCAGCAGACTTCTTCCCTTTGAGATCTTTCTTTTTCAGCTCTTCAGCCTTTATCTTCTGCCTTTCAAAATAGTGATAAGGCTTAGGGAAATACTTGCTAGGCTCCTGTGCATTAGGAGGTAGCTTTCCCAGTTTAGCCTTTCTTCTATATTGTACTATGACCTCTTGCCTATTCTCATGTTTTCTCCACTCCAGGTCAGAATAGCACTTGCCTCTATCCAGGACATTGTCCTTAGCAGCCTTCCAAGCAGTCAAGATGATATTCCTGGATGTGGGGCTCTATTGTTCAAAATCTGGCCTTAATTTAGCTTGTTCACTGAACCTTTTCTTAGATAATTGGGTCTCTTGTTCTTTTAACAAAGCCTCTTGCTCTTTTAAGATTGCCTCTGGCATAGGCTGGACAACTTTCTCAAGAATGATATTCTGATTACCCTCAGGAGGACTATACATAGACTGTACCTCCTGATGTATCATATCAAAATCTGCAGGAGGATATATCACTTGAGCTACTTCAGCTTGCTCTCCGCCAAAGTATAAAGGATTGATTCCAGACTCTGCCACATTGTCATCATCACATAAATGTGGATATCCAAGGGTGGCTCTGATGGAATTGGAAATCCATTTGGCATGATCAGAGCCTGCCTTGACTAATACCCTCTCCCCCTTTATGACTTCGCTCTCTATGTGATCCCTCTAATCATCCTTTTGAAATCTTATCTGTGCATTCAAATAGTTGACTCCATGTTTATAGAAAGGTTTTAACTTTTGTAGCCTGTCAGTAATAACCTGTTGAGAATCTGCAATAGCAGTGTGAACTGCAAGTAGGCTTTCTTGGAGTTGCTTATCAAACTCAGCTTTGGCAGCAGCACTGTGTGCAGTCTGGGCAGTGGCTATATTCTTCATTTCAGTGACTATGGCATTATGAGAAGCAGTCAAGTTTTCATTCATTCGTATTTGATTTTCTAGAACATATCCTTGCTTTACTGCTAGGTCATCAAGTTTTGTCTTTATTTTCTCTTGATGTGTAGCCAGATAGACCACTGCATTGCCTCCTTTATGGAAACAATCAGTCATTTCTTTCTTGTTGAGATTCACTTCAAATCTGATTGATTTGATGTCTTGTGCTAGATCAAATTGCAGGGATTTATGCCCTTCATCCACATATTTTTCTAGAGCTTGCCTTTACTTATCTAGCTTGATTTGCAATGCTACCATTAGAGAACTATAATCAGTAGTGGTGGCAGGCTGTGGAGCAATTATCTGTAGGGCTTTCTTATAGTTCTGGCTTCTTCTCTTGAAGACCTGGAACTTCCTCTTCTTGGCCCTAGCTGTCTCTTCATCCTCTGAAGCAGATGTGCTTACTATGTCTACTCTTTCCTTAGGACTAGGATATGAATCCTTCTCAGTCCTTGTTAGCCCTTCACCATATCTTGGCTCCTCAGTCTCCTTGCTTGCAGTTTCCTCTACAATCTCCACATGCTCCCCCTCAATATGGGCCTTCTCCCCCTCAACATCAGTTATTTCTCCCTCAAGGTATGTCTGTACAAGATCAGGGAATAACTCTTCTAATGTAAATTCCTGTTGAGGAAGGGCTGGAGAATCTCTGATCTCATCAACCACTTTATCAGCAACAGATGTGTCCTCCATGACAACATCTTGGGGTTGAGGTTGTATCTATGTTTGCTCTAGTATGGTTTGAGTAGCCCTTTCACTCTCTAGTGGAGTTGCTCTTCCTCATGTAGAGGCTCCCCCTGGAGTGGATCCAGGTGAATTGGGCTAGCTGAGGGTTGCTCCCCCTGCCTCTGTGCATCTTCTTGTCTTGCTGGAGATTGGCCAGCATTTCCAGTCTCTTCATCATCAGGAGTAAAGACCACCTGCTCTTCAGAGCTGCTGGAGGATTCTTGAGCCACAATGAATGTCTTCTTCTTCTTCTTCTTCTGAGGTGTGTCCTTTACTGGAGTTGGCATTTCTTTTGTCAATACTCTATCCCACCTAGAGAAAATTCTCAAATCCATTCTCCTCATGTGGTTTATCTTGGAACCTGCAGCTTGGTTGATCACATCAGGAATACTTCCAGCTAGGTATAGACTCAGAATTCTACCCAGATTGGGCTTCTTCAGGCTCTCTTTTATCTTATCAAACAGAACTACTTACCAGTCAGTCTTAAGTTTGAAGATAATCCTTGTCATCAAACTGAACATATGAGCTGAAATTCTGTCATGTCCTCCAGGCTTGCTCAGGATGACCTTGCCAACTATTTCAGACAGAAACTTTCCTTGGATGTTCATCCCTTTTCTATTGAAAACTGATCCAATTTTCAGGTTTGAATCCAGTCCACACCATCTCAATGCCTCTCTAGTCTTAGAAGCAGATACATCTTCTTCCTCTTTTGTTCTTGGTAGTTGAAGTACCTTCCTTAGACTTTTCTGTGTGACCTTGACTTTAGTTCCATGAACTCGGGTCTTAATCTTGAGTCCAGAGTCGTCAAGTGAAGCTGCACTCAAAAATTCAAGGACCTCCTTCTTCCAGATCTTGATTGGTTCTGATACAAGGTATTCCAATCCAGTCTCGGCAATTAGGGTTAGCACACCTTTGATTTCGGGTTCCGCGTCATCAAAGGCGTGTCGCACGAGCTCATATCCTTCATTAATGTTCTCTTCTAGCTTGGGTGCCATTATGGTTTGAAGAAATTTTGAATTTAGAGAAGAGAGATGTCGACACACAAGTTTGGTCTCATGACTAAGGTGAGCGTGTCGACAAACACTAGGGAAAACCTATTTATACCTTTCTAGAATCGAAGGTGAAAAGGCGCGTTAACATACTTGAATTGTGTCGACACTGTTGAAAAGTGTCGACACTTACTTATAATGTCTCGACAACTATGTGTCGACACAAATATAGTCGACAGAATATATGTGTCGACACTTATATATCTCAGCTCGACACTTAGTCGAGACTCTACTAGACTAATTCTGTGTAAATCCTAAGTCTCGACACCACCCTGGATGTGTCGACACCTACACTGTATGTGTCGACACAAATTCTCTGAAGTGTCGACACAGACTTTCTAGATGTGTCGACACCATTTCTCTGAAATGTCGACACCACTTTTATGTGTCGACACAGACAACTCTGTGTGTCGACACCATTTTACTTAGCCAATTTTTGTAAACTATTCTAAGTTTATCGTCCATAATTTAATTTTAAATTTATTGAATTTGGTTTCATCTAAGGGCTTAGTATACATATCAGCTAACTGATTATCTGTATTTATATATTCTAAGGAAATGTCTCCTTTTTCTACATGTTCTCTTAGAAAATGGTATTTTATTTCTATGTGCTTAGTCCTACTATGGGAGACAAGATTATTTGCAATAGAAATGACACTAGTAAAATCACAAAATAAAGGTGTTCTACTTACTTCAATACCATAATCTTCTAGCTGGTGTTGTATCCATAGTAGTTGTGCACAACAGCTTCCTGCAGCAACATACTCTGACTCAAATGTGGAGATAGCCACACTGGTCTGCTTCTTGTTACTCCAAGACACCAGCCTTCCTCCTAGAAATTGACAGGTTCTTGTGGTACTCTTTCTATCTTCCTTGCAGCCTGCAAAATCTGCATCTGAATAACCTGTCAGTTCAAAATCTCCATTCCTAGGGTACCAAAGGCCTAGATAAGGAGTGCCCTTAAGAAATCTCAAAATTCTTTTGACTGCTGTCAAATGAGATTCTTTAGGGCAAGCTTGGTACCTAGCACAGACACATGTAGCATACATGATATCTGGTCTACTAGCAGTCAAATAAAGTAGGGAGCCAACTATCCCTCTATACAAAGTTTCATTTACAGGTTTCCCTGCATCATCTTTGCTTAGAGACATTGTTGACCCCATAGGAGTTTTCATGGTAGTGGATGATTCCATACCATACTTCCTTATCAATTCTAGGGTGAACTTAGACTGGCATATGGATAATCCATCTTCAGTCTGTCTTACTTGGAGACCCAAGAAGAACTTAAGTTCCCTCATACTGCTAATTTCAAATTGTCCTTGCATTAGTTTTGCAAACTTTCTGCAAAGACAACTTTCTGTAGACCCAAATATGATGTCATCTCCATATATTTGGACTAAGATAATCTTACCTCTGGATTCCCTAAGGAATAGAGTCTTGTCTATTTTCCCCCTTGAGAATTTGTTCTCAATGAGGAAACTAGACAGGGTTTCATACCAAGCCCTAGGGGCTTGTTTTAACCCATACAAAGCCTTCCTAAGTCTATATACATAATCAGGTTTAAGAGAATCTACAAAACCTGATGGCTGCTCTACATAGACTTCTTCCTTCAGGTTTCCATTCAGAAAAGCTGACTTAACATCCATTTGATATACCTTAAATCCTTGATAAGTTGCATAGGCAAGGAACATCCTTATTGCTTCCAGTCTTGCTACTGGAGCAAAGGTTTGATTAAAATCAATACCTTCTTCCTGCCTATATCATTTAGCAACTAGTCTAGCTTTATTCTTTATAATAATTCCATTCTCATCCAACTTGTTCCTAAAGATCCACTTAGTTCCAATAATGTTGTGGTCTTTTGGTTTAGGAACTAGCTCCCAGACCTTGCATCTTTTGAACTGGTTCAACTCCTCTTGCATGGCCTCAATCCAATGAGGGTCTAAGATTGCTTCTTCAAATTTCTTTGGCTCTACTTGGGATAGAAAGCTGGAGTAGAGAACTGAACTTAGATTCCTGCTCCTTGTTTGTATCCCTTGACTGAGATCTCCAATAATTTGATTGGCTGGATGATCTTTTAAATGCCTATTTGCTGGAGGCAGCCTGTCTTCAGGTTGTACACCTTCATTCTCTTCATTTAGCTGCACTTCTTGATCCCCTTCAGCTTCAGGAGTATCTTGTACTCCCACTGGATAGCAGACACCTTCTTCTACTTGCTAACTGCAGTAGAACCTTCTGCAATAGTAAGCTTGTCCATCTTCTCAGTTATACTTGTGGAGCTGCAAACACTTCTAGGCAATTCATTGTTAATGAGTCTAGCTTCATCAAAAACTACATGAACTGACTCTTCTACAACTTGAGTAATCAAGTTGTAGACCCTATAAGCCTTACTGTTGTTGCTGTACCCAACAAAGATTCCCTCTTGGGATTTGGCATCAAACTTGGTTAGATAAGACTTACCATTGTTAAGGATATAACACTTGCAACCAAAGATCCTGAAATAGGATAGATTTGGTTTTCTGCCCTTCACAATCTCATAGGGGGTCTTCTTATGCCTTTTGGTGATAGTAGCCCTATTGATTACATGACATGCAGTATTGACTGCCTCAGCCCAGAAATATTATGGGAGAGAAGTGTCACTCAATAGGGTTCTACCAGCCTCTATCAAGGTTCTATTTTTCCTTTCAGCAATGTCATTTTGCTGAGGTGTTCTTGGTGAGGAAAATTCTTGAAAAATTCCAAACCATTAACACAGTTTTGTCAAACTTTCAGACTGAAATTCAGTACCATGGTCACTTCTGATTTTGACCACTATACTGTTCAATTCATTCTGAATTTGTTTAACAAAACTATACAAGATGCTTGGTGTTTCAGATTTTTGTCTTAGGAAGAACACCTAGGAATACCTTGAGTAGTCATCAATTACCACAAATGTGTAAACCTTCCTACCTAGGCTGTGAACTGGCATAGGACCAAAAAGATCCATATGCAAGAGGTATAGACACCTCACAGCATCTTTGTTCTCAAGGCTATGAAAGGTGGATTTGGTCTGCTTGCCCTTTTGACAAGCTGAGCATATCCCAACCTTTATACACTTAACCTGAGGACCATTCCTCACTAACTCTTTGCTAAAGAGTTGGCCAATTGTCTTATAGTTAAGATGAGCCAGCCTCTTGTGCCATTTAACACAATGTGAGACTTTCTCATCAGCTACAAGACAAATAGGAGAAACAATATTCTCACACATAATGTCTAGACAATAGACATTTCTCTTCCTATATCCTGTCAGAATGATCTTTTGATCACTTGACCTACTGATATGACAACCATCCTTGACAAATGAGATGTCATATCCTAAATCACTCAGCTGACTTATGCTAATGAGGTTATGTTTCAAACCCTTTACATAAGCCACTTGAGTAATTGTAATTAGGTTGCTAGAAATGTTACCAAAGCCTTTGATGATTCCTTTTTCTGAACCACCAAAGGTAACTTTAGGACCATCCTTGATTGGTGTATAGTCCTTCAGCAATCCCCTAGTTCCAGTCATGTGCCTGGAACATCCACTGTCCAAGTACCATATAGGGGCATGGCCACTTGGACTCACCTGCAAAATAGATTACTTAACCTTAGAACCCAAATAATTCTTGGGTCCTTGGTGCAGGTTAGTTTGACTTTTAACAAGACTACCTGTAGCTCTTCTAGCAGGTAGTTTGCTAATCTCCTTGACACTAGAATTGTGCCAACAATCTATGGCAAAGTGGTCTACCTTGCCACAACACCAGCACTCAAATCTGTTGTACCTTTGTTTAGGTACAACCGTGGCTGATTTATCTACAGCAGGCTTCTTGTTGAGTACTAGGGCTTTGCCCTTAGATATGGACCTAACTGTCCTGACAGGTTTAGTAAACCCCAATCCAGTCTTACCCTTTTGAGGGATAAACTCATCTATCAAAGGTAAAACTGATTTTGGTTTAGAAAAACTTGCAACAATCTCTCTCTCCTTCTGAAGTCTAACCTCCAGATTCCTAATTTGATCATTCTTAAATGTAATAGTTCCCATCTGAATAACTGTAATGTTCTTCAGCCTGGTTATTTCATTTAGTTTTTGATCTAACACTTTATCTGAATCAGCAGCTGGCAACTTAAGACTAGCAATTTACTTAGTCAGTGTTTTGACCAGATTTTTGCTCTTCTTACGTGCCTGCAATACATCTCTATATTCATCCATCAACTGATGAATATCACCCTCAGATTCAGACCCACCCACATCACTTGATGCAGATGTATCTGATTCTGAATAAGTACTATAATCTGAAAGACATTGTACCTTACTTGGTCCAGGCTGATCCTGGATCTTGTCTCGTTCTGTTAAGGCCATCAGTCCATTGCACTGATTGTCCTCATGCTTATAAATTGAGTTCATTAACTGCATGAACTCATCTTCCTCCTCTTCAGCAAACAGTCCAATATAGGCTTCAGCTTCTGAATCTGTTTCTGAAGATGACTGATCAGTCAAACTCTTGTCCTTCTTGACAACAAAGGACCTTTCCTTTTTGCCCTTGAACTGAGTCTTCTTCTTGTCAGTTGACTCTTTCCTCTTTTCTGGACAGTCAGCTACTATATGTCCTTGTCTATTGCAACAATAACATACTATCTTTGAGGATGTATTTTTACTTGGCTTGGACTTTCTTTTCTCATTCCTTGAGGACTTCCTATTCTGATAGTAGTCATCTTTAGACTGTGAAGTGGATGGCTTAGACTTCCACTTCTTCTTCTTCAGAAACTTTTGAAACTGCCTTGTAAAGGCAGCAAAATCCTCATCACTTTCACTGCTTTCTGAGTTCTGGTTTTCTGAATTCTCTGAAGCAGTCTCAGCAACTATTTGTGGTGGAGATGGAGACTTGCTTCTATACTTCCTAGTGGCTTCAGTCTTGAAGGCCACAGACCTTTCCATGTGCTCCACTCTAGTAGTCTTCTCTTCCTCCTTTCTAACCATTAACTGCATTTCATAAGATAACAGTTTTCCAAACAAGGTTGGAGGAGGTATATCAGCTAATTTGGCCATTTCCCTAATGACACAAATCTTGGTATCCCAGTCCTTAGTCAGGGATCTTAAAAACTTGTCATTCAACTCATAGTTGCTGAATTCTCTTCCATAGGACATCAACTTATTAACAATCCTATAGAATTTCTTGTAGCATTCAGTAATGCTATCAGACTTGCCTTGTCTGAAGCTTTCATACTCCTGATTTAACAAAGACTTCATGTCTTGTCTTACCTCTTCAGATCCCTCCATGTAAACTATTAGAGTGTCTCACATTTCTTTTGATGTTTTACAATGTATTAGGTTCTGAAATGTGGCATCATCAATTGCACTTACAATAATATTCTGGGCCCTCTTGTCCATAGTGGCCAAAATTATTTCATCTTTAGTCATTTCTGAATAGTCATTGAGAGTTCTCTGATTTGCATCCAGAACAGATACCTTCATTGGCACATATGGCCCTTCTTTGACTGTGATGTATATTCTTGGGTCAGATGCTTCCATGAAGAGTCTAACCCTCTCTTTCCATATGCCAAAAATCTCTTTTCTGCAGATTGGCAATTTCATGGATCCTAGCTCTTTGTGATTCTCAGTTGAACCCATTTTCTTGATTCTTGATTCTGCCTACAGGATCTTTACTCAGAGTGTTATGTCCTTTGTGAGTAACCTCGCTTTGATACCACTTGAAAGAAACAGTGCCTAATCACCTAGAGGGGGGGGGGGGTGAATAGGTGACTTATATCTATTTAAACTTTAAAGGCAGAAATACAGTACAGTAATTGCAATTCTACAAGTATCACAACACAGCAACCATACAAGCATACAATCACTGAGAGCACACAGGATTTATAGTGGTTCCCCAAGGTCTGGGTACATCCACTTTCCCCCTTCTCTTATCTAGTAGTGTACTAGATTCGGCCTAACTTCTCTACTTATCCTCAGATCCACAGATCTTACACTTAGAACCCCAAACAGGTTCCTACAACTCAGAGTGATCCCACTCCTACAACTCAGGCACAAAAGCCCTACCACTCAGTCTTCACCAAGACTTACACTCAGAGAACAAAGTCTCCTACAACTCAGGCACTAGGCCCTACCTCAGTCTTCAACAAGACCTACACTCAGAGCACACTGTCTCCTACACTCAGCCTTTATAGAATAGGCTTACAACTCAGATCTATACAAGATCCTACAGAAATTAGAAAATACAAAGTGTATAACCATAACTCTGATAGAGAGAGATGAGTTGACTGACTTCTTGATGAGTTCTTGAAAGAACTTAGCTGAGATCAACCTCCCTTGACTTTCTTCAAAGCTTCTTGAATTATAACACAGTAGGGTTGTATCCCTATGCAGATGATCTTCAATCAACTGCTGACTTGAGATTCTAATTTCAATCTGAATCTTCCTTATCAGCCTGGTTCAACAGCTGGTCTTCTTAGAAGGAGCTCTCTCTCTCCAAATTCTTAGATCTTCTCTTGAAGGTCTACTTCTTGTTGTTTAATTTTTCACTTCATTGATCGATTTTTGTTCATTCTCTCTGGTGAAGGAGAAAGGTCTTTAAATAAGCTTTCTCCAGGGTAACCGGCTGATCTGGTTTTTGACAACTTTCTGACGGCTCTGACAGTAGCAGTTGACCGGTTGAAATGACAGCTGTCAAGTCATCCAGTCACTTCTTGAAATCTCTGTCACTGTCTGAAAGTGTCGAGACAGATAGTCTTTATGTGTCGACACAAATAGACTAAGTGTCAACACAAGTAGACTAAGTGTCGACACTAGCCTTTATGGTGTCGACATAACTCCTTGTGTTGTTGTAACAGCTTCTCGACACTGCTTCTTCAGAATGTGTCGACACTGATCCTGTGTGTCGACACAAGTCCTTCTTCTTCAATAATTAGTTGATTTCTGCTAAGTGTCGAAACAACTCCTTTGTGTCGACACAACTCCTTTGTGTCGATACATCTTCTTGTGTTGAAACTTGCTAAGTGTCGACACATCTTCTTTGTGTCGACACATGCCTTCTGTGTTGAAACTTTTACTGAGTGTCGACACATCTCCTTTGTGTCGACACATTCTTCATGTGTTGAGACTTTGCTGAGTGTCGACACATCTTCTTTGTGTCGACACATGTACTTAAACTTTGTTGAAGTTTGCTGAGTGTCGACATAGCCTCTTAGTGTCGACACATGTACTTGAACTTTGTTGATGTTTTGCTGAGTGTCGACACAGCCTCCTAGTGTCGACACATATAATTGAACTTTGTTGAAGTTTTGCTGAGTGTCGACACAGCCTCCTAGTGTCGACACATTTGCTGTCGACACATTTGCTGGGTGTCGACACTGCTTCTAAGTGTCGACACTGAATATGTAGACAATTCTTCATTGTGTGTCGACACAACCTGTATGAGTCGACACTTTTCCTCTGGTGTCGACTCTGCCTTCCTGGTGTCGACACAATTACTCCAAGTGTCGACACAGCTTCTCTAGGTGTCGACAAAAGCCTCCTTAAGTGTCGACACTTTTATTCTGGGTGTCGACACATGGACTTAGAAACGTTTTTTCTTTCCTTGCAATTACTTAACCTGCACAAATAAACTCAAAGCACATCAAATACACCTTGATGTATATCATTGAGTAGGGTGAGGCTTCTTCAAATCAGGTACATATATTCCAATGTACCCAACAAGAACCGAGCGGGAAATAGCAGGAGGAAGCCCGTGCTGCTGCTATGCTGGCCCTTGAAGGCTGAATGAAGAATTTTACTGTTTTCATGTGTGACCGGCCTTCGTGCCGATGTCTGTAATCCACACTAGTGAAATATAACTATAAGGCATTACAACAAAACATTTTTATGTATTTTGTATACATTCCAGCGAGATATATAAATATGGTTGTTTATATATAGTGGACATTCATGATTGATGAGTTCAGTAATAACTCCTAAAGCTTCCGCTAGGATGTTCTGAGTTAGGATACGTGTACTAGTCTTTGATATTAACCTATAACCCCACCGCCTGTTTGTGGAATATGATGTGGGGCCTCGGACGGACCTTCTATTATATTTCATGTGATGGATGACGGTGTTACACGGGTAGTGATCAACATTAGTAATGGAATCATGGCGAGTACCCAGTACTCTCAGACGCAATCAGGCTTCACAAAATAACAGTTTATTAAAACTGCAACCAAGAAAGGCAGAAGTTTGAAATAGCTTGCAAAATCAAAGGCCGAAGCTCAAGATCCACTGCAGTGTTCAAATTTCAGAACCTCACAGGTGATCTTATCGACCTTTAACTAAAAATTTAAACATAAATAGTTGGATTCAAGAGCGTTTGCTAAATAAAAAGGAGTTTAGCAGAGAGATGTGAGTTACCTTCTTCTGAAGAGAGTGATGTTGGCCGCCGGAGAGGAGCTTTGGCGAAGCATGGATAGAGAGGAAAAAGTGACCCGACCAAGTTCTGGAGGGTACGCAGCCCAAGTTCGAGCCGAAATCCCGCTTTGAACAGTTCTACTGCATTAAGAAATTAGAGGTAGATGGCCAACTCATAGACCAAAAGTTCATCTCTAGTCTGATAGCAATGTTTTGAGAGACAGAGAGAAAAAGAGAGAGATAGAGGTAGATGGACTAATAGAACTAAAAGCAGGTAGAAATCAGTGGCACACGACACACCTTCAATGATCTATAGAAAGAATTGTCGTCTAGCAAGATGAGTTTTGGGAGGCAGTTGCGATGGAGAAGGAATCTAGGAGGAAGTATGTAGGATTAACTGCCGAGGAGGAGCTGTGGAGGAGGAGTTGTCGATGAGGAGGCTCAACAAGGAGAGGATAGAGGAGGAGGCTCTGCAAGAAGCGGCAGAAGAGGAGATGTATAGTAGGAGAGGCTCTGCCGAGAGAGCTGTACAGGTTTCTTGTAAAGTTGTGTAGGTGGCGTGGAAGCAGTGGAAGAGCAGCTGACAATTGATTTGAAATAAAAATGGGTGGGGGAAGCTGTAGAGGCGGCATGGTGGGAAGTAATGGAGGAGCAGCTTACAATTGATTTGAAATTAAAAAAAAGTGATTTGAAATAAAGAAAGGTGGGAAAGTTTGCGTGGAAACCAAATGACCAAAAAAACAAAATTTTAAAACAAAGAGATTTTTGATGAGGGAATTTTGGGAATGTCCTGGCCTTTTCCTGGTGGAATAGAGGTACTCGAGTTTCCAAATTCTCCACCTCCTCCTCATTGACACAAAAGTTCCAGAAACTAGATCAACATCTCATTGGTAGCAAGTTTCATCTCCTATTTCAACATTGTTTTACCCCTTTGACGAGTTCTAATAATAATTACTATTATATATATATATATATATATATATATATATATATATATATATATATATATATATATATATATATATATATATATATATATATATATATATATATACACGAGTGACAGGTACGGGCCTCCAGCCCGATGGCTACGCGCTACAGTACCAGACCAGCGATGCCGGGCTCCGGGCATTTGTCGTGGGTGCGACATATGTCGTGGGGGCGACATATGTCATGGGGGCGACATATGTCATGGGGGCGACATATGTTGTGGGGGTGTCATTTGTCGTAGGGGCGACATGTGTCGTAGGTGCGGCATTTGTCGTGGGGACAACATGTGCAATATGTGCGACATTTGTTGTGGGTGAGGCATGTGTCATGGGTGAGTCATTTGTCGTGAGGGCGACAATTTTCGTGGGAGCGTCATTTGTCGTGGGGACGACTTTTGTCGTGGGGTGACATTTGTTGTAGCGACGACATTTGTATTGAGGGTGACACTTGACGTAGAAAAGAGAATTTCATGAATTTTAAAAGTTCAGAAATGTAAGGAAAACATTACAAATATGTATAAATGTGTGAAATTCAGAACATTTCTTAAATTTTTGTAAACACCTTTTATCAAACGATAACAACTAAACAATTATAAGACATCGACTCATGTTCATTTCAATTGTCACTTTGCCCTCCTTTTTCTTCTTCATGTAGACCTCGTTTCTCAGCAGCTTCTTTAAAAGTTGTGTAACGAACAACATGAACAGTATATAGATATTTAAACGATGTTGGCGCTGGAATATGATTAAGTAGAAGACGTAAATAGAAGCGCTCACCCTCGGTTGGCGATACAGCGCACATACGTCCTACTACTGTCCGATTTCGAACTCGTCTTATCCATTTTCGCGAAGATGTTAGCCACCTATAATGTTTTGCAAACTTAACATATAAGTAATGAATAGTTTCTAATCCATTGTTGTATGTCTCAAAAAACTCTGTCAGCATTGTTCGTGAATTCCGTTCGTTATCTAGTACATCAGAAATAGATTGATTGCTTCGAAATTGGACCTGTTGTAGATCTGGCAGATGTATTTGCAATCGGACTACAGAAGGGAATGTTTGGTACATATGGAACTTGAAAAGCTTCCACGATGCCTCAGGTGCACAAATCCAACGACTGTCGACGTATTTACTTACTTCGTCATAGTTCGGCCCCGGGCGCACCTCGAATGCAACCCAATCAGGATCTTTGTACACGTACTTGTACAAATATTTAATCCTCTTAATGCTGCTGCAAATTTCCACATTGATGTGGCAGTCGTATTTAAGTAGAAGATATGGGTTATACGGAACTACCCAACCATTGTCAGGCCTAAAGTCCCCATCTCTCCTAAGAGGAATTTCTCTGTTGTCACCACGATGACGGTAGAGTGGGTATGAATCCAAACTGTGTGTTGTGGCTGCCACGAAAGGTTTTGGATACCCTTTTTTGCATACATTATTTTTCATGCACTGCGCATTTGGTCGTAAACGTCCGCATGGCCCGTGCAACATATGTCTAAGCACTGCATTGTGTAAATCTGGTTCTTCTATTTGTATTGGAATTTCAGCTCTGACAACGCAGTCGTAATCATCAGTACTACTTAGCTTATCGTGGTCATTGAAAATAAATAACATATGTGCGTGTGGAAGACCTCTTTTTTGAAATTCTACCACGTGAACGTGTGCCACAACTCTACCCAGGACGCCCTTATGGAAGATGTTGTCCTTTAGACATTGCAATTTTGCTTGAAATATTCTTGAGATTAAATCAGGCCGATCTTGCGCTGTTTGTCCTAGATAAAGCTCATTTGTTATCTCTGGCCACGAAGGATTGCAAGTCATCGTTAAAAAAATGTCCGGCCTTCCAAATATTCGTACAACTGCCATAGCGTCTTGATATCTCTAGAACATATCTCTTGGACTTCCAATAAAAGAAGACGACAAAATTGTCCTACGACCGACATTACCTGTAATGAGGTAAGGTTAACACTTACGGAAGAAGGTAAACTTCTTTCTATTATATATGTTTAGAAATCGATGGTGAATGTAAGTACCTGCGTTAGTTTCACCGCTTTGCAAGCAATCCTGCAATCCCTGGTATAGCTCAGCTCTGACATCACTTTGGTGCGATCTAATCCACCGTAGTTTCTGGGTTTCAACTTTTATGTACATATCGACGATGTACTGTTGTAGTAGACGACTTGCGTAGTGAAGTACGAAATTCTGGTTTGCACGAATCTATATGTAGATAGTATAATTTAGTAAAGATTCATCTGTAATATTATGTCATGCTAAATTGAGTGCAACTTTTGAAGTACCTGTAGTTTGTAGGAATAGTAGTCACAACAGCTTGTTCGTTCTGCACGATGTATTTGTTCGTCGCCACGCCATCCATATGAGCCATGTGGAAATAGCAGAGGATATTGTAGAGGGTCGTAGAACCCCGAATATTACCAGCAATAGTGTAACACCCCCTATCCGTCGCATAACATATAGCAGTAGGTCCTGCCGGGGCCCAACACCATATACTACAGACAGACCGGGTGGTTACTTATGGAAACCATCCAACCAATCTCAACGTCCTACACAGATCATTCTAGAGGAAGCAGTTTATAAAAGTTGCGATAAAGAACCCAGCATTAGAGCATGAATGTCCACTAATACAAAATAGGAATGTTATACAAAATACCCAAAGTAAGCCTTAAGGCCTTACAAAATGTTTCACTTCAAATTACATGTTTTACAAACCACGGCACGCAGGCCGGTCGCACATGAATAAAGCAGTAAACACTTCCAAATAGGCCTTCAAGGACCGGCTTCGCATTCAGGCTTTAGCCCGCTATTGACCGCTTGGTCCAGCTGCACCTGCAAGCAACAAACCACCGCACGGTGGCAAAACAAGGCAACGGTCAGCAATGCTGACCAAATTATAACGATCCCGCCCCCAACTCGGGGCGGCGATGCTCCTTCCCTGCATTTCATTAGCATAAACGAGCAGTAAGCACATATAGCCATTTCATCACAGACGTTGGCTCGCACTGCCACACGCCACGTGCTCTCAGGGCACATTCTCGGTGAACCGGTCGATGTCACGTCAATTAAAGCCATAGACATTCCGGACTCACCACCGCCACATGGACGGTCAAACCTATGAGCAATTTGTCTTCCTGGCCTGGGTCACGACAATTTAAGCCATTGACCGCCGAAGACCCTAATCTATGCCAACGGTAAGTGCCACGTGCCTTTAGGTCTCTTTAACCGAACGACATAGAACGGGTACGGTTCCATCTAACCCGTGCTCACATCGCAACGACAATTTAAGCCATTTGCGCGGGTCAAACTTCCGCCGAGTCCCATTTCCATCACAAGTCACATAACCCGGTTATGTTCAAGTTGGCTCTCAAGCCACCAAGTTGGCCAGATCTCGTATCCGCCCAGTTTTCCGGGTGCACCTTTGGGTTAGTCCCCAAGGCTCCCTGCTGCAATCTAGCGCGTAGAAAACCCGAAAAACAACCAATAGCACGGAGTCTTCTCCGGCATTATACAATGCAACATCACCGATCCAGACCAACATGTCCGGGTAGGCTTCACACATCATGCCTATGTCCGTTCTCGCTTACGGACTCTAAACAACGGGGACTTCACATATCTACCTGAAGGAACGCCTCCAACTCTCCGCAAACTCGCGAGAGCGGGCTTCCTATGCTAAGAAAGAGAGCTACTCATGCTCAAGATGAGGATCGTTACCCTAGCGTTCCTCTTTGGCGCCATCAAAAAGTAATCGGATGAAAAACACCGCACTAGCTTTGCCTCCGTGGATCCGGAGTCGGCTTGTGATTCGGAGCTTCGAAGCTCCTCCAATGGCGAGATCTAGCTACTTCTTCCTCCCTTGGCTCTCCTCTCTCTCTAAGGCTTTAGAAAGAGAACACTTAAGAAAAAGTGAGGGTTTTGAAAGCCGAAATCCGGTTATATCCCTTCAGGAACAACCCCCAGCCGTTGGATCTCAAAATAAGGAAACGAACGGCTTTGATTCGGGACTGAAATGCCCAATCTGGACCGAACACGGCCTGGCACACGCCCGTGTCCAGGGCCGTGTGCCTCATTCACCGTCAAAATCGAATCACCTGGAACCTCACACGGGTATCGAACACGCCCGTGTTCGAGCTGACACGCCCGTGTTCCACCTGACACGGCCGTGTGGTCGGCCGTGTACCCCATCATTTTTCCCCAAAATCAACCCGAGCACTGCACGGGTTCTAGGACACGCCCGCGTCCTTACCCATGTCACCTCAACACGCCTGGACCCCAGGCCGTGTACACGGTCTCGACACTCGACGTTTCGTCGAGTGAAGATCGTCGACCTAATGACATGGCCTTGGACACGCCCGTGTCCTAGGCCGTGTGTCTTGTCTCGACGCATCGTCGAGCAAATCTCGTCGACTCCCCGGGATGATCGTCGAGACAGGTCGACACGCCCTGCTTCACGCCCGTGTCGCAGGCCGTGTGCCATGTCTCGACCCTTCGTCGAACGCAGAGTGTCGACTTCGCGGCTAAGTGTCGACACGGGTCAACACGCCCTGCGACACGCCCGTGTCGCAGGCCGTGTGCCTAGTCTCGACACAATGTCGAGACCAAAGTGTCGACTTCCCGTCTTAGTGTCGACACAGGCTTGACACGCCCTGGGACACGCCCGTGTCCCAGGCCGTGTGCCTGCAGCCAGAACCCAAACTGGCCCAAAACGTCCCCCCTTCGCTCCTTTGAGTTTCGGGGCGTTACAACTCTCCCCCTCTTAAAAGAATTTCGCCCACGAAATTACATAAAGGAAAGACATGTACAAAATCAAAATTTTGTACCTGAGCGGAACAACTCCGGATATTCTGTTGAAATTTGTGAAGTGGAAGTGGGTGACGGGACAGGCCGGGCGGCCTGGGGCAGACAGCTTTGGCGGACTAGGCGGACTGGGCGGACTGAGATTTGCGGCCTGGTGGAAGGTCTAGTGAGAAGCCAGTTGTTCTTCTGGGCGGTTTGCACGGGTTGAGTCCGCGGTCTATGCGGCCCGGTTTCTGCGGATTGGGTGTTTGCTGATTGGCTTTGCCAAGGAGCGGCCTGAGCGGATGGAGGCTTGCGGACTGGTGCATTGCTCAGTGGCCGCGGGTGCAAGCTTGTGCGGATAGGCGGTTTGGCGAGTGTCCGTGGAGTGGGCTGTTGCGGACTGGTCTTAGAGCTTGGCTGAGGCCTTGTCGAGCTCTGGTGGCACAACAGGCGATTTGCTGTGGAGATCGTTTGGCGAACTGGGTTTGGAGTCCGGGGTTGGCTGCTGTTTTGGACAGAAGTGCGAGGAGCTCGCGGACTGATGGCGGTCTGTGCTAGGGTGTTTGGCGGACGGGAATGTGAGTCCGCCATGCTCGCATTGGCCCTTGATGGTTTTGGACTTGGTCACACTTTGTGCTAAGGCCATGGTGTCTGCGGTATCCGCCAAGTCCGCTGTGACCGGGCGGACTGTTGCTGTCTTCCTTTGGTCGTGGACTTGTGGCGGATTGAGGTGTGAGTCTTGCGGACTGCCTCGGGTTGGTGCGGACTGCCATTGAAGGGGGTTGCTGTCTTGCAGTGGTTGGAGCTTTGCGGGCTGATGCCTTGTCCGCATAGCTTGAGCGGACTGGAGAGGGTTCGCCAATGTTTGCCTTGCTCCTGGCAGTTTCCCTTGGTATACGGCTAAGTACATGCGGACTCGGCGGACGGTGTTCTTGCTATCGCGCGGGCTGGGGTGGTGTCGCTATCTCCTGGGCGGTGACCACACTCCTCACCTTGCCTATAAATAGGACCCCCCTGGCATAACCTAAGTAACTAGAGTGAACAGTAAGTTGGGGTGTGCAAGGAGCTGCGGTCTGTGTTTGTCAGTCCGCGCGGATTGTTTCAGGTTGACGGTTTGCTGTGTGCAGGTCGCGCGGGTAGCTTCAAGGAGCCAGGAGTTTGGCTGTGACTTCGGTCAAGTACTTGGAAGTGTGCGGTCTCTGCAGACTCAGCAGGAGGTCGCTCTGCGGCTTGTCAGTTCTGTTACATCTTTGCTAGCTTCAATAACCTGTCCGCCGGCTTCAGGCGGGTAGGGGTGTTCCTCAGTTCAAGTTCAGCTGGAGGCGAATAACGGTGTGTCCGCGCGGCCTCGCGGCTTCGGCGGACTCCGTGTCTATTCGGCGGATTGCAGCTTAGCTTGGGCAAGTTCAGCGGACTCGGCGACCTCGGCGACCTCGCGGTCTCGGCGGACTCCGGTGCTGTCCGCCCGGCTTGTTTTTTGGTGCTTTCTGTTTTCAGCTGTTATACTAGCGAAATCATGTCTCGCTATGTATGCCTCGCATTGTAAAGAAGTAAATGAATAATAGACCTGCTTGTGCTTCCATTGTTTGTTGGGATTTACCTTTGTACCTCTAGTTCTTGGTTTCCGCTGGTTCAACGTGCGAACTGGGTAGTTCCGAAGATATTAATTTTGGCGTTTTGGCTATCTTGCTGACCACGTTGAGAAAATTTAACATGGTATCAGAGCGAGGTTTCTGAGGTTCAGTTGCGTGAGCGGAAGTCAGCCAGTGTTGTTACTCAGTGATTGAGTGGTGATCAACCTGTGTTGTTGCTCGGAGCTGCTGAAAGGTTGCCAACAGGTGTTGCAATGGAAGGGAGCTTTGCAAGAGGTCTGGGCATTGAACTCTTAACGCCGACTAACTTCAAGAAGTGGAAGTCGTGCATGAAGAGTTATCTTCTTGGCGAGGTGCTGTGGGAAGTCGTCGGTGGTGACGACAGACAGGAAGTCACTGCTGCTTTCGGTACTGCTGAGCAGGTTAGGCTCTGGAGAAGAACAAATGCTAAGGCGGAGTTCGTTCTGAAGAGAGCTGTGTCTCCGGAACTGTTTGATCACATCATTGGATGTGAGTCGGCTGCTGATATTTGGACAACCATTGATGAGTTGTTCAATAGGAAGAATGTGGCGCGGCTTCAGTTCCTGGAGAATGAGTTGGCCAGGGCAACTCAGGGAGACCTTTCCATCTCCAAGTACTTCTTAAAGATGAAGAGCTTGTGTGCTGAGCTGTCGGCACTGGATCCTGATGAGCCTATCTCTGAGGCAAAGATGAAAAGGCACATTATCCGCGGCTTGCGAAAGGAGTATGTGGCCTTTGTCACATCTGTTCAAGGGTGGGCTACTCAGCCGTCGTTGCTGGAGCTGGAGAATCTGCTTGCCTCGCAAGAGAGCTTAGCAAGGCAGATGGCTGGAGTGAACCTGAATCAGGAAGGCAATGAAGCTCTCTTCTCAGGAAAGAAGAAAGGATGGGAAGGGAAGAAGAAGAAGAAGGTGCAGGCCGCTGGTGAGAAGGAGACTTCAACTTCATATCCACCGGAGAGGAGCAATGCTCCTAAGGACTGGAAGAAGAATCTGAAGTGCTACCGGTGTCATCAGCGAGGGCACTTCAAGCGGGACTGCAAGGTCAAACTGCAGCCTGGGCATGCTGCGGGAAAGGAGGAAGCTTGCTCGAGAAGTGAAGAAGTAGAATGGGGCGGAGCTTTCATGACGGGCACTTGTGTCCGGGCCTTGTCTGCTGAAGACTTCAACAGCGAGTGGATCGTGGACTCCGGGTGTGGTCATCACCTCACCGGAGACAAATCGAAGTTCACCTCCATGCAGGCTTACTCAGGTAATGAAGCTATTATCACTGCTGATAATATTGTTTATGCAGTAGAGAAAGAGGGGGTCGTGTCATTGGGTAGTGATCAGGGGCCACTCACGTTAAGGAGTGTGTATCACGTGCCGGGCATGAAGAAAAACCTCTTCTCGGTGACCAATGCGGTGGACGCTGGGTATCACGTTCTGTTTGGGCCAACAGACGTGAGGTTCTTTCGCAACGTATCAGCGGTAAAGGCTGATGTTGCTCATGTTGGGAGGAGGGTGAAGAACTTATTTGTTCTTTCCACCTGTGCTTATGTTGATAGAATGAGGGCCAATGATAGCGCTGCTATCTGGCATGAGAGGCTGGGGCATGTTGGCATGGACAAGCTGAAGGCAATGGCGAGTAGAAGTTTGGTGAGAGGGTTGCCGAAGTTGTCCTCCTTTGGTGATGGGCATGTTTGTGCTGGCTGTCAATACGGTAAGGCACATCGCCTTCCGTTTGATAAATCACAAACAAGGAGCAAGAAGCCACTGGAGTGTGTTCATGGCGACCTGATGGGACCAACGGTTACTGCCAGCCTTGGTGGAAGCAAATACATGCTTGTCTTGGTTGATGATTACTCAAGGTATACTTGGGTGTACTTCTTAAAGGAGAAGTCGGAAGCCTTCCGTTTGTTCGTGGAGTTCAAGGAGTTGGTAGAAGGCCGGCTTGGCTTGCGGATTAAGAAGTTTAGAACTGATAACGGGGGTGAGTTTGTCTCCTCCGAGTTTTCTAACTTCTGCAGGAAGCACGGGATCCAACGGGAGCTTACTTGTGCTCACACTCCACAACAAAATGGGGTAGCGGAGCGGAAGATCCGTCATTTGACAGAGACCTGCAAATGCTGGATTCATGCGAAAGATATCCCAAGGTCCTTTTGGGCGGAGGGAATGTCTTGTGCTGCTTATGTTATCAACCAGATGCCACTCAGCCCTATCAACATGAAGACTCCTCTTGAGCTGTTGCTGAAGGAGAAGCCGAGTGTTGAACACCTTAGGGTGTTCGGTTCAACTTGCTACGTGCATGTCCCGGATGCTTCACGGACAAAGCTGGATGCGAAGGCAAGGAAACTTGTCTTTGTTGGCTATGATGAGCGGAAGAAGGGATGGAAGTGCATGGACCCTGTGACGAAGAAGTTCGTGGTGTCAGGAGACGTTGTCTTTGACGAGCTGACGTCATATGGAGGTGGCTCGGTGGAGATAACCGGAAGTAGCAAGGTTGATGAAGCACCGGTGGAGGCTGCTGAAGGCTTGGAAGAGGAGCTTGCTGTTTCACCAGCAGCTCCTGTTGCTTCGAACTCCGAGGCTGAGCCTTTTGGCTCAGGAAGCAGGGGGAGCACTGCTCAATGCTTGCCCCAGGTAGGAGTGGAGCCCGAAGAAGCAACGGAAGCTATGAGCAAGGAGCCATGTCTTCGTAGATCGAAGAGGGTGGTTAAGCCACCGGCTCGGTACTGTGATGGGAATGCAGTGAGCTTTGTCTCCTGCTTCTTTGCAGGTCCTCTGGATGAGCGAGAGCCTGCAAACTTCAACGAGGCCACTGGAGTAAAGGAGTGGGATGATGCCATGAAGGAAGAGATTGATGCTCTGAAGAAGAATGAAACCTGGGACCTTGTGCCCAAGGTTGATGGCGTTACTCCAGTTACTTGCAAGTGGGTGTATAAGTTGAAGAAGAAGGCTGATGGGAGCATTGATCGGTTCAAGGCTCGCCTTGTCGCTAGAGGATTCTCACAGCAGTATGGAGAAGACTATGAGGAGACATTCAGTCCAGTTGCGAAGATGACTTCTGTAAGAGTGGTGATCGCCTTGGCTGCTTGCAAGGGATGGAGGTTGTGGCAACTCGATGTGAAGAATGCCTTTCTTTACGAAGAGATTGACAAGGACATCTTCATGGATCAGCCACTTGGTTTTGTCTCTGAGAAGCATCCGGACTATGTCTGCAAACTCAGGAAGGCTCTCTATGGGTTGAAGCAAGCTCCTAGAGCGTGGTATGGGAAGATTGCAGAGTACTTGCAATTTTGTGGATACCTTGCTTCTAACTCGGATTCAAGCTTATTCGTCAAGAAGAAGGGAGAGCTACGAGTCTTGGTCCTGCTGTATGTGGATGACATGATCATCACAGGGAACTCGGAGGGGGAAGTAGCAAGGCTCAGGGCTGAGCTTGCTATACGCTTCGAGATGAAAGACTTGGGAGAGTTGCATCACTTTCTCGGTCTGGAAGTGGAGAGGAAGGAGTGCAGGGTTCTCATTAGCCAGAAAGGGTATGCTGATCGCATTGTGAAGCAGTTCGGCATGGGCGAAGGGAAGAAGTGCTCTACTCCACTAGAATCTGGGCGGAAGCTTCGACGAGATGAGGGAAGGGTTCTTCATGATCCCTTGGTGTTCAGGGCTCTTGTTGGGAGCTTGATTTACCTGACGATTACAAGGCCGGATATTTCTTATGCTGTTGGCCGAGTAAGTCGGTATATGACTGAACCAAGGCAATCTCATCTAGTGGCGGCAAAAGGAATTCTGAAGTATGTCAAGGCTTCTTCTGACATGGGACTCCTCTATAGAAGGGACGCGGAGGTTGCGTTGCTCGGGTACACGGTGTCACAACCCGCATTTTCTCCGAAATTTAAGAAGTATCAGAGTAGAAGAAAACGCGCGTTGTGATGCCACGTCGGACAGGGGATAACTGTCGACGCTCAGGCAACCACTAACTGCTAAGACTAAGAAAGTTCAAAACTTTAATGATGAGAAAACCAATTATATTATTGAGGCCGTATCCCTCGGCTTCGTGGAGCAACTAGTCCACCCTTCAAAATTATACTTATACGTAGCGGAAAATACTTTATTCATTTTTTTAACAACCTAAGAGAGTGCTTATGCGTCCCCAGGGGACGCCTAAGGCTATGCAAAACCCTAGATTTAATTTATATATTATATATAGGAAATACCCTTTTTACGTGGTTTGAAAATAGTGATTAAGTTTTTTAGAAAGTAGAACATGATGACTATATTTTTGATATAATAATTATTTTCTTTTATAAGTTTTAAAGTAACTAGCAACCTAACATAAATCATCCCAGAACAAGTTGAATAAACTCCAAAACATGAAATCTAGCAGTATAAGCAAAGTACAAAGCATCTAAAAAGAGAAACCACCAGTGGGCGCCAACAACTGACACGAACCCACTGGTGAGTAGGTATATCTGTACTACAAGTCTAAAGAAACTACCTCCCAGGAGTGAGGAAAAGAAACTCAGCAGCAGCTACAACACTAGCAAACTACAGAAGAACCCTAGCCGCTCAGTCGGCTATAAACCTGAACCTGAGGCATTCAAAGAAGAGAACACCTCAGCAAAGCAATAAATACATGAAAATGAAACAGTAGAGTAAGGAAAAAGTGAAACAGGTAAGAGCTAAAGTAAACAAACGAAGGAATAATACTCGCCAAGGGTGAGTAAAAAGGGGTGCACCAAGTGCACGGGTGTAGACAAGGCTCACCAATCTCTGCAGGAAGGATTAGCAAAAAAGAAATAAATAAATTCAAGCATAAAGCTAGAGCAGGAAGAGCCACCTAGTACTGGAGATGGACAAAAACAGAAATAAGGGCCTAGACTGGTGGCAACGGTCCAACCACGTCTCACAGGCCTAAACATCTCAAGGTGCTGTGGTGGTGGCATCGGTCCAACTCAACCAAACAGCTCACATTGTCTTAATAAGACAAGAAGTAAAACACGGGTGGCGGCATCGGTCCGATCCACCTCAAAGTCACATCCTACTCCAGCACTACGTGACTCGGGAAAGCCCTCACTAGTGGTTCCATGAACCACCAAGAAGTCACACTGAACCCTAAGCACTCTAGAGCGACCCACCTAAGAGCCTTATATTCATACCAACGGTCTAAACATCGACTTCGTCCAAGCAAGGGGGTTGACACAATTAAATTGAAGGTGACATGAATCCTAGTTTAAGTAAGTATTTTGATACTAAACGCGTACCGATAATATGATATTAAAATACGACAAAGTAGCTTGACCTCCAACTAAAACCTTAAAGTTAACTTACTACCACCGTACACATTTAGCTTGCTACATCTCATAAACACTATATTTGGGTGGTTCGATACCTACATTAGCAAGGGGCTTAACACTAATGCGAACAAGTGAATTGACACCAAAAAGAAAATGACAAGAGGGTTGGGTGGCTTCGATACCCATCCGATTTTCTTTGGGACAACCAAGGGGAAACTACGATAACATCCTTGCCATTAATAATAATGAAATCACCTCAAAATTTCCTAGTGCCGAGATCATATCAAAATTCTAAATGCTGAAATAATATCAAGAATTTCCTAGTGCTGAAATCATAACAAGAATTTCTCATGAATTAAGTAACAAACTAGCATGAAGAAAATTTACTTTGGCAAGGGAATACTTGCCTCGGCTTAAGGAGGAGTTCGGCGGCAATGATCTTCCCAATAGGACAAGATTGCAGCGATATCATATAAAAATCTGGACAGAAAAACTGGCTAGCAAGGGCCGGCCAACGCAACCCCTCCAAACCTCCGGCCACCTAATCAAACGGCAGCACCTAAGCTTCTAAACCGCCGGCCTTAAGCAGCGAAGATCACAAGATTTCCTGGATAACCCAACCGGGGAAGAACAATACCATAAAAACAAGAAAAAAAACGCAACCCTAACCTACCTATCGGGCAACAGAGATGGAGAAATCCAAAGAAAAAAATTACCTCGGAACGAAGATCTAGCCTAGAGGAGTTCAGATCCGGTCTCAAACGAAGATATCGAGCGGATCTGGGCGGAGCGCAGGCGGTCGGAGCAGCACCGGCTTCCGCCTCTTTCCTCCCGCACGAAAGAACGGTGCACAGTTTTTTTTTTCTCTGGCTTGCTGGTCGGCCGAATGGGGGGGGGGAGGAAAACCTAATGACTTAAATAACTTATAAATAATATAAGTTATATAATATATAATATATAATATATAACTTATATAACCTAAATTACTAATACATAATATATAACTTATACTATATAAAACCTAAATAACCAAATCTTAGAACATAGTAAATAACTTATAACTATATACTTATTAATTAACTAAGACAACCGCTAACCACACTAGTTACAAACACTAAAATACATGTACACGTCTATTAACATGTATTCGCGCACGCAAATTTTCTACCCCGGACGCATGCACACGCACGCGCACGTACAACTTACAAACCTTGCAAGCACGTGCACGTGCAATTACGCAACGGCACGCCCAAATCGCTCGCTATGCCCTAAATGTGTAAACATGCAAATACGCTCACATAAATGACGGCTCGCTAACTAGCGACCGTCGAAAAGGCGCGAAAACTAACGTTCTCGGATTCCGACCAAATCCGCACCGTAGCTAAACACTCGGGCTACAAAAACATCGGCGAAGTCGGACACAACCTCCGACGACCACACACTTGGGCAAACCTCGCCCGAAGCCAAAGTACAGGGATTCCCTAAGAGGCTCAGCCGGGCCTCCAAAACAGACGCCGGCTAGCTGGGGAAACCATACAACAGGCTATAAACTCTACGAACACCCAACGAGGTACTCTAACAATGGCACGAGCCGGGAATGCGCCAACGTAACGCCAAACGGGGACTTAAATAATTGCCGAAAATTCGGGGGCGTTACAGTCACTCCCCCTAAAAGAAAGTTTCGTCCCGAAACTTTACGTACACTACCTCTACTATAGCAGGAAAGTAATCAAAATAATAGTTACTAGGAAGAAACATACCCAACAAATCAGGAGAACAGGCGAGGGTAAGCCTCCCTCATCGCCGACTCTAGCTCCCAAGTCGCGCTTTCCAAATCTTGATTCTTCCAAAGAACCTTCACCATCGGGATTGACTTTGATCGCAGCACCCGTTCCTGAGTATCCAAGATGCGGACCGGCACATCAACATACGAGAGGTTGGGCTCCAACTGGGGCACGACATCCAAGACTTGCCCACTGCTCCGCACACACTTTCGCAGCTGGCTCACGTGAAAGACATTATGCACGCCTGGGAAGTTGGCGGGTAGATCCAACCTATATGCTGTCACACCAATACGCTCCAAAATTCTGAATGGGCCCACATACCTCGGATCCAGCTTACGGTTCTTGCCGAACCTCTTCACTCCAACCATCGGAGACACCTTCAAGAAAACCAAATCCTCTACCGAAAATTCTAAATCAGACCTACGCCGGTTGGCGTTTTTCTCATATCTCTCCTGAGCTAATCGAAGCTTTTCCCGAATGAGCTTCACAGCAACCTCCATTTCCTCTAGAGCATCAGGACCCAACAAGGGCCTCTCACCGGCCTCAGCCCAAAACAACGGAGTTCTGCAGCGCCTCCCATACAATGCCTCGAAGGGAGCCATTTGCAAGCTCTCTTGGTAACTGTTATTGTAGGCAAACTCCATGAGCCGCAAACGCTCATCCCATGCTCCACCGTGATCTAGAATGTAGCACCTGATCATATCCTCCACAATGCGGTTCACCCTCTCGGTCTGCCCATTTGTCTGAGGGTGGTAAGCGGTAGAATATCTCAAGTCTGTGCCCAAACCCTCCTGCAAACTCTTCCAGAAACGGGAAGTAAATCTGGAGTCTCGGTCTGAAATGATGCTCACGGGAACTCCATGCAATCGGATGACCTCGCTCAAATACAGCTCTGCTATCTTCTTCATCGGGTAGTCGATCTTATAAGGTATGAAGTGCGCACACTTCGTCAATCGGTCCACGATCACCCAAACTGAGTCAAATCCTCTTGGAGATCTTGGTAAGCCCGTAATGAAATCCATGGAGATACTCTCCCACTTCCAAGTCGGGATTTCCAAAGGAGTCAGCTTTCCACCAGGCCTCCCATGATCGGCCTTCACCCGCTTGCAAGTGAAACATTCGGAAACATACCGAGCTATATCCCCTTTCATACCTTGCCACCAGGCGATCTGCTTCAAATCATGATACATCTTCGTGGATCCTGGGTGGTAAGCAACACTGGATCCATGAGCCTCTTTGCATACCATGCTCCTGATGTCCCCAACCGCGGGGATGCAAAACCTGCCGCGGTACTTCAAGGTACCCGAATCGTCGATGGAGAAATCCGGCAACTCCCCTCTCTCAGCCCTGAGGTACAGGTGTAACAAATCTGGATCATCCTTCTGGTGCAACCTGGTGAGCGAAATCCAAGATGGCTCTGCCACTGCCAAACTGCTTTGCAAATCACAGCATCCCACAGAGATGTCCATCAACAGGAACTCTTCCACTAAACGGTCCGCCGTGAGGTTGAAGATCTTCCCTGTCTTGCGACTCAGGGCGTCGGCCACCACATTGGCCTTGCCTGGATGGTACTGGATCTCCACGTCATAATCGACCACGAACTCTAGCCACCGACGCTGGCGCAGATTCAGCTCCTTCTGAGTAAACACATACTTCAGGCTCTTATGATCTGTGAAAATCTTGCACTGGGCCCCATAGAGTAGATGCCTCCACAGCTTCAACGCAAAAATCACCGCCGCAAACTCGAGGTCATGCGTAGGGTAATTCCGCTCGTGAGTCTTCAACTACCGCGACCCATACGCGATCACCTTCCCCTCTTGCATCAACACGCCTCCGAGCCCAACATGCGAGGCATCCACATAAACATCATAGTCCTTGCCCTCCGTAGGCAAGGTCAAAACAGGAGCAGTGCACAATCTCCTCTTTAGTTCCAGAAAGGCCTCCTCGCACTGCTCGCTCCAGATGAACGCTGCATGCTTCTGCGTCAGCTTAGTTAAGGGCACTGCCAAGGTAGAAAAGCCCTCAACAAACCTTCTATAATAGCCGGCCAACCCCAAGAAGCTCCTAATCTCCTTGGGTGTGCTCGGCCTATGCCAATCCATCACCGCAGAAATCTTCACCGGGTCCACTGAAATGCCATCCTTGTTCACCACATGACCCAGGAAGGACACCTGAGGCAACCAGAACTCACATTTGCTCAACTTGGCGTACAACTGATGATATCTCAAGGCAGATAACACCAACCGCAAGTGCTGATCATGCTCCGCAGCATTCCGTGAGTAAATCAGAACGTCGTCTATGAATACGACCACAAACCTGTCCAGAAAATCCTTGAACACCCGCTTCATCATGTCCATGAATGCTGATGGCGCGTTGGTCAACCCGAAAGACATAACTAGGAATTCGAAATGTCCATGCCTCGATCGAAAAGCCGTCCGTGGAATGTCCGACTCCCGGATTCTGAGCTGATGATATCCTGACCGAAGGTCAATCTTGGAGAACACAGAACTGCCACGTAACTGATCGAATAAGTCGTCGATTCTGGGCAGGGGGTACCTGTTCTTGATGGTGACTTTGTTCAACTCCCTATAGTCGATGCAAAGGCGCATCGAACCATCTTTCTTCTTCACAAAAAGAACGGGTGCACCCCAGGGCGACGAGCTCTGCCTTATGAAACCCTTCTCCAACAACTCATCCAGCTGGGTACGCAGCTCCTCCAGCTCTCGCGGGGCCATCCGGTACGGCGCCTTAGCAATAGGACGCGTACCCGGCTCCAAATCAATCACGAACTCGACATCTCTGGCCGGGGGAAGACCGGGAAGGTCGCTAGGGAACACATCAGAAAACTCACGGACAACAGGAATCTCATCCAACAACGGCACACTGCTAACAGTCCCCAACACCGAGACTAAGCAAGCAAAACAATCAGAACTGAATAACCTCTGAGCACATACCGCAGAAATCGCCGGAGAGGCCTAGCGCGGATCGCCATAAATACTCCCAGGCTGACCGTTGTCCTTCTTGAAATCCAAGCGCTTACCCCTGCACTGGATCACTGCATCGTATCTGGACAACCAATCCATACCCAGGATGACGTCAAAATCTTCCAAGTCTATAACCTTCAGATCCGCCTTGGCTGGGAAATCCCCCAACATAATAGGACAATCCAGAATGCCCTGATCTGATATCACGGAATCACCCGAAGGAAATTTGACGCAAAAGGCATCACCGACACGATCAAGAACCAGCTGACACCGCTCTACAAAGGCCCTAGCCACAAATGAGTGGGTAGCACCTGAGTCAAAGAGAACGCGCGCCCATCGGTTCTTTACCTTAAAACTCCCTATATAAATATCAACGGGGAAATTGCACAGTCAATACAAAAAAAACAACAGCCAAACTAAACTGCAAAGGAAGTAAAAGACTAGCGAGAAGGTTTACCTGAAATGACTTGCGTCGAAGTTTGAGCCTCCGCTGAAGATATTACGTTCAGCTTCCCTTTGCCTCTATCCATAGACTGAGGCGGTGGCAACGCCTGAAGAGGAACCGGTCGGTGCACAGACTGGAGCTACGGGCATCGGGCCTTGGTATGACCTTTCTGTCCGCACTGATAGCAGACCTTGTCCTTCAACCAGCAACGGTCAACATCATGCCCCTCTTTCTTGCACAAAGTACACACCGCATTCTGCCTGGGAGCATCCTGTATAGCATGCACATGCACCTTCTGCGCCGCCGCCCTCTTGAAACATCTCTCAGCAGGATGGCCCGACCGGCCGCAAAAACTACAAACCTCCTTGCTCCTCTTCCCCGAAGGAGCACCGGGCACTTGGGGACTCTTCGCTTCAGCAGCTTTCCTCTTCTCATTCCTCGCCTGCTGTCCTCTAAGCTTCGCGTTTTCGATGGCCTCTACCTTCAAAGCGGCCTCCACTGCCCCAGCATAACTCACTGCTCCATGAGCCACCGCTAGTTGCTGTACATCGCTCCACAGGCCACCGAGGAAACGCTTTGCTCTATCCTCCTCTGAGCTCACCAAACTAGGGGCAAAGCGACTGAGTTTGCTGAACTCAATCTCATACTCGCTGACTGAGAGCTGCCTCTGCTTCAGATGTAAGAAATCATTCATCAGCCTGTCTCGCTCCACTGACGGTAGAAATTTCCGCATCAAGATCTCCTTGAAGGAAGCCCAAGTGCTTCCTCCTACCATTCCCTCCTTCTCCCTCATCCACCAGCTCTTCGCTAACCCCTTCAGCTGATAGGCGGCCAGCATCACCTTCTGATCATCAGACACTCCTGAGTAGTGAAACATCTCTTCTATGGTGATCAACCAGTCATCCAATATCATGAAGTCCGCCTTACCATCGTAGGTAGGGGGACGCAGTCGCTGGAACTGAGTGATGAAAGCCATCTCCGGGGGCACCACCAATGGAGGCACCAAAGGGGCTGGGGGTGCAGGAGGTGCGGGAACAGCTAAACCCGCAGCAGGGTCCTGCGCTCTCGGGGCTAGTCCTGCCACCACAGACAACAGGGACTGGATCTGAGACTGAACGTCCACCATCTGCCTCGATAGAGCCTCATTGCTCTGCCTCAGACTTTCCATAACTGTACCGCTTTGAGTACCAGAAGACCCGCCCTCAGATTGGGGAGTCGATCTCGCCACTCTACGCTTAGGCGCCATCCTAAAAAGGATCAACAAACAAACATCAGAACCTAGTTCAACTACTAGGACAAACAACAGGTACAGACAAACCTACATAAGTACTTGCTTTCACTGCCAACTTGCTCTGGGGTTTTTATATATGTATATATATATTTATACAGGGGAAATAATGCCATGCTTAACCTAAGATGGTTCACCACCATCACACTAACTCTTGTGCCTAAGTCGAGCATGCATGAAATTATAATCTTTTTTTTTGACTCAAAACCATGTGTGTACATATGTCATCCTGCAAGTCTTTAGCTTGGCACGTTGTGCTTATGCAATGTTATGCTATGCATAATTGTGCTATGCATTCTAAAAAAGGCCCTAATGCATGTTATGAGCGGCGTACACATGAAAATGTTATGCATCCCATACTACATAACATTTTCATGCAACGAAAAAGAAAACGTGCTAGTCGCATTCATGTGGTGAGGTTATGCATCCCATACTACATAACCCTCACATGTTGCCTCCTATGGTGGATCCATATACGAACACATATTATGCATCCCATACTACATAATATGCCCCGTATACTTCATGTTATGCTATGAGTGTAGTGTTCGTGCTTCCGCCAAGACGTGCTGATGACATATCGGTGTGTGTATGACATGATGTTGGACTTCTAATACCTACAAGGAAAGGTTGCCCGACCAATTGTCAAGCAACCTCCCTCTGATACCAACTGTCACAACCCGCATTTTCTCCGAAATTTAAGAAGTATCAGAGTAGAAGAAAACGCGCGTTGTGATGCCACGTCGGACAGGGGATAACTGTCGACGCTCAGGCAACCACTAACTGCTAAGACTAAGAAAGTTCAAAACTTTAATGATGAGAAAACCAATTATATTATTGAGGCCGTATCCCTCGGCTTCGTGGAGCAACTAGTCCACCCTTCAAAATTATACTTATACGTAGCGGAAAATACTTTATTCATTTTTTTAACAACCTAAGAGAGTGCTTATGCGTCCCCAGGGGACGCCTAAGGCTATGCAAAACCCTAGATTTAATTTATATATTATATATAGGAAATACCCTTTTTACGTGGTTTGAAAATAGTGATTAAGTTTTTTAGAAAGTAGAACATGATGACTATATTTTTGATATAATAATTATTTTCTTTTATAAGTTTTAAAGTAACTAGCAACCTAACATAAATCATCCCAGAACAAGTTGAATAAACTCCAAAACATGAAATCTAGCAGTATAAGCAAAGTACAAAGCATCTAAAAAGAGAAACCACCAGTGGGCGCCAACAACTGACACGAACCCACTGGTGAGTAGGTATATCTGTACTACAAGTCTAAAGAAACTACCTCCCAGGAGTGAGGAAAAGAAACTCAGCAGCAGCTACAACACTAGCAAACTACAGAAGAACCCTAGCCGCTCAGTCGGCTATAAACCTGAACCTGAGGCATTCAAAGAAGAGAACACCTCAGCAAAGCAATAAATACATGAAAATGAAACAGTAGAGTAAGGAAAAAGTGAAACAGGTAAGAGCTAAAGTAAACAAACGAAGGAATAATACTCGCCAAGGGTGAGTAAAAAGGGGTGCACCAAGTGCACGGGTGTAGACAAGGCTCACCAATCTCTGCAGGAAGGATTAGCAAAAAAGAAATAAATAAATTCAAGCATAAAGCTAGAGCAGGAAGAGCCACCTAGTACTGGAGATGGACAAAAACAAAAATAAGGGCCTAGACTGGTGGCAACGGTCCAACCACGTCTCACAGGCCTAAACATCTCAAGGTGCTGTGGTGGTGGCATCGGTCCAACTCAACCAAACAGCTCACATTGTCTTAATAAGACAAGAAGTAAAACACGGGTGGCGGCATCGGTCCGACCCACCTCAAAGTCACATCCTACTCCAGCACTACGTGACTCGGGAAAGCCCTCACTAGTGGTTCCATGAACCACCAAGAAGTCACACTGAACCCTAAGCACTCTAGAGCGACCCACCTAAGAGCCTTATATTCATACCAACGGTCTAAACATCGACTTCGTCCAAGCAAGGGGGTTGACACGATTAAATTGAAGGTGACACGAATCCTAGTTTAAGTAAGTATTTTGATACTAAATGCGTACCGATAATATGATATTAAAATACGACAAAGTAGCTTGACCTCCAACTAAAACCTTAAAGTTAACTTACTACCACCGTACACATTTAGCTTGCTACATCTCATAAACACTATATTTGGGTGGTTCGATACCTACATTAGCAAGGGGCTTAACACTAATGCGAACAAGTGAATTGACACCAAAAAGAAAATGGCAAGAGGGTTGGGTGGCTTCGATACCCATCCGATTTTCTTTGGGACAACCAAGGGGCAACTACGATAACATCCTTGCCATTAATAATAATGAAATCACCTCAAAATTTCCTAGTGCCGAGATCATATCAAAATTCTAAATGCTGAAATAATATCAAGAATTTCCTAGTGCTGAAATCATAACAAGAATTTCTCATGAATTAAGTAACAAACTAGCATGAAGAAAATTTACTTTGGCAAGGGAATACTTGCCTCGGCTTAAGGAGGAGTTCAGCGGCAATGATCTTCCCAATAGGACAAGATTGCAGCGATATCATATAAAAATCTGGACAGAAAAACTGGCTAGCAAGGGCCGGCCAACGCAACCCCTCCAAACCTCCGGCCACCTAATCAAACGGCAGCACCTAAGCTTCTAAACCGCCGGCCTTAAGCAGCGAAGATCACAAGATTTCCTGGATAACCCAACCGGGGAAGAACAATACCATAAAAACAAGAAAAAAAAACGCAACCCTAACCTACCTATCGGGCAACAGAGATGGAGAAATACAAAGAAAAAAATTACCTCGGAACGAAGATCTAGCCTAGAGGAGTTCAGATCCGGTCTCAAACGAAGATATCGAGCGGATCTGGGCGGAGCGCAGGCGGTCGGAGCAGCACCGGCTTCCGCCTCTTTCCTCCCGCACGAAAGAACGGCGCACGGTTTTTTTTTTCTCTGGCTTGCTGGTCGGCCGAATGGGGGGGGGGGAAGGAAAACCTAATGACTTAAATAACTTATAAATAATATAAGTTATATAATATATAATATATAATATATAACTTATATAACCTAAATTACTAATACATAATATATAACTTATACTATATAAAACCTAAATAACCAAATCTTAGAACATAGTAAATAACTTATAACTATATACTTATTAATTAACTAAGACAACCGCTAACCACACTAGTTACAAACACTAAAATACATGTACACGTCTATTAACATGTATTCGCGCACGCAAATTTTCTACCCCGGACACATGCACACGCACGCGCACGTACAACTTACAAACCTTGCAAGCACGTGCACGTGCAATTACGCAACGACACGCCCAAATCGCTCGCTATGCCCTAAATGTGTAAACATGCAAATACGCTCACATAAATGACGGCTCGCTAACTAGCGACCGTCGAAAAGGCGCAAAAACTAACGTTCTCGGATTCCGACCAAATCCGCACCATAGCTAAACACTCGGGCTACGAAAACATCGGCGATGTCGGACACAACCTCCGACGACCACACACTTGGGCAAACCTCGCCCGAAGCCAAAGTACAGGGATTCCCTAAGAGGCTCAGCCGGGCCTCCAAAACAGACGCCGACTAGCTGGGGAAACCATACAACAGGCTATAAACTCTACGAACACCCAACGAGGTACTCTAACAACGACACGAGCCGGGAATGCGCCAACGTAACGCCAAACGAGGACTTAAATAATTGCCGAAAATTCGGGGGCGTTACACACGGATGCTGACTATGGCGGTGATTCGGATGATCGAAGGTCTACTTCAGGTTATGTGTTCACTTGCGGTTCAGCTAGCATCTCGTGGTGTAGCAAGAAGCAGGACTCGGTGTCGGTTTCAACCACGGAGGCGGAGTATAAGGCTTCGGCCTTGGCTGCTCGGGAAGCCGTTTGGTTGAGGAGGCTTATAGAGGATGTTCATGAAGAAGTGCAAGGGACTACTTTACTCCGGGGTGACAATGAGAGTGCTCTCAAACTGGTTAACAATCCAGTGTGTCACGCCAGGACCAAGCATATAGAGATTGATCACCACTTCATCAGGGAGAAGGTGTTGGAGGGGTCTCTGCTGGTCGGGCATGTTCGGAGTGAAGATAATCTTGCTGACATCTTCACGAAGCCACTGTCGAAGGGGCCCTTTGAACGCTTGCGCAGCTTGCTGGGCTTGGTCACCACTTCCCACTTCAAGGGGGAGTGTTGAAATTTGTGAAGTGGAAGTGGGTGACGGGACAGGCCGGGCGGCCTGGGGCGGACAGCTTTGGCGGACTAGGCGGACTGGGCGGACTGAGATTTGCGGCCTGGTGGAAGGTCTAGTGAGAAGCCAGTTGTTCTTCTGGGCGGTTTGCACGGGTTGAGTCCGCAGACTATGCGGCCTAGTTTCTGCGGATTGGGTGTTTGCTGATTGGCTTTGCCAAGGAGCGGCCTGAGCGGATTGAGGCTTGCGAACTGGTGCATTACTCAGTGGCCGCGGGTGAAAGCTTGCGCTGATAGGCGGTTTGGCGAGTGTCCGCGGTGTGGGCTGTTGCGGACTGGGCTTAGAGCTTGGCTGAGGCCTTGTCGAGCTCTGGTGGCACAGCAGGCGATTTGCTGTGGAGATCGTTTGGCGAACTGGGTTTGAAGTCCGGGGTTGGCTGCTGTTTTGGACAGAGGTGCGAGGAGCTCGCGGACTGATGGCAGTCTGTACTAGGGTGTTTGGCGGACGGGAATGTGAGTCCGCCATGCTCGCATTGGCCCTTGATGGTTTTGGACTTGGTCACACTTTGTGCCAAGGCCATGGTGTCCGCGGTATCCGCCAAGTCTGTTGTGACCGGGCGGACTGTTGTTGTCTTCCTTTGGTCGTGGACTTGTGGCGGATTGAGGTGTGAGTTTTGCGGACTGCCTCGGGTTGGTGCGGACTGCCATTGAAGGGGGTTGCTGTCTTGCAGTGGTTGGAGCTTTGCGGGCTGATGCCTTGTCTGCATAGCTTGAGCGGACTGGAGAGGGTTCGCCAATGTTTGCCTTGCTCCTGGCGGTTTCCCTTGGTATCCGGCTAAGTCCATGCGGACTCGGCGGACGGTGTTCTTGCTATCGCGCGGGCTGGGGTGGTGTCGCTATCTCCTGGGCGGTGACCACACTCCTCACCTTGCCTATAAATAGGACCCCCCTGGCATAACCTAAGTAACTAGAGTGAACAGTAAGTTGGGGTGTGCAAGGAGATGCGGTCTGTGTTTGTCAGTCCGCGCGGATTGTTTCAGGCTGACGGTTTGCTGTGTGCAGGTCGCGCGGGTAGCTTCAAGGAGCCATGGGTTTGGCTGTGACTTCGGTCAAGTACTTGGAAGTGTGCGGTCTCTGCGGACTCAGCAGGAGGTCGCTCTGCGGCTTATCAGTTCTGTTACATCTTTGCTAGCTTCAATAACCTATCCGCCGGCTTCAGGCGGGTAGGGGTGTTCCTCAGTTCAAGTTCATCAGGAGGCGAATAACGGTGTGTCCGCGCGGCCTCGCGGCTTCGGCGGACACCGTGTCTATTCGGCGGATTGCAGCTTAGCTTGGGCAAGTTCAGCGGACTCGGCGACCTCGGCGACCTCGCGGTCTCGGCGGACTCCGGTGCTGTCCGCCCGGCTTGTTTTTTGGTGCTTTCTGTTTTCAGCTGTTATACTAGCGAAATCATGTCTCGCTATGTATGCCTCGCATTGTAAAGAAGTGAATGAATAATAGACCTGCTTGTGCTTCCATTATTTGTTGGGATTTACCTTTGTACCTCTAGTCCTTGGTTTCCGCTGGTTCAACGTACGAACTGGGTAGTTCCGAAGATATTAATTTTGGCGTTTGGGCTATCTTGCTGACCACGTTGAGAAAATTTAACATACTCGTCAAGCATAGTCTGCTCTCGCTCCCAAGAGAGCTCCTCACGACCGCAATTGTCCCACCGGACCTTGACCATCCTGATCTCTTTATTGCGTAGCCGCTTGACCTCCAAGTCCTCGATCCGCACGGGCTTGACCTTTGTCATTATCCAACTATCCACCGGCACTTGATCAACCGCGATCACTTGCATAGGCTCTTGCACCGCCTTCCGAAGTACCGAAATGTGGAATACATCATGTAAACCACTAAGCTCCACTGAAAGCTTCAACCGATAGGCCGCTTCACCAACTCGCTCCAGAACCTCAAACGGTCCAAGGTACCTCGGGCTTAGCTTTTTCAATCGTCGCACCCGCGAGACACCCTTGAACGGCTTGATCTTTAAGTATACATAATCGCCCACAGCGAACTCCACGTTCCTGTGCTTGGCATTATAGTACTTTGCTTGCCGGTCCTGAGCGATAAGCAACCTCTCCCGAATGGTTCTCACCAAAGAAGTAGCATCATCCACTTCCGATCGCTTATACAACTTTGACTCACCCGTTTCTAACCAAGACAACGACGTGCGACATTTCCTACCATATAGGGCCTCGAAAGGCGCCATCTGAATACTCGCTTGGTAGTTGTTTTTGTATGCGAACTCCACCAAATATAGGTGGTCTTCCCATTGCTTTCCAAAATCCAAGATACACATGCGAAGCATGTCTTCCATGGTTCTATTGACCCTCTCGGTCTGCCCATCCGTTTGCGGATGGAAGGCTGTGCTGAATTTCAGCTTTGTTCCCAACATTTGCTGCACCAGCCTCCAATCATTGGACGTGAACCGCCCATCTCGGTCACTCACGATGCTGTGGGGCACACCATGAAGCCGTACTATGTTATCCATATAGAGCTTTGCCAACTTCTCCACCGGATCATCCTTCCTATGCGGAATAAAATGCGACACCTTCGTCAATCGATCAACAACCACCCAAATGGCGTCATTCCCCTTTTGCGACCTTGGCAAACCGTGCACAAAGTCCATAGAGATGTCGTCAAATTTCCACTCCGGAATAGGCAAGGACTTAAGAAATCCTCCCGGCTTTTGGCACTCCGCCTTTACCAAGGCGCAAGTTTGGCACTTCGCTACGTATAGCGCCACATCCTTCTTTAAACCCGGCCACCAAAACAGTTTCTTCACATCACGGTACATCTTCGTGCTCCCCGGGTGAATCGAGTACTTGGTATGGTGTGCCTCGTACAACAACTCCACCTGTAAATTGCCCACACTTGCGACGCACAAACGACCGTCTTTCCAAAGCAACCCGTCCACCACGACGAATTGGGAGTTTGACCCATCCAGAGCCTCTACCATGAATTGCTTCATATGAGCATCCATATCCAAAGCCTGCCGAATACGATCAGGCAGGTCATATTGGACTTCAGTCCAATTCAGAATTGCTTCAACACCTGATTGTCTGTCCACACAGACAATCTCCAACGCCTCCAACTCTCGCATCAACCGCTTATCATGCACCGATAGCCAATTGGCTTGAGCTGGGGCTCGGCAACTCAGCGCATCCGCAACCGCATTCCCTTTGCCAGGCACGTAGTGGATTTTGAACGTATAGTCCCCCAGGAACTCCATCCATCTATGCTGCCGCATATTCAGATCTTTCTGATCAATAAGGTACTTCAGGCTCTTGTGATCGGTGTAGATATCAATCTTCACACGGTACAAGTAGTGCCTCCACAGCTTCAAGGCAAAAATCACGGCCGCTAACTCCAAGTCATGGACCGGATAATTCCTTTCATGCACTTTTAGCTGTCTCGAGCCATAAGCTATTACACTTCCGTGTTGCAGTAGCACGCAACCCAAACCGCTGCCTGAAGCATCGCTATAAATCTCATAGCCTTCGGTCCCACATGGCGAACTCAGCACAGGCGCCGTGGTCAACCGACACTTCAACTCCTCAAAAGCTCGCGCGCACTCCGGTGTCCAAACGAACTTATGCTCCTTCCTCGTCAATGTAGTGAGAGGTAACGCTATCCGCGAGAAGTTCTCTACGAAGCGCCTATAATAGCCGGCAAGCCCCAGAAAACTCCGGACTTCCGCTACCGTAACAAGCTCAGGCCACTCCCGTATCGCAACAATCTTCGTCGGATCCACAGCAATACCATCTCCACTTACTATATGCCCGAGGAACGCCACTGAGGATAGCCAAAACTCGCACTTCGAGAACTTGGCATACAACTGATTTCTTCTTAGCGTCTCCAACACCAAATGAAGATGCTTGAAGTGATCTTCCTCACTTTGCGAGTACACCAAAATATCGTCGATGAAGACGATCACGAAATGGTCCAAGTACTCCCTGAAAGTCCTGTTCATCAAATCCATGAACACTGACGGCGCATTAGTCAGCCCAAACGGCATGACCGTAAACTCATAATGCCCGTATCTCGTACTAAACGCTGTCTTCGGGATATCAGTCTCCCTTATTCGCAGCTGATAGTACCCAGCCTTGAGATCCAACTTCGAGTACACCGTCGACACGACTAACTGATCAAAGAGATCATCAATCCGGGGGATCGGGTACTTGTTCTTCTCCGTCAGCTTGTTTAGCTCCCGATAATCAATACATAGCCTCAAGCTTCCGTCCTTCTTCTTAACAAAGAGGACCGGTGCGCTCCAAGACGAAGAACTCGGGCGCACATACCCTTGCTCCAACAACTCTTGCAGTTGAACTTTCAGCTCCGCCATTTCCTTAGGCGCTAGCCGATACGGAGATCGTGACACAGGATTTGCACCTGACACTAGCTCAATCGCAAAATCGATCTCCCGCTGAGGCGGGGCTCCAGGAAGATCTGCGGGGAACACATCAGGGTATTCCGATACCACCGAAATACAATCCAACGCGGGCTTCGGCTTTGCAACCTCCACTAGTGTAAAGAACAGTTCTGCTCCGGCACGAACCGCCTTCACCACCTGAAGAGCAGACATCAACGTCTTGCTCGACCCCTTTAAGCCCGTAAAAGTCGTCTCACGACTTGCTCCCAGCTTAACTTCCTTGCTACCGCAATCTATATGGGCCTGCTGCTCCGAGAGCCAGTCCATGCCAAATATGACGTCGAACTCCACCAATGGAAGTAAAGACGCCCGCAGGTCGAACACCTGCTCCCCAATACGAATCTTAACATCGCAGATCCTATCCGCTCGCATCGAACACCCATTGGGCAACAACACATCCAACTTATCCTTCGCCATCGAAGAAGGGACTCCGATGCGTGATATAAATCCTTCGGACAAGAAGGAGTGTGAAGCTCCCGTATCGAAGAGTGCTCGTGCCGGATTTTCACAAATCAATACAAATCCTAAACAAGTAGTGGTAAAGTAACATGTGCATAACAAGTATTTATGGAAATTGACTTGCTATAAATTAAACCGTACCTGTCACCACATCAACTTGTTTGATGGCCTCCTGTTGGCCAAGATTGTAGACCCTTGGTTGGGCCGGAGCATAATGGGATGCGGTCGACTCCACCGCCTTTCCCTTTTCTTCATAAGTAGCTCCCGGCCTCCTCTCGGACTTAGGACGTCCGCTCCAACAATCACGGGCGAAATGCCCCATCTTTCCACATGTAAAACACGCGCCCGAGGTCCGACTCGTAGTCGCCCCAGAAGTACCAGAAGGAGCTGGACCCGAAGTCCTATGCTTCTTGAAAGACCTCCGATAGCCGGACTTTGAAGTAGTCGGCACTTTAAATTCAGACTTTCTATCACCCAAGACTTTCTTTGCTTGCACATTCTTCATGTCCTTCTCCAAGGACCGGGCAGTATTGACCAAGGTTAAGAAACCCTGCGTCATCGGCCCCGAGAGTAGTAATCGCAACTCATCTCTCAAGCCTTCGTAGAAGCGATTAGTCTTGCACTCCTCATCCATGATGGTGGAGCTAGCATAACGACTTAAACGAGTGAACTCATGGAGATATTCATCCACGCTCTTCTCACCCTGAACCAACTTCAGAAATTCGTTCTCCATCGAAATCCTCTGAGTAGAAGGGAGGTATCTTGCTAAGAACAATCCCGAGAACTCTTCCATCGGAACGTCTATCAGTTGTCTACCTCTCAAATGATGCAGCTCCAATCCTTCCCACCACATTCTCGCTTCACCGTCCAAGAGGAACGTAGCGATGGTGGTCATTTGCCACTCCTCCGTCTCCGTCGCTGTCATGACTATCTTCACCCTGGAGAGCCAGTCTTCAGCCTGAGATGGGGTTCCCAACCCCGAGAATAATGGAGGATTAAAGCTCATTACATGCTTTAGCTGCCTCTCAGTTGCCCTCCTTGGCACCACCGGTTCCACAACCACTTGCTCCACTCTCCTTGGCTCAGCCTCTTGCAGAGGTTCTTGCTCCAACCCAGGAGCGAGCTGCTGCGCTTGCCTTGCAGGCTGCGCATTTATCACGGCCAACACGGCTTCAGCCACCAATCGAATATTCTCAGCCGACAGAGGTGTTGCAGGAGCAACATCCAGTGCACTACTAGCCTCAGAAACTCGGCGTTCTGACGGCCCAACACCACTTCTGGTCACCTATAGTGGTACAAAACACCGTTAAGCGACCAAATAAATTGCAAACATCAATTATAGGAACACGCAGGTTCCTCAAACACGAGTATTTTCATTCCTAAGATGTCATTCATGAGTTCTTTTACTGTTATAACGATGACGCACACAAGGTGCTCACCACCCCTTAAAAGAATTCGCCCACGAATTCACTTTAAGCCCGACCAAAACCAGTAGTCTGATACCAATTTGTAACACCCCCTATCCGTCGCATAGCATATAGCAGTAGGTCCGGCCGGGGCCCGACGCCATATACTACAGACAGACCGGGTGGTTACTTATGGAAACCATCCAACCAATCTCAACGTCCTACACAGAGCATTCTAGCGGAAGCAGTTTATAAAAGTTGCGATAAAGAACCCAGCATTAGAGCATGAATGTCCACTAATACAAAATAGGAATGTTATACAAAATACCCAAAGTAAGCCTTAAGGCCTTACAAAATGTTTCACTTCAAATTACATGTTTTACAAACCACGGCACGCAGGCCGGTCACACATGAATAAAGCAGTAAACACTTCCAAATAGGCCTTCAAGGATCGGCTTCGCATTCGGGCTTTAGCTCGCTATTGACCGCTTGGTCCAGCTGCACCTGCAAGCAACAAACCACCGCACGGTGGCAAAACAAGGCAACGGTCAGTAATGCTGACCAAATTATAACGATCCCGCCCCCAACTCGGGGCGGCGATGCTCCTTCCCTGCATTTCATTAGCATAAGCGAGCAGTAAGCACATATAGCCATTTCATCACAGACGTTGGCTCGCACGGCCACACGCCCCGTGCTCTCAGGGCACATTCTCGGTGAACCGGTCGATGTCACGTCAATTAAAGCCATAGACATTCCGGACTCACCACCGCCACATGGACGGTCAAACCTATGAGCAATTTGTCTTCCTGGCCTGGGTCACGACAATTTAAGTCATTGACCGCCGAAGACCCTAATCTATGCCAACGGTAAGTGCCACGTGCCTTTAGGTCTCTTTAACCGAACGACATAGAACGGGTACGGTTCCATCTAACCCGTGCTCACATCGCAACGACAATTTAAGCCATTTGCGCGGGTCAAACTTCCGCCGAGTCCCATTTCCATCACAAGTCACATAACCCGGTTATGTTCAAGTTGGCTCTCAAGCCACCAAGTTGGCAAGATCTCGTATCCGCCCAGTTTTCCGGGTGCACCTTTGGGTTAGTCCCCAAGGCTCCCTGCTGCAATCTACCGCGTAGAAAACCCGAAAAACAACCAATATCACGGAGTCTTCTCCGGCATTATGCAATGCAACATCACCGATCCAGACCAACATGTCCGGGTAGGCTTCACACATCATGCCTATGTCCGTTCTCGCTTACGGACTCTAAACAACGGGGACTTCACATATCTACCCGAAGGAACGCCTCCAACTCTCCGCAAACTCGCGAGAGCGGGCTTCCTATGCTAAGAAAGAGAGCTACTCATGCTCAAGATGAGGATCGTTACCCTAGCGTTCCTCTTTGGCGCCATTGAAAAGTAATCAGATGAAAAACACCGCACTAGCTTTGCCTCTGTGGATGCGGAGTCGGCTTGCGATTCGGAGCTTCGAAGCTCCTCCAATGGCGAGATCTAGCTCCTTCTTCCTCCCTTGGCTCTCCTCTCTCTCTAAGGCTTTAGAAAGAGAACACTTAAGAAAAAGTGAGGGTTTTGAAAGCCCAAATCCGGGTATATCCTTTCAGGAACAACCCCCAGCCGTTGGATCTCAAAATAAGGAAACGAACGGCTTTGATTCGGGACTGAAATGCCCAATCTGGACCGAACACGGCCTGGCACACGCCCGTGTCCAGGGCCGTGTGCCTCATTCACCGTCAAAATCGAATCACCTGGAACCTTACACGGGTATCGAACACGCCCGTGTTCGAGCTGACACGCCCGTGTTCCACCTGACACGGCCGTGTGGCCGGCCGTGTGCCCCATCATTTTTCCCCAAAATCAACCCGAGCACTGCACGGGTTCTAGGACACGCCCGTGTCCTTACCCGTGTCACCTCAACACGCCTGGACCCCAGGCCGTGTACACGGTCTCGACACTCGACGTTTCGTCGAGTGAAGATCGTCGACCTGATGACACGGCCTTGGACACGCCCGTATCCTAGGCTGTGTGCCTTGTCTCAACGCATCGTCGAGCAAATCTCGTCGACTCCCCGGGATGATCGTCGAGACAGGTCGACACGCCCTGCGACACGCCCGTGTCGTAGGCCGTGTGCCATGTCTCGACCCTTCGTCGAACGCAGAGTGTCGACTTCGCGGCTAAGTGTCGACACGGGTCGACACGCCCTGCGACACGCCCGTGTCGCAGGCCGTGTGCCCAGTCTCGACACAATGTCGAGACCAAAGTGTCGACTTCCCGTCTTAGTGTCGACACAGGCTTGACACGCCCTGGGACACGCCCGTGTCCCAGGCCGTGTGCCTGCAGCCAGAACCCAAACTGGCCCAAAACGCCCCCCCTTTGCTGCTTTGAGTTTCGGGGCGTTACAAATAGTTCTCCAGAATATGTCTCTACAATTATGTCTCTATCATTTGCCTCAATAAAATCATCTGCGTCAACTAATATGGCTGCAACCCGTGATGCTGTTGGAAGGGAGTATTGACGCTCTATTGAAGGCATTTCTTTAATCAGAAGTCTGCATTGGTGGAGATCTGAGTGTCTTGCTAATTGCCGTAAGGTCTGGACAAATGGATTTACCGCATCCAGTAAGCTGAAGATTTTTTCAAGTGTCTGTAGAGCGAGGCCTGGACTCTCATTCAACCTATTTTCCATTTCGTTCTCTGTATCGTAAATGAACATTTGCAAAAAAACATGGTCTACTACCGTATTCTGGTAAAAGAGAGCCAATTCTATGATATATTGCACCGTGTGCTCTAAAAGTGTAGATACCCTGATTGAATGCCGGCATACTTTCGTCAAATGTCACTCCCATTGAGGTGAAGGAAAATACATGGTTGTATGAACGTATATTCTGTCTGAAATTACGTCCTACTGTAGTTTGTGATGTAAACAGTTCTAAAAGCTCGAGTGGTACTGGAATATCTGGTACATCTACCAATCCTCCTTTGCAACATAGTGTCGTGGACTCATTGTGAAAAAGTTTAGCATGACAATGACGGCAAGTTGTAGGTGAACAGAGAGGTACTGGAGGCACATTTATTGCCAGATAGCAGTTTCTTGCACTCAAATGGCGAGTTGATCCTTGATTAGGCACATTTCCTGTGTGAAAGTAATTAGATTTTAGTGACAGTAAGTGGTATTAATGTTCTTACTTGTAATATTTATTTGCTTGTGTGTCGATAGAGTTCTACCGTGTATTGTGTTTTGATCATCCTCAAGTTGCATTTTTTCATCAATGTCTGTTATGATTGCAACGTCATTTTGGATTTCGGATGTGGCAGGGTTGCGTTGTCGAGCACGGCGATTTTCCTGTTGTCGGGCATTAATTGCTTCTCATCGGTGTTGAGTTGATGTGTATATTGGTGGCCTTCCTCTGGGTCGTGCTTGTCGTGGTGCCGCAGTGGTTGTTTCTCGCGCAATTGGTGGTCTCCCTCTCCGCCGCATTGCTCTAGGTTGTAAGGAGGTTGCATTATCGACATAAAGGTCACTTTCTGTTTTTTTTATTATGACCGACATTAGAACCAGCACAATTCTAATTATATTGCAATAAGTTTTTGTTTGTATGTTTGAGTAAAGATGAACAATGTAATACCATATGTAATTGTTGTTAAAATTGGAGTTGAGGGTTCCGCAACGGCTGTTTCATTTGAAGTTGGTGTTGCATTGTTCTCTGAGTTATGATTGCCTTGATTGGTGGTGATGGCAGTTGTCTCGATTGTCCCATCTTCCACCGCTGGTTCATGTTCTGTAATGTAGTGTAGCGACCGATGTTGATGTTCGCTTGCGTTGATGTCATTGTTTTGATTCATTGTTGACACGTTGAAGGACTTTTGAAATCAAGAATCAACAAAGAGATGTTATATATTTAATGATTTACAAAAATCAAGAATCAATAAAGAAATAAAAGTGACTATTATAAACATTTTTATCTCAAGCATGATCAGACCCAATGTTATATACTTTGGCTAATCTAAAAATAGCATTAAAAAATATTACTTTGGTTGTTATAAACATTTTTATCTCAAGCAGTCGTGCACGGGGGACCCTGTGGCAATGCAGCGGAGAGGGCGACAACTTTGGTTCGGGGCGGCTACATTGGTCGTGGGCGACTACATTGGTTGGGGCGGCAACATTGGTCGGGGGCAGCGACAATGGTCGGAGGCAGCGACATTTGTCGGAGGCAGCGACATTGGTCGGGGGCGGCGACATTGGTCGGGGGCGGCGACATTGGTCGGGGGCGGCGACATTGGTCTTAGGAGGCGACATTTGTCGTAGGCTGCGACACTGGACGTGGGCGGCTACATTGAATGTGGGCGGCTACATTGGACTTGAGTGGCGACATCGGATGTGAGGGCGAGCATGGACGCAGGGAGCAGAATGTTACACCATCCTTATATTTGAGTGTGCTTATATAATAAAGATTAACAAAGCATAACATAGTGATTAACTGCATATGATTAAAAAAATGACAAATATTTGGAAGAAATGAATCAATCTGTCAAAAAGGCTTTAAATTTTTGCAAATGAGTTTGCAAATATGTTATGCGGAGAGTATGCAAGTGAGAACAAAGATACTTCTTTACATTTTTGACATAACAGATTTCTTCATAACATATCCATAAATGAAGAAGATTGTTGCAAACAGATTGGTTGATCGTTATCCATATATAAATGTACCTTTGTGTGCTTCAATTTTTGAGTTAGCCATGTAAAAAATACACCTTTGTTTGCTTCATTTAACAATATTTTTTGTAACCTCTGTGTGCACTTTTGGTGCACCTCAGTTCTAAATAAGTGAAGCAAAATGCACCTCTGTGTACACTTCTGTGCAAACAGATTCAAAAAACTTATTAGTGATAGTTTCAGATTTCAAAATTTGTTTAAGAAAGTGAAGCAAACCGATTTTTTATAGAGGCTTACACAACCTCTGAAATTATTTGATCAGTTACGCAGTTGTACAGAAGCTTAGACGACCTCTGAAAAACATACTTATTATCAAAATATTTGATGTTTAAGGCTTAACTGAGAAATTATTTGATGTTTAAGGACTCTGAAAAACATACTGATTATGCAATATCAGTATGGTTTAACATATGATAAGATAATTTGATTATATGGAATAACTTTGCTAGTATAACAATATCTTGGTCTCTGAACCTCTAAAATAAATGGTAGAACCTCTGAACCTTTGAAATAATTTGATTATAATGGGTAGAACCTCTTCAATATCTTGGAGATTTGGTTATATGACCATATATAACAATATCTTGGAGATTTGATTACAATCTAGATTATATTTGCTCTGAAGGTGTTTGTGTAATATTTTTGCTTTTATGAGTAGTGAAATTTTGTCAAATTCTACTATTTAAAGATAGAAATCAAGTTCCAAAATGTTGTTTTGCTTAGTTGCAACAATCTGGATTGTTGCCTTTAATATATTGGGAGTGCTCATACCGAAGCCTTAAACCCGAAGAAAACCCAACATTATCTGCTTGGTTTTGAGTGGATTGAGGTACGTGGTTCTTAATCTTTTGATGCATTCTCTTTTTCTACTGGATTTCAAGCCATTTTTATTTGTATTTGTCCCTTTATATAGTTTCATGCTTTTAAAAAGTGTTCTTTTTTCTAAACGTTGATCAAAACCATGCTAGAAACAAAAAACTGTATCTCCTAATTGGCATCAATAAACTATAGAAGCTTTCTATAAGTTGATTATTTGTTCTTAAAACAGTGTTTGAGAAATTAATATTTAATGTTTTAAGAAATTGTGAGAAATGCATATATCTATCAGAAAAACCCAAAACCTCATCATCAATCTGTATGGGAAAACCTCATCATGAGAAAAACCGAAAACCTCATCATCAGAAAAACGAAGATCGGCGGTATTTCTACATGTGGAAGAAATGAGAGGAAGGGAGGAAGCAACGCTTACCAAGAGGCGAAGATTGTCAGTGACTGGGGTTATCGCCGGTGCTTGGGGCTCTTCCGAGGGAGATCTAGTGTTGAGGACGGTGGGGTTTCTCCTTCGCCGTCTGGAAGAAGGAGTTCCGCCGTCAGTAGGACGACGGTAAGAAGGAGTTCCGCCGTCAGTAGGATCGTTAGACGCCGATCTTCTGGGCTTGAGGCCGGAGAGAAATGGAGAGGTCGGAGAAGAACGACGTGAAGTGCGACACCAAGAGAAATGGCGCGAAGTCGGGAAGGAGTTCCGCCGCCAGTAGGATCGTTAGTCGAAGATCTTCGCTGCTTGATGCCGGAGAGAAATGGAGAGGAAGGAGAAGAACGGCGTGAAGTGCGGGAATGGTGCTCCGCCGTCAGTAGGATCGTCAGTCGACGATCTTCGCTGCTTGATGCCGGAGGGAAATGGAGAGGAAGGAGAAGAACAACGTGAAGTGCGGGAATGGTGCGGGAATGGTTTTTGATGCAGAGGAAGGTGTTCCGTCGTGCCTGCGAAGGAGGAAGGAGTGCGGGTGCAGCGGGATTAGGGTTATTTCTATGTTTTATAAGGCATTCGTTCAGATCGGTGGACAGGATTATTTAACAATGTTGAATCAATGGTTGACAGATTTTGAAGTATTTATGAACTCACGCTATTTGCAGGCCTTGATATATCTTTTTAAGATAGTATATATATATATATATATATATATATATATATATATATATATATATATATATATATATATATATATATATATATATATATATATATATATATATACTAGTACCCGACATGGGGCTCCGCCCCTATGACTACGCGCCATAGTACCCAGCCCGTGACGACGCGCTTTGCCCGCACATGGCTGCGCCCACCCTGCGGTGTGCTGCGCCCACCCAATGCCCGACACGGGGCTCCTCCCCTATGACTACGCGCCACAGTACCCGGCCCGTGACGGAGGGCTGCGCCCGCCGAGGGCTGCGCCCGCCGAGGAGCACCGCTTATATTTAAATATTCAAAAAACCTCCTTATATTTAAATATTATTATAATATTTATGTAATATTTAAAAAATATTATAATAATATTTATAATAATATTTATATAATAATATTTAAAATATTATAATATAATATTTAAAAAAAACCTGCTTAGGCGAGATTAAATCCCGCCTAAGCAGGCGGGATTAAATCCCGCGTAAGTTAGGCGGGATTTAATCCCGCCTGCTTAGGCGGGATTAATCCCGCGTAATTAATCACGCCTGGGATTTAATCCCAGGCGGGATTTAGTCCCACACTGCTAGATTATTTTGGCTTTTCGCGTATATATGGGTTTGCGCCTTTGTATTTCTGCTTGCGGGTCCGAAACTGGTGGGTTGGTTTGTTTGTTAGGCTGGCGGGTGGGTCTGCGCTTTGCGGGCACCAAACATTTACGGCGGGCGGGCGGGCTTGGCTTTTCAGCTTAATTTTGGACTGGGCTGATGGGTTGTTGGGTGCCCTATAAAATATGTAGATTTGAGAGGCCTTATATAGGTTTAGGAGACCTAAGAAAAAATATGAACGGCCCTGATTCGTTGTTGTGATCAACGGCTACGATCAAATGTTTGGTTTATATTGAACGGTCGTGATCTGATTCCGATACTTCTTTATAAGAGATAAAGATAAAGATACATTAAGTTTATCATTTGGGTAAATGAGTTTGGAAAGGGAGATAACTTCTTCTGTAGTTGTATATGGAAAATCATGCTCATGATGCCCTACATGTTTTTCATTTTCAAACTAATAATTTTTTATTCAAAGGAGGAATTATTCGAGTGCGCTAATTGTGTTAACAAAAATCTTGGTCATTTCATCATAATAAATCATCAAATAAAGTCATTAGGCATCTCACATCACGTGAAATGTGTTAGAAGTGATTATTATAGAGAAAATAAAAAAAAATTGGGTGAAGAAGAAGCTTCAGAAATCGACATGTGAGTGATTTAGTTGCTTATTTTCCCTTAAAGGGGTGAATGCAGCTAATGTGGATGAATGGAGGCATGGGGTGCTTTGTGGGTTGCAAAAGCATGATCAAGTTCATTTAGGCTTTGTTTGGTTTGGTGTTTTGCTGTCTCCGTTTTGAGCAAACGCCGCCAGACCAGGCAAACAAAAGGTCGGTGGCGATGTTTGATCCGTTTGCACCCACAACAAGGAGGAAACGGCCCCGATCCGCTCTGTTTCGACACCTACCTCCCACCCTCTGGTTCCAAAGTGAAGTTTCGACACACCGGATGCTCCCACCACCGCCGAACCAAATATAGCCTTAAAAGCACATGCATTTACTGAAAGATATGGTACCTAAACACCTAGAGGGGGGGGGGGGGGGTGAATAGGTGACCTAATCCTTTTCTAACTTTACTGGCAGCAAACAGTTTATTATCACAGATTTTTAACTTTTGCACAGCAATCACAAAGTATTCACAGCATACACAGCACAATCACAGCACAACACAGTGGTTTATAGTGGTTCCCCAAGATGTGGGTACATCCACTTTCCCCCTTCGCCTATCTAGCAGTGTACTAGATTCAGCCAAACTCCTCCACTGTCTCAGAACCCAAATTGGTTCCTACACCTCAAGCCCAAAGCCTTACAACTCAGCTTTATCCCAAAGCCTACACTCAGCCAATCAAGGCCTACACTCAGCCAACCAAGGCCTACACTCAGAGATCTCAATCTCCTACACTCAGGCTCTCAAGCCCTACCCTCAGCCTTTATAATTATAGGCTTACAAATCACTCAGATCCAATGGATCCTACAAGATAAAAATGTTTTACAAATATTGACTCTACAACTCAGAAATAAAAGAGGGGAGTTGAGAGTTTCTTTATGAGTTCTTGGAAGAACTCAGCTGGATCCAATCTGACTTAGCTTTCTTCAAAGCTTCTTGAGTAGAACTGAATAAGACTGAATCCTCCTGCAGTTGTTCCTTGAACTCTGCCACTTAAGATCCAGAATGTATCTGAATCCTTCTTCTCAGCCTAGTTCCAGAGGCTGATTTCTTGGATGGAGCCCTCTCTCTCCAACTTCTTAGATCTGCACTTGGACTGCAAGATCTTCTTGATTTGATAACTTGTTCTTCAACAATGTGATCCACTTGATCAACAATCTGAATCACTGAACAACTCTTCAATTCTGAACCACAGTTTCTGTAAACTGTAGGTGCCTATTTATAGGCCTTCTTCATGGTAACCGGCTGGTCCGGTCCATAACTGACTTCTGATATCTCTGACAGGTGCTGTAGACCGGCTGGAACGGCATCTGTCAAATCATCCAGTCATTTCTTGAAAATCTCTAACTGTCTGATAGTGTCGAGACTTTCTGTCTTTAAGTGTCGACACTTATAGTCCAAGTGTCGACACATGCTGTGTAAGTGTCGACACAAGTCTACAAGGTGTCGACACAACTTCTTGTATGTCTCGACACAGATTCTTCTTCATGTGTCGACACTGAAATTGAGTGTCGACACAAGTACTTGTTCTTCTAGCTTTTGCTAAATTCTTCTAAGTGTCGACACATCTCCTTTGTGTCGACACAACTTCTTGTGTTGTATCTGTTAAGTGTCGACACTGCTTCTTGGTGTCGACACATAGTCTTCTATGTTGATTCTTGCTGAGTGTCGACACAGCTCCTTGTGTCGACACTTGATTCTTCTGTTGAGACTTCAGCTGAGTGTCGACACATTCCTTTAGTGTCGACACTTGTACTTAGAATATTTTGGAAATAATTCTGTTCTTTGCTAAGTGTCGACACAGCTCCTTGTGTCGACACTTTCTTCAAGTGTTGAGTCTTCAGCTGTGTGTCGACACATTGTTCTGGGTGTCGACACATACTTCAAATGCTGACTCTTCTGTTGAGTGTCGACACATTGTGCTGGGTGTCGACACTTACTTCAAGTGCTGACTCTTCTGCTTAGTGTTGACACATTGTGTTGAGTGTCGACACATGTACTTAGTCTCTGCAGACTTTTGCTGAGTGTCGACACAACTCCAAGTGTCGACACTTTCTGGTGTAGACACAGCTTAACTGGGTGTCGACACAGCTCCTTGTGTCGACACATTCTGTCTGCACTTTTCTTCACTGATTGTCGACACAGCTCCAAGTGTCGACACTTTCTGTCTGATGTCGACTCTGCATCCAGGTGTCGACACAATGACTCCAAGTGTCGACACTGCTTGTCTGGGTGTCGACACAAGTCTTCTTAAGTGTCGACACTTTCCCTCTGGGTGTCGATACATGGACTTAGAAACTTTTTGCTTCAGTCCAGTGATTTCTTAACCTGCACAAGTAAACTCAACATACATCAAATACATTATGATGTATATCATTGAGTTGGGTGAGGCTTCTTCAAATCAGGTACATTTGACCAATGTACCCAACAATCTCCCCCTATTTGGAGAAGTCATAACCCTTAGTCAATGATATACACCATTCATAATTAAAGATTACAAAATGATGTAAAGCAGATTATTTACAGTAGGGTAAACATAAACATGTAATAATTCACACATGTATACACATTCATCATTTCAGAACAAGAAATAGACACATTCACAGAACAATCATGAAATATATTTATCATATATTGTTCTAACATTTTTCTAATACACCTTCAATGGTTTACAAAAATGTTTTACATTTAAAAGATTACAAAATAATCTTCAAGTAATTTCTTAATCTATTTCTGGTCTGGTTCTTTGATAACTATGCCTTTGCCAGGTTGGACTTGAGCTTTGACAGTGGCTTCAGCAGTTTCAGCAACAACAGGCTTCTTGCCTTTTAGATCTTTCTGTTTGAGTGCTTCTGCCTTGATCTTCTGCCTCTCAAAGTAGTGATATGGCTTGGGGAAGTACTTGCTAGGCTCCACTGCAGTAGGAGGTAGCTTTCCCATCTTAGCCTTCCTTCTGAATTGAACAATGGCCTCTTGTCTTATTTCATGTTTTCTCCATTCAGCTTCAGAGAACCATTTGTTCCTGTCATGTGTATTGTCCTTGGTAGCTTTCCAGGCAGTTAAAATTATATTCCTAGAGGTAGGGCTCCACTGTTCAAAATCTGGCTTTTGTTCTGCTTGTTCCCTAAACCTCTTCTTGGACAACCTTGTCTCTTCCTCTTTCTGTAGAGCCTCTTGCATAGCTTCAGATATAGGTTGAACAACCTTGTCAATGTGGACATTGTCCTTGCCCTCAAGTGGGCTATACATTGTGCTCACATCTGCTTGAATCATTTCAAAATCTGGAGGTGGATAAATGACCTGAGCTACTTCTGGTTGCTCACCTCCAAAATAGGCAGGGTTAATGCCTGATTCAGCAACTTCTTGGTCATCACACAGAGGAGGGTATCCAAGTGTAGCCCTGATTGAATTTGATATCCATTTGGCATGCTCAGAACTTGCCTTGACTAACACTCTCTCCCCCTTTATGACTTCTCTGGCCATGTGATCTCTGACATCATCCTTTTGAAATCTGATCTGTGCATCCAAGTATCTGATTCCTTCTTTAAAGTAAGGTTTAAGCTTTGTAAGTTGTTCAGATATAGATTTCTGAGAGGCTTGGATAGCAGTCTTGACAGCAGTAATTTCCTCTTGAAAGACTTTATCAAATTTAGCTTTAGCAGCATCAGTAGATGTAGAAGGTTCATCAGCCTTGTTCTTCAATGCAGTGACTATAGCATTATGGGATTCAGTCAAATTGTCATTCATTCTTAATTGATTTTCAAGAACATATCCTTGTTTCAATGCTATATCATCTACCTGTGCCTTGATCTTCTCTTGGTGTGTTGCCAAATACACCACTGCATTCCCACCCTTGTGGAAGCAGTCTGTCATCTCCTTCTTGTTGAGATTCATCTCAAACCTTATAGACTTTATTTCCTGGGCCAGATCAAATTGAAGTGATTTCTGCCCTTCATCTACATACTTCTCTATTGCCTGCCTTTGCTCATCCAATTTTATCTGTAGGGCAATCATTAAAGCACTATAATCAGCAGTTGGAGCTTGCTGAACTATAGGTTGTGGGGCAATGGATTGCAAAGCCTTCTTATAACTCTGGTTTCTCCTCTTGAAGACATAGAGTTTCTTCTTCTTGGCCCTAGCACTCTCCTCATCTTCAGATGCAGAAGTGCTGACAATATCAACCCTGTCCTTAGGGCTTTGAGGCTTCTCAGTTTGCACATCAGGTGCTTTCTCAGTTTCCAGCCTAATAGGCTCTTCCAGATCTTATACTTGCTCCCCCTCAGCAGCAGCAGTCTCTTCTTCAGCAGCATCAATTTCTTTGTCAAAATCTGCTTGATCCAGATTTAGGAACAAGTCTTCCATTGTGAATTCTTGTGATGAAGGAGCTGGAGAAGTTCTTGGTTCTTCAACCACAGGATCAGGAATTACTTCAACAGCAGATGTGTCCTCTCTAACAACATCTGGAACTTGACTAGGCAGCTGTGTTTGCTGAGGAACATCAGACAAATCAGCATCTTCTATAAGATATTCTAAAGTTTTTAGGTCAGTGAGTACCTCTTGGATGATGATGGTGGCTTGCTCACTGTCCAGAGTAGAGGGTTCTTCTACTACTAGAGGCTCCCCCTGGCTTTGATCCCTGGGGATGGGGCTAGCTGGAGGCAGCTCCCCCTGGATCTCTGCATCAGCTGGAGGAGCAGTAGTCTTTTCAGCAGGCTCTCCCTCATGATCATCTGGAGTGAAGAAAACCTGTTCTTCACTATCAGAATCACTAGTGGACTCTTGTACCACTTGTACAGTCTTTCTCTTCTTCTTTGGAGGAATTTCTTTTTCAGATACTGGCTTCTCAGGGGTTGACAGTTCCTTGGACAACACCCTGTCCCATCTAGAAAAGATCCTTAGATCCATCTTCCTCATATGATTTATCTTGCTGCCTGCAGCAGTATTCATTACCTCTGGTATGGTACCAGCTAGGTAGAGACTAATGATCCTGCCCAGATTGGGCTTCTTCAAGCTCTCCTTGATCTTGTCAAAAACCACTATTGACCAGTCTGTTTTCAGAGTGAATATGATTCTAGTCATAATTCCAAACATATAGGCAGACACTCTGTCATGCCCTCCAGGTTTGCTGAGTAAGATCTTCCCTACAATTTCAGACATGAACTTTCCTTGATTATTCATGCCTTTCCTGTTGAAAACAGATCCTATCTTCATCTTTGGATCAAGTCCACACCAGGTAAGAGCTTCCCTGGTCTTTGAAGCAGTCACCTCTTCTTCATCTTGAGTTCTTGGTAGCTGGAGCACCTTCCTCAGATTTTTAGGTGAAACCTTGACCTTAGTTCCATGAACTCTGGATTTGATTCTGTATCCAGAGTCATCTACTGCAGCTCCATTAAGGAATTCAAGCACTTCCTTCTTCCATATCTTAGTTGGTTCTGAAACTAAGTATTCCAATCCAGAATCGGCGACTAGGGTTACTACCGCCTTGATTTCCGCATCTGCATCGTCGAACGCGCCACGCACAAGCTCATAACCCTCATTAACGTTCTCCTCAAGCTTAGGAGCCATTAGAGTTTGTAGAATTTGTCTTTAGAAAAGAGAGGTGTCGACACAGTAGTTGTGGTCTCGAAACTTTGAAAGCGTGTCGACAAACAAAGACAGAACCCTATTTATACCTTTCTGATTTTGAAGATGAACAGGCGGGACAGCTAACTTAAAATGTGTCGACACTGGCAATAAGTGTCGACACTGACTTATAATGTCTCGATACATATGTGTCGACACAAGTTTAGTCAACAGATTTTATGTGTCGACACATGGTTATGTGTCGACACAACATAACTCGACATATTGTCGAGACTTTACTTAGAAAAATTCTGAGTAAAACTTAAGTGTCGACACCATATTGGATGTGTCGACACCTACTTGACATGTGTCGACACTAACATTCTGAAGTGTCGACACCACATTCCTAGATGTGTCGACACTTTTTTTCTGAAGTGTCGACACCACTATTCTGTGTCGACATAGACTTGTCTATGTGTCGACACCTTTTTACTTAGTCATTTTCAAATCTGTAAACTTACTCTAAGTTTATCATTCCTATTTCAATTTTGAATCTATTGAACTTAGCTTCTTCTAGTGGCTTAGTAAACATATCAGCTACTTGTTCATCTGTTTTAACATATTCTAATAAAATATCTTCTCTTTCTACATGCTCCCTAAGAAAATGATATTTAATCTCAATATGTTTTGTCCTACTATGGGATACAAGGTTATTAGCTATTGAAATAGCACTTGTAGAATCACAGAAAAGTGGAGTTCTACTTACCTGAAATCCATAGTCCTCTAGCTGATGTTGAATCCACAGAAGTTGAGCACAGCAACTTCATGCAGCCACATACTCTGACTCTGCTGTGGAGATAGCCACACTGGTTTGCTTCTTGCTACTCCATGAAATTAGTCTCCCACCTAGGAATTGACAGGTTCCAATAGTGCTCTTTCTATCCTCTTTGCATCCTGCAAAGTCTGCATCTGAATAACCTGTTAGATCAAAATCTCCATTCCTAGGGTACCAGAGGCCTAGATAGGGAGTGCCCTTTAGATATCTCAATATTCTTTTGACTGCAGTCAAATGAGACTCTTTAGGGCAGGCTTGATACCTTGCACAAACACATGTAGCATACATGATGTCTGGTCTACTAGCAGTCAAGTATAATAGGGAGCCAACTATCCCTCTATACAAGGTTTCATCTACAGGTTTCCCTGCATCATCCTTGCTAAGAGACATACTTGACCCCATAGGAGTCTTCATGGTACTGGATGAATCCATACCATACTTCCTTATGAGTTCTAGGGTGAACTTTGACTGACAAATGGACAAACCACTCTTAGTCTGTTTAACTTGGAGACCCAAGAAAAACTTCAGCTCTCCCATACTACTCATCTCAAACTGACCTTGCATAAGTTTTGCAAACTTTTTGCAAAGGCTGCTTTCAGTAGACCCAAATATAATGTCATCTACATATATTTGGACTAGTATGATTTTGCCTCTAGATTCCCTAAGGAATAGAGTCTTATCTATTTTCCCCCTTGAGAACTTGTTCTCAATGAGGAAACTAGATAGGGTTTCATACCAAGCCCTAGGGGCTTGCTTTAACCCATATAAAGCTTTCCTAAGTCTATAGACATAATGAGGTAGAGTTGGATCAACAAAACCTGAAGGCTGCTCCACATAGACTTCTTCTTTTAAATTACCATTTAGGAATGCTGACTTTACATCCATTTGGTATACCTTGAATCCTTGATAGGTTGCATATGCCAAGAACATCCTTATGGCTTCCAGTCTGGCTACTGGAGCAAAGGTTTGATCAAAGTCAATACCTTCTTCTTGTCTATATCCTTTAGCAACCAGTCTAGCCTTATTCTTAATGATGACCCCTTGTTCATCCATCTTATTCCTGTAGATCCACTTAGTTCCTATTACATTGTGGTCTTTAGGTTTAGGAACCAATTCCCAGACCTTGCACCTCTTGAACTGATTAAGCTCTTCTTGCATTGCTTCAGTCCATTGTGGATCTTGTATTGCTTCTTCAAACTTCTTAGGTTCAACTTGTGACAGAAAGCTGGAATAGATTGCAGCATTCTGATTTCTGCTCCTTGTTTGAACTCCTTGTCTTGGATCTCCAATAATCAGCTCTACTGGATGATCTCTAAGATGCCTGTGGGCTGGAGGCATCCTCACTTCTGGTTGAACCATTTCAGCATCTGCATCATGCTGTATTCCTTGGATTTCTTCAGCTATTGGCACATGTAGTTCTCCCCCTGGACAGTAGCTACTCTCCTCTCCTTACTGTCTTGCAGCAGGCACTTCTTCTATAGTAAGCTTGTCCATTTTCTTTGTCAAACCTGTGGGGCTGCATACATTGCTAGACAACTCATTATTAATAAGTTTAGTCTCATCAAAAACTACATGCACTGATTCTTCTACAACTTGTGTAGTCAAGTTATAGACTCTATAAGCCTTACTATTATTGCTGTACCCAACAAAAATTCCCTCTTGGGACTTGGCAGCAAACTTAGTTAAGTAAGACTTCCCATTGTTAAGTATGAAGCATTTGCAACCAAAGATCCTGAAGTAGGATAGGTTTGGTTTCCTGCCTTTCACAACTTCATAGGGGGTCTTGTTTAGCCCTTTAGTGATGGTAGCCCTATTTATAACATGGCATGCAGTGTTAACTGCTTCAGCCCAGAAATACTCAGGCAGTGATGTATCACTTAGTAGGGTTCTACCAGCCTCTATCAAGGTCCTATTCTTCCTCTCAGCAATGCCATTTTGCTGAGGTGTTCTAGGTGAAGAGAATTCTTGAAATAACCCAAAGTCTTCACATAGTTTTGTCATGCTTTCAGACTGAAACTCAGTACCATGGTCACTTCTAATTTTGACCACAGTACTATTTAGTTCATTCTGAATTTGCTTGACAAAGCTGTAGAAGACACTAGGTGTTTCAGATTTCTGTCTTAAGAAGAACACCTAGGAAAACCTTGAGTAGTCATCTACAACTACAAGGGTATAGACCTTCCTACCTAAGCTGTGAACAGGCATTGGACCAAAGAGATCCAAATGCAAGAGATACAAACACCTCACAACATCTTTGTTTTCTATGCTTTTAAAGGTGGATTTAGTCTGCTTGCCCTTTTGACAAGCTGAGCAAATACCATCTTTGACACACTTAACTTGAGGACCATTCCTCACTAACTCTTTGCTAAAGAGTTTGCTAATAGTCTTGTAGTTAAGATGGGCTAGCCTCTTGTGCCATTTGACACAATGAGAGACTGTCTCATCAGCTACAAGACAAACTGGAGAACCATTGTTCTCAATCATAATGTCTAGGCAGTAGACATTCCTCTTCCTATAACCTGTCAAAATGATCTCTTGATCACTTGACCTCTTGATATGACAACCATTTTTAACAAATGAGATGTCATACCCTACATCACTTAATTGACTTATACTTATTAGGTTGTGTTTCAACCCTTTAACATAAGCCACTTGAGTAATGGTAACCAAGTTTGTAGAAATGTTACCAAACCCTTTGATGATTCCTTTTTCAGAACCACCAAAGGTTACTTTTGGACCATCTTTTACTGGAATGTAGTCCTTTAGTAATCTTCTTGTTCCAGTCATGTGTCTGGAACATCCACTGTCCAAGTACCATGTTGGGGTGTGGCCACTTGGACTTACCTGCAAAACAGATTAATTGACCTTAGAACCCAAAGAATTCTTGGGTCCTTGGTATTTGTTAGTCTACAATCTGACAAAGCTCCCTGCAGGCTTTCCAACAAGTAGCTTGCTACTCACCTTGGCACTGGCATTGTGCCAACAGTCCACTGCAAAGTGGCCAATTTTGCCACAGCACCAACATTCAAACTTGTTGTACCTTTGCTTAGGTACAGCCTTTGCTGTATTATCTACAGCAGTCTTGTTGAATGCTGGGGCTTTGCCCTTGGACTTAGACTTGGACTGCTCAGTCCTTGCAGGTCTAATAAAGCCCAGTCCAGCCTTGCCTTTTTGATGAACAAATTCATCAATTAAAGGTAACACTGACTTAGGTTTAGAAAACCTAGCAACTAAGTCCTTTTCCTTCTGAAGATTGATCTCCAGACTCTTAATTTGATCATTCTTAAATGATATAGTACCCATCTGAATCACTGTTATGTGTTTCAGCCTAGCTATCTCATTCAACTTTTGATCAAACTGCTTCTCAAAATCTGTTGCACCAGTTTTAAGTTCAGCAATTTCCTTTGCCTGACTTTTGGCTAGGGATTTGCTTTTCTTGTAAGCTTGCAACAACACCTTATATTCATCTATAAGCTGATGAATATCATCATCAGACTCAGATACATTCTCATCACTTGATGAAGAAGAATCTGAATCTGAACTAGAACAAAAAACTGAATTTAAACTTGAACTTTGTACCTGACTGGGTCCTGGCTGCTCCAGGATTTTGGCACTCTCTGTCAAAGCCATTAGCCCTTGGCATTGACTGTCTTCTTGTTCATAAATAGACTCCATGATCTGCATGAATTCTTCCTCTTCTTCTCCAGCAAACAGGCCTATGTAGGCTTCAGCCTCAGACTCAGTTTCTGAAGAAGAAATGTCTGATAGAGTCTTCTCCTTCTTGGCAACAAAAGACTTCTCTTTCTTGCCTTTGAAGTGAGCCTTTTTCCTGTCACCAGTTTCCTTTCTCTTCTCTGGACAATCTGCAATAACATGGCCCTGTCTATTGCAGCAGTAGCACACTATCTTAGATCCAGTTGCCTTGCTTGACTTTGTCCTCTTCCTGTCTTTCTTTGAAGGCTTTTTCTCCTGATAAAAGACTTCCTTTCCCTTTGAAGAAGAAGGTCTTGACCTCCACTGTTTCTTCTTCAAGAATTTCTGAAAGTGCCTAGTGAAGGCAGCAAAGTCTTCATCACTTTCACTGCTCTCACTCTTTGTGCTGACTGACTCATCAGACTCTGAATCAACTACCTCTGGAGGTGGAGTTGATGACTTATTCCTGCACTTTTTGGGAACTTCAGTCTTGAAAGCAACTGATCTTTCCTTGTGTTCAATCCTTGTTGATTTCTCCTCCTCTTTCCTCACTGTCAATTGCATCTCATATGACAATAACTTGCCAAACAGTGTAGGAGGAGGAATTTCCCCCAACTTAGCCATTTCTCTTATGACACAGATCTTTGTGTCCCAATCTTTGGTTAGGGACCTTAAGAACTTATCATTTAGTTCATAGTTACTGAACTCTCTTCCATAAGACATGAGTTCATTAACTATTATGTAGAACTTCTTGTAGCACTCAGTTATGCTATCACCTTTACCTTGTCTAAAGCTCTCATACTCCTGATTTAGCAAGGATTTTCTATCTTGCCTGACTTCTTCAGATCCTTCCATATACACTATAAGAGTGTCCCACATCTCTTTAGCTGTCTTACAGTGTATAAGATTCTGAAATGTTGCATCATCTATGGTACTTACAATAATGTTTTGTGCCCTCTTGTCCATTGTAGCTAGGACAATCTCATCCTTAGTCATCTCAGAGAAATCCTTTGGAGTTCTCTGATTTGCATCCAAAACTGAAATCTTCATTGGCACATAAGGCCCTTCCTTTACTGTGATGTAGATTTTAGGGTCAGAGGCTTCCATAAATAGCCTTACCCTTTCTTTCCAGATCCCAAAGATCTCTTTCCTGCATATGGGTAATTTCATGGAACCCAATTCCTTGTGATTCTCAGAAGAACCCATGTTTCTTGATTTTCTTGAATTTCTTGAAACTGTGTTTTGTCTTACACTGAATCTGCCAAACAGGATCTCCTCAGACTGTTAGTCCTTATTTTGAGGAACCTGGCTCTGATACCACTTGAAAGATATGGTACCTAAATACCTAGAGGGGGGGGGGGGTGAATAGGTGACCTAATCCTTTTCTAACTTTACTGGCAGCAAACAATTTATTATCACAGATTTTTAACTTTTGCACAGCAATCACAAAGTATTCACAGCATACACAGCACAATCACAGCACAACACAATGGTTTATAGTGGTTCCCCAAGATGTGGGTACATCCACTTTCCCCCTTCGCCTATCTAGCAGTGTACTAGATTCAGCCAAACTCCTCCACTGTCTCAGAACCCAAATTGGTTCCTACACCTCAGGCCCAAAGCCTTACAACTCAGCTTTATCCCAAAGCCTACACTCAGCCAATCAAGGCCTACACTCAGCCAACCAAGGCCTACACTCAGAGATCTCAATCTCCTACACTCAGGCTCTCAAGCCCTACCCTCAGCCTTTATAATTATAGGCTTACAAATCACTCAGATCCAATGGATCCTACAAGATAAAAATGTTTTACAAATATTGACTCTACAACTCAGAAATAAAAGAGGGGAGTTGAGAGTTTCTTTATGAGTTCTTGGAAGAACTCAGCTGGATCCAATATGACTTAGCTTTCTTCAAAGCTTCTTGAGTAGAACTGAATAAGACTGAATCCTCCTGCAGTTGTTCCTTGAACTCTGCCACTTAAGATCCAGAATGTATCTGAATCCTTCTTCTCAGCCTAGTTCCAGAGGCTGATTTCTTGGATGGAGCCCTCTCTCTCCAACTTCTTAGATCTGCACTTGGACTGCAAGATCTTCTTGATTTGATAACTTGTTCTTCAACAATGCGATCCACTTGATCAACAATCTGAATCACTGAACAACTCTTCAATTCTGAACCACAGTTTCTGTAAACTGTAGGTGCCTATTTATAGGCCTTCTTCATGGTAACCGGCTGGTCCGGTCCATAACTGACTTCTGATATCTCTGACAGGTGCTGTAGACCGGCTGGAACGGCATCTGTCAAATCATCCAGTCATTTCTTGAAAATCTCTAACTGTCTGATAGTGTCGAGACTTTCTGTCTTTAAGTGTCGACACTTATAGTCCAAGTGTCGACACATGCTGTGTAAGTGTCGACACAAGTCTACAAGGTGTCGACACAACTTCTTGTATGTCTCGACACAGATTCTTCTTCATGTGTCGACACTGAAATTGAGTGTCGACACAAGTACTTGTTCTTCTAGCTTTTGCTAAATTCTTCTAAGTGTCGACACATCTCCTTTGTGTCGACACAACTTCTTGTGTTGTATCTGTTAAGTGTCGACACTGCTTCTTGGTGTCGACACATAGTCTTCTATGTTGATTCTTGCTGAGTGTCGACACAGCTCCTTGTGTCGACACTTGATTCTTCTGTTGAGACTTCAGCTGAGTGTCGACACATTCCTTTAGTGTCGACACTTGTACTTAGAATATTTTGGAAATAATTCTGTTTTTTGCTAAGTGTCGACACAGCTCCTTGTGTCGACACTTTTTTCAAGTGTTGAGTCTTCAGCTGTGTGTCGACACATTGTTCTGGGTGTCGACACATACTTCAAATGCTGACTCTTCTGTTGAGTGTCGACACATTGTGCTGGGTGTCGACACTTACTTCAAGTGCTGACTCTTCTGCTTAGTGTTGACACATTGTGTTGAGTGTCGACACATGTACTTAGTCTCTGCAGACTTTTGCTGAGTGTCGACACAACTCCAAGTGTCGACACTTTCTGGTGTAGACACAACTTAACTGGGTGTCGACACAGCTCCTTGTGTCGACACATTCTATCTGCACTTTTCTTCACTGAGTGTCGACACAGCTCCAAGTGTCGACACTTTCTGTCTGATGTCGACTCTGCATCCAGGTGTCGACACAATGACTCCAAGTGTCGACATTGCTTGTCTGGGTGTCGACACAAGTCTTCTTAAGTGTCGACACTTTCCCTCTGGGTGTCGACACATGGAATTAGAAACTTTTTGCTTCAGTCCAGTGATTTCTTAACCTGCACAAGTAAACTCAACATACATCAAATACATTATGATGTATATCATTGAGTTGGGTGAGGCTTCTTCAAATCAGGTACATTTGACCAATGTACCCAACATTTACGGGGAAGTTAGATGAATTGGATGAAAGCTAGAGAAGCAAATGTATAGTGTAGGTGTTGTTAAACCACCAAAAATCTTATAAGCCATGAAGATTAAAAATATTGGAAACACATCACTGATGAGTGTTAACCTAAATCCTGTGATGACATAGGAGAGCAGTCAAAAGAAGCTTGGACTACTTATCAAGTAGTTGTTCTCAGTGCTCGCCAATCTCTCGGGCGAACACTCTAGATTATTCGGGGATACCCCCTTGAAGCATGACAGTGTTCAGAATAGACTTTCAACAAGCGACCTTCAGATGGCTTCTCAGAATACAGTCAGGAGGCTCCAGTCTGGAGTACACGTAGACACTACAACCTAGCCTACATGGACTCTTCTTTTTTATTCTAGTTCAGGCAGTGTCACACGATTTCATGTGGTCTCTTCTTTAATATCTGCCGCTCGACTCTTCATGTACCTCGTGCGGGTGTGCATTTAATGACACAATTTATAAGGCATTAAAAGCCCGTGGGTTCGAGAACTGTCCACGCAGCCTACCCTCAAGTATAAAATGGGGACAAGAGGTGCTTGGTGAGGACATACAGACTTAGCCCAGAACTAGTCTAGTCGCTTGTATGGACACTAAGTCTAATCAAGATTTCTTTTTCTCTTCACGTTCGCTCAAATGTTATTGTAATCCTCCATTTCAATTAATCAAGAGGTCCGTTGCAAGAAGGGCATTCGCTACGGCGGATCAAATTGTTAGAAACCACGGTGGGGCCCATTTGAGGGGGCACGTGACATCCAGATCCGTGGCCGACTGCAGTCGTGGCAGAGCATCCCCAACCAAATCTCCTGGGCGCGTGTGGGACCCTCGTCGGGTACATGAACCCAGATCACGCGGAATAAATTCCCAGGTAGGTTGTTGGGAGCCGGGATCGAACCCGGGACCTCCCCTTTATCAGGCTACTATCTTAAGACCTGATACCCAACTGCAGTGCAGTGCAGTTGGGTATCAGGTCTTGAGATAGTAGCCTGATAAAGGGGAGGTCCCGGGTTCGATCCCGGCTCCCAACAACCTACCTGGGAATTTATTCCACGTGATCTGGGTTCATGTACCCGACGAGGGTCCCACACGCGCCCAGGAGATTTGGTTGGGGATGCTCTGCCACGACTGCAGTCGGCCACGGATCTGGATGTCACGTGCCCCCCTCAAATGGGCCCCACCGTGGTTTCTAACAAAAGATGGCCATCTTTTGTTAGAAACCAGGCCGGGGGGTCCCACATATTTTGGGTAAAGGCCCCGGTCCTGGCCGACTGCAGTCGAACGGCACAGCATCCCCAACCAAATCTCCCGGGGGTAAATGCCCGGGTAGGTTGTTGAGGCCCGGGGCTTGATCCCGGGACCTCCTTTATAAGAGGCGCCTTAGCCAACCTCTCATACCCAACTGTACTGCAGTGCAGTTGGGTATGAGAGGTTGGCTAAGGCGCCTCTTATAAAGGAGGTCCCGGGATCAAGCCCCGGGCCTCAACAACCTACCCGGGCATTTACCCCCGGGAGATTTGGTTGGGGATGCTGTGCCGTTCGACTGCAGTCGGCCAGGACCGGGGCCTTTACCCAAAATGTGTGGGACCCCCCAGCCTGGTTTCTAACAAAAGATGGCCATCTTTTGTTAGAAACCACGGTGGGGCCCATTTGAGGGGGGCACGTGACATCCAGATCCGTGGCCGACTGCAGTCGTGGCAGAGCATCCCCAACCAAATCTCCCGGGGGTAAATGCCCGGGTAGGTTGTTGAGGCCCGGGGCTTGATCCCGGGACCTCCTTTATAAGAGGCGCCTTAGCCAACCTCTCATACCCAACTACACTGCAAATATCCCCGCGGTCCTGTGGTTGGGGTTAGTCCCACATCGCCTGCAGCAGGCGATCCTTTGTGTTCATGTACCCCCGTCCCCCCTTACCATCACCTCGGGGTTTTGGGAAGATGTGTGGTGACGGGTGATTTCCACATGGTATCAGAGCCAGGTTGTCCTGCTGCGTGGGTGTTTTGAGATTATATTAGCCAGCAGGACACGTGTGTGTGGGACCGCATGTTTGGGCTTTCCCCATCGCGTTCCAGGTCTGGGTGTTGACCCCGGTGGGCCCCCTTGTGTGGCGTAATATCCCCGCGGTCCTGTGGTTGGGGTTAGTCCCACATCGCCTGCAGCAGGCGATCCTTTGTGTTCATGTACCCCCGTCCCCCCTTACCATCACCTCGGGGTTTTGGGAAGATGTGTGGTGACGGGTGATTTCCACACAAATCTGGTTTTCGCCGCTGCTAGTAGCACTTTCTTTTCTCTGTCTTACTATCCATGGGGACAATAACCAATCGCTTGTGGTCCACACTTTCCACTGCTGATCACCCTACCCAGGGATAGCGCACAGATAGTTTGTGATATTTTTTGGCACAAATAGAATTTTGCGTGGTGAGCGTGGAAACAAGTGATTTGAGAAATTGTCTTTGTCGTCTATAGTAGTAGTACTCCCCCTGCGACCTTCAAATCTCATCTAGCAGACGAATCCACTCTCATAGCATACAGAAAGATGCCAAAATGCGAGTATCCTGTCAGTTGAGCCTAATTCGACCGGCTGTTCAGCTTGGTCAATGAGTTAGTGACCAATTAGTGGGGAGGACATGCCACCAAGCACCCAGAAGAGCATGCGACTCCTACAAATTCGCCCCCAACCCAGGAGGATTTGGCCCATGTCCGCCTCCGACTCTTTTAAGAGGCTTCCTGACGTGGAAGGATTCTAGATTTTGAGGATCAGGTACCGGTCGAAGGGGCGGAGGTCTTCTCTATGTTTGTCCCCGGGATCGTCGGGAAGATCACTACTAATGGCTTCCGAGAGCCCCGTGTCACAACCCGCATTTTCTCCGCATTTAACGATATATCAGAGTAAGAGAAAACGTGCGTCATGATGCCACGTCAGCAGGGGATAACTGCAGATGCTCAGGCAAAACTCTAACTTAACACTTTTATGAAAGATCTATAAGTTATTAAGAGAAAAATCCAGTTAAAGTTTATGAGGTTAGTCGTATCCCTCTGCTCAGTGGCTCATCTAGTCCACGAGAAAAAGATCATTATACGCAGTGGAAAATACTTTATTTACAGTATTAGACGTCCGACATGAGTATAAATATCCCTAGAGGATATCTCACGGTATGCAAGACTCTAAATTTATAATAGATATGAAAGTAGCTTTTATGACCGTTAAATATAGTGATTTAGATTTCAAACAAGGCATGTATGAAATAATAATAATAATTTTTATATTTTAAAATATATAACATGCAACCTAGCATAAATCCTTCCCAGAGAGTAAGTACGACCAACAAAAAGGTAAACTAGCAGCTAGCAAAGTAGTCAACATTCCAAAAGAAAACTTTCAGTGAGCATCAACAACCTGACACAAACCCACTGAAAGTATGCATGTCTGAACTAAAATTGAAAACAACAAACTACCTCACGATAGTGAGGAAAACCACTACAACAACTGCAGTCCACAAGCTACCACCCAACACAGCTGCTCCACCGGCTATAACCCTGAACCCGAGGCATTCAAGAAAGAACATCTCAGCAAAAAATTACAAGTGACAATGAAAATAAACAGGTAATAAGCAGAAAAAAGCAAGAAAGGGTTTACCAAACCCGACTATAAGAAAAACTGAAACCACAGCTGACTAGGAAAATAGAAAAAAAGTAAAGTAAAAAAATTGCAATAATGGAGTTAAAAGAAATTTGCACCAACCGCGGAACGAAACCATGCTTCGACAAAATCTGCAAGGAAACACATGAAATAGTATAAACTAGTCTGTAAGAAGAAAATGAACATAAAACAGCTTGAAACCATGAATCATTAACACTTGGTAAAAACAATCGGGTCAGTATCGGTGACCAAAACGTCCAAACCCGAGCTACAAGACCCAAACATCTCACAAAAAGGCTCTGCGGCGGTGGCCACCTAGCCCAACACAACCAAACAGTCCACAAAACAGAGACAAAACAAACCACTAAGTGTAATGATTCACAAACCGGCGTCCAGTTGGTGGTCCTTTATCCACAACCAACCTTCCTAGCCTAAGAAAACATCATACCCAAACACCTTAAACCAAACCCAAGTCTAAACCCAAATAAACACCTTAACAAGCCCTAATTTTACTCTAAGGACCATACACGATGAATCAGGCACAAATCGGGGAAAAAAATAAGTCCACGGAGAAAGCGTCGAGTCAACACGACGCCACGTTGATTGCTTTCAACGAACTCAACTCCAAGCCGGATACTCAGTGAATATGCCTTCACTCAACACCATGTTGAGTTCTCTCAGCGCACTCAATGCCAATCCAGCGATACTCGACGAATTCATCGAGAATACTCGACGAATTTGACTTAGGCTCAAGATCACTTAACGCTCTCATTGTCAAGCCTAGTCCACTCAATGCCACGCCTTATACTCGACGAGCTTGATGCCAAACTAGCCTTACTCGATGAATTCGTCGAGAATACTCGGTGAATCTATCTTCACTCAACGCCACACCCGCCGATTCTCGATGAACGCGATGCTTAAATACTCGACGAAAATGACGTGATGAATCTAACCTTACTCGATGAATGATACATGACAAATTTGGACTTAAACTAATAAACCTATACTCGACGAAATTGATGTTACTCGACGAATTGCCACTTAGTCTGAATCCTTATATTCGACGAATTCCTGATGGTTTGCAAACCCTATAGTCGACGAAGCTTCCATCGTCTGTACACCACATTCAACAGATTCTTGGCCGAAACTTCTACTACTCTAAGGGTTCTTTCAAGACTAAGTTCAATACAACTACAACCTTCTACAAAGAATAAAGGAACAAAATGAAAAATAAGAAACAACTACAACGAGAAAATCGCCACTTACCTCAAGTCTTGGAAGAATCCACCTACTCCAACTCTCTACGGCAAGGATTGACCGCAAGAAGACCTAGGCAACGTTTCCTGAAACTTTTGGGGGAAGAAGGTGGTCAAAATCAAAAACCCTAACACACAAAAATCAGAGAAATGGGGAAAGCTTACCACGAACGCGTAGCTCTGGACAAGAGCTTTTCAAATCTCTAATCTATTGACAAAACCGACCACCGAATCGCTAGAAATCGCCGGCCAAAAGCAGACGGGAAACCAAACTCTTCTTCTCTCACGAAATTGATGATGACTCGATAGGGAAGACGATGAATAGGGTTTTGACGCAACCCTTTATAGCCGATTATATATATATAAATAGTTATAATATTATATTACAATTAACAATAAATAACTCCAAAATGACCCGAATTCAAACTTATTGGGAATCTTATGATAATCGCACCATAGCTAAATACCAACGCTACGAAACCAATGGAGAAGTCGAAATCAAAATCTGACAAACCAAACCCAGGAAAAACGCAACCTGATGGCCCGCGAACAGACTCTTATTGTGGTTGGTTCGATGAGTCGATTGTCACGGGCTTGCTAAGGTAGACAAGTGAGCCTATCGCAAGTAGTACTCGATATTCGGGAGAATACCAAGGTCGTATTGTTCTCGGGGTCGGGTTGATTATTCTTACTCATCCAGGAGGACTATTATTTTACTGAAAGTAAGGCAGAGATTTTAATTAGCTAAAGAAAAGAAAGTGCGAAAACGATTTATAAAAATTCGATGAAGGGTTAACGCTCGGCATCGAATCGGATTAAGACTAAAATGACTTTTAATAATAATTGAACTTAGTTTTCAAATTAATAAAAGACAACTTGGCCGTGGAGATTCCACAGATATGAGCTCACCTAGCTATAGGGATATCGCTCACCTGAACGCTAAGACTATTCGACCGAACGTTAGTCCGACGAAGGATTCCTCTTAACGCCCGCTTTACGCTAAGAACCCCGCTATTGGGTGGGGAACCCAATCCGGAAGAATTACACGTGTCCTCTTTCGAGGGTATGCACACAACTCTCTTTACCCTGGGATGATCTGTCCATACGCACGGCCTCTCGGCTTGCTAGTGTATGGATAACGGAAATAGGGCCCACAGATCGATTTGTGCTCCTACGCGTCGTTAACCCGGGGTAAACCTTAAGTCCTAAAATTAAAGTGAAAATTAAGAACTTTAATTATTTCAAATCATTTTTAATGTCCCAATGCTCTTCGATGCCGAGGCTAATAACGATTAGCCACACATCGGTATGGGGACGGCTTTATAATTTGATGAGGCGCGAGTTCGTAATTAAACGCTAAATGATTATAAAATCGAAGAAGACATGAAAATAACAAACATTTAGAAAACAGAAAAGTTAGCTAAAAAGAGAACTCACAGACACTTCAAATTATAAATAAACAAAAAAAAACTAAGTTACAAAACAAGAAAAATTACAAGTCTTACTCAAACGAGTAGGCGGGAAATAAGGGCGCGCCATTTAACTCTTAACGAGTAGGCGGAAAAGAAAAAAAGGAAAATTGCAAGTCCTACTCAAACGAGTAGACTGGAAATAAAAGCACGCCATTTAACTCTTAACGAGTGGACGGAAATAAATGCGCACACACACACACACTCTACGCGAATTAAAAGAAAGCAATAAAACTATCTCCTACACACAACACACTCTACATAATTGAAGAAAGCGATAAAGGAAAGCATGAAAATTTATCTCCTACACACACACTCTATATAATTTGAAGAAAGCAATAAAAGAAAGCATAAAAATTTATCTCCTACACACACACACTCTACATGAAAATTAAAAAGAACAAAATGAAAACCTAACTCATACGCTCACACACACAAACTAAAAACAAAATGAAAGTTACCTAAAAATTAAAACAACTACTTTTTATACTTAGGTTTTACCAAAAACACATAAAAAACAAATAAAAATTAAAAGAACAAAAAGTTTTTCAAAACTAAGCAAAAACCAAAGTTCTTTAAAAATTAAAATTACAAGTTTTTCATTCTTATGAGTTCATAAAAGTGATAAAAAAGGTGAAATGAAATTTAAAAGAACAAAAAGGTTTTACAATCCTAAAAAAAAACTAAGTAAAAAAAAGAACAAAATCACTTTTAAAATCTCTTTTACAAATACATAAGAATGAAAACATTAAACTCTAAGAAAAGGACATGGTGAAAAAGAGAAAAGCTTAGCATACCACATTTAATTTGGAAATAAAAATCTACTACAAAAACTAACATGAAGACTAGTTAAAAACATGAATAATGAGCGTGTTACACTCATATACACAAACACACTTTTCATAAAAGAGAAGAACAAAGATGAACAAAGAGATAAAATGAGGAAGAAAGTGAGCACACAAGTTCATTCCAAAGCCATTTAAGAAGAGAAAAACAAACATATTTTATTGATGAAAATAAACTATTACAAAGCTAATACAAAGTTAATACAAAAATAAAGAGAAAGGAGGAGAAAGTTCTCCTTACATGGCAAAGGAATCCACGGATGCACCCCAGAAAACACACAAAATTTGGCTCAAAAAGTGAACCATTGGCCCTTACAGAAATGGGCAATTTATAGGAAAAAAAATCCAAGTACACGCCCGCCGACACGAGCGTGTCGGGGGGAGGGGGGGGGGTGCGTGTCAGCACTGTGCGTGATGTGTTCCAGCGATTTGACGGCATAGTTGAATTCGGGCTGGACACGTGTCAGTCACGCCCCAGGTCACGGGCGTGATGCTGGGTGTGTCGGGGAGGTAGAACTGGGCGCAGGTTACATTGAAATGTCGCCGCGTGGGACTTGTCGGCCAGGTGGAGGAGTACACGTGTCGGTCACGCCCGTGTATCTGTTTACACGGGGCGTGTCGGGTTGCTCGACGATCGTCGAGAGCGGAACGTCGAGCTGGAGTGTCACGGCCACGGTCATGGGGCGTGTCAAATGACATGGGCGTGACCCCAGGCATGACTAACTTTTCTCTTCAAAAGTAGCGGCTTTCCACGGGTTTGACGTGTCACGCCTTGGTCACGGGTGTGACAGAAAATACACGTCATGATGCGACGCCATGCAGGGGACAACTATAAGCGCTCAGGTAGCTCCGTCTCTTCATTTATTTTCATAAAAGACATATATATTATGTTGAAGAACATGATTTAAGTTTAAAGTTTCAAAGATCGTGTCCCTTGGTTTAGTGGATCAACAAATGCACAGGTAAGAAAATATATACGCATCAGAAAAATACATAAATCATTTCATTTTATCCTATATGAGCATGAGGACTCAGCTAACATTCTAATGATATGCAATTTCTAAATTTAGTTCAAGTAGGAAATGAGTTTTTAAGATCTTAAAAATGGGGTAATATTTAGTTGAAATAATTGTTATGAGTATGAGTAAAAGTGTAGATTTTTTAATACAAATAAAATAACTAATATGCCTTATAACATTAAACCTTCTTAGAGAGCAATGCATCATCGGCCAAATAGTAGTAGTAGCAGAAAAAGGAAATAAACAATCTAACACATAAAGAATCTATGTTATGAGTGCTAATAATCTGACACAAACCCATAGCTCCAATAGTAAAAGTCTGAGCTACACTACAAAGTAAAAAACAACAAACTACCTCTCAACTAATGAGAGGAAAGGAAAACGACCACTAAAGCGCGAGGGAAATAAACTCAGTCAGCTTTATCTGCTATATGTCTGAACATGAAGCATTCAAAAGAAAATAATGCCTCAACATAAAAGGCGCAAAAGGCGACTCAGACAGAGTTTAAAAGTGTTGGGAATTGTGCCCTACAATGTTCATCAGGATTTGAAGTGGCATCACCAATCATGCTAAGAGGCATAATGTATTTGATCTGTGCTTTAGTTCATGCATGCAGGTAGTCCATGATTGGATAAGTGAAGAAAAATGAGTTGGGCAGTAAACTCAATTTTCATCGAACTCAGCTCAGAGTTCGTCGAACTCATCTCGCTTATCGTCGAGCTCAACTCAGCATAAGCTTAAGAACTCAGGATACAAAATTCGTCGAACTCAGCTCGAAGTTCGTCGAGCTCAGGTTAGAGTTCATCGAGCTCAGCCCAACGCTTGTCAAGCTAAAGCAAGAAAAAAATTCACTAAGGCAAACAACACTGAGACCGCTGAGAAAATCAAAGTTCGTCGAGCTCAGTTTGCGGTTCATTAAGCTCAGCTCAAAGCTTGTCAATCTAAAGCCAGAAAATCTATCTAAGGAAAAAGCGCTGAGACCACTGAGAAGAAGGCATTGAGATAGCTGAGATAGCTGGGAAGATAGCGTTGAGACAGCTGAAGACAACTGAGAAGATAGCGTTGAGACCGCTGAGATAGCTGAGACAGCTGAGAAGATGGCGTTGAGATAGCTGAGACAATAAAGACAAAATTAGGTGGAAATTTTCTAAGTCCAGAAGTGTTGTGTGAAGTAAGTTCACTCAACGCTTCTAATAATGCAGGAAGCGCTGAGACAGTTAAGAGGTAAACAGCTGAGAACAAATCTAGCTGGATTTTTTCTAAGTCCAGAAGCGTTGAGTGAAGCAGGTTCACTCAACACTTCTAATGAAGAAGGAAGCGCTGAGACAATTAAAAGTAAAAAACCGTTGAGACCGCTGAGACAAAAGCTAGTCTCAGCTGATAATGAAAAAACCCTGAGACCGTTGAGAATGATAAAGGCTAGTCCTCATCTATTATCCTAATGAAAAAATGCTGAGACAACTGATAATGACAAAGGCTAGTCCTCATCTATTATCCTAATGTTTTTGCTAAGTGTTTTCTTTGATAGCCTTTAGTTACCTTTCCTCTGTTTTGGATTTGATCATGTTTATGTCAAGTTTCGAGACAAAACCTTTTTTTAGGGTGGGGGTGGCTATAACGCCCCCGTTTTTTTGGTGTTTATTTTAATTCTCGTAGTGACGTATTTTTCACGTCAGGGAGTTATGTTGACGCTAGTTATCGGGTGTCATTTGTTGGAGAATGGGTTTGTGTTGGATCCCTTGTAAGATTTGGGCTAGGTTCACTATCTTAGGATCATATGACCCACAATGTATAGCCAGGGTCATGGTTGTGTCCTAGAGTCTATGCCAAGTCCTTAGAAGCAAGACTGCATGGACCAGCTATCAACAAGACTGCCAGAGACTTAAGACTTAGAGTTTTTCTAAAGACCAAGTAAAATGAGTTCGACGTTCGTCAAACTCAGGTCAACGATAGTCGTGCTCAGCTCGACTATCTTAGAGTAAATTCTCTGAGCTGAGCTCGACGAACTTGGTACTCAGGTCGACGAACTTTGGACATTATACTTCAACACTTCAAGATCAGAAAATATCTCTTTATTCTAAGTCCAGAGTCAGACTTTGGTCGACGAACTTGATTCTCAACTCGACGAACTGTGACCACAATAGCTAGAGTTATCCAGCAGCAGTTAAGTGGTCCTCAGGTCGACGAAACCAATTCTTAGTTCGACGAATTTTGGATACTTCACTTCAACACTTTCTTCCAGAAGCATCTGAAATTATTCCAAGTCCAGAATCATCTCCAGTCGACGAAGTTACAATCTCAGCTCGACAAACTTGAGACATAGAATAAGCAAGTCTGGATAATGCAGTTTTCTGCTTTAGCTCGACGATCTTGGAGCTCAGCTCGACGAACAGAAGTCATCTGGTCGACGAACTCAACAACTCAGCTCGACGAACTGTGGACTCAGCTCGACGATTTTTGCTATCAGTTCGACGAATCCAGACTTAGTCATTTTTCCATCCTTTTGTCCCCATTCCACTGCAATAATTCCTGAGTAATTAATGCTCAAATATTCTCTGGAATATAACCGTTAGACAGAGCATTGATTAAGGTCTTCTCCAGGATTATTGCCTGTCATTTTTCCATGGGACAATTGGGGAAATAATTCAATGCCATTTATTCTCAAGGCCATCAGCATTGATTGCATAAGATTTCAAAATTTCAAAAGACAGGCAAAAAGACAGACAGATAGAACAAGATACAAAATACAAAAAATAGTCAGTCTGGAACAAGAGATTCATTGCTGTCTGTCAATATAGAATTCTGATATAACAAGAAGACATATTCCTGAAGATCATCAGCTATCTGAAGAAGAAGAACACCTAATCAAAATCAAGAGTCTTCTGTCTTCAACACTCCAGGATACTTCAAAGAACAACTACATCACCATCTGTCAAAGAAGTTCCTGAACAGCTGCTAATCAAGGCTGCATATTGAAGGCCTACTCACCCTGTGTAAAGCTTCCCAGCCTGAACCCTTTTACATCTCAGGGGGAGCTTTGACAACATCACTGAATCCACATAGTCTTCTCATTGTGATTGAGAAAAGAAGACTTTCATCACTCTCTCATCCTCACCTTTGTACATGGTTTTAATTCCCTTCAAAATTATTATGGTTCACAAATCTCCTTCCAAAAGACTTGAAGTTTGGTTTTTGAGCACCTGATCAAAAGCTCATTGGTGTCAGGCACCTAATTAAAAATCTATGTGGATTCCTACCAGGGTGGTAGAAGACTGGATGTACCCAAATTTAGGGGAACCACTATAAATTCTTGCATTGTTTGGATTGCTCATTTCATTAGTTTTTTGTGTTGTGGCTGTTTGTTAGGATTACTGTTTTAATTTTATTCCTGCACTAGATTAAATTCAGAAGAAAATTTTGTAAACTCTAAATACTTTATTCACCCCACCCCCCTCTAGAGTATTCCTGATCTAACAGCTCACTTTCAATTGGTATCAAAGCAGGTTCCTTTGGTTGTACAAGCTAACCCTTTAACCAAAGATCCTTTGTTAGATCTAAATTTTATTTTTATTTCCATTTAGATTTATATACACGACTATGGCACAAAACAAGGACTATGCAAGCACTAGACCTCCAGTTTGCAACCTAAATAAGTTTGCCATCTGGAAGGCAAAAATCAAATTGTACATGAACTCTATTGATGAAGATATCTATAATTCCATCTTGACAGATCCTCCTCAAGCTACTGCATCAACCTCTACAGCAATATCTTCAAGCACAAATGCAGTTCCACCACCTGAGTGGACTGAGGCTCAGAAGAAGGACAAGGTTGCTGATGCCAAGGCAATGAATATACTGGCACAGACTATATCAGATGAGATCTTCCAAAAGGTTGTTGAATGCACTTCAGCCAAAGCAATCTAGGATTCACTCAACCAAATTGTTGCTGGCTCAGCAGATGAGAGGAAAGATAGAAGATTAAACCTCATCACACAATATGAAAACTTCAAAAAGGATGAAGCAGAAACAGTTGAAGTGATGTACAATAGGCTTAGCTCCATCATCAGTGAGCTAAGGACCTTAGATAAAGAAATCACCTTGACTGAAGTAAATGACAAGATCCTTATGTGCTTCCCAAGCTCATGGGATTCTAGGATTTGGCCTATCAAGGAGGCCAGAAGCCTAAATGAGATATCCACTGAATCTCTATTAAGCAAACTAAAGTCCTATGAACATCTGATTAAATCCAGGGAGGCAGCTGACCAAAGAACACCCCCTCCAGCAATAAAAGAGCATATCATTGCTTTCAAGGCAGTTGAAGAGACAGAAACTCCCTCAACAAATGAAGAACTCATGAGTCTTTTTGCCAAAAGATTCTATAAGCTGGCAAGAAAAGATTTCAGGAGGAAGTCATAAAGGTAGGATGACAAGCCTAGATATGATAAGACACCAACCAAAGAAATTTTGTGTTTTGGATGCAGGAAGCCTGGACACTTCATCTCTGAGTGTCCAGAGAATCAGAAGAAAGAAAAGAGAAGAGAGAAAGATACCAGGAGACAGCACAACAGCAGACCTTCTTCCTGCAAATACAAGAAGAAGGAGAAGGGCTTTGTGGCTGAAACCTGGAGTGAGACTGAAGAACAATCAACATCTTCCAGCTCCAGTGAAGATGAGGAAGAGGCAAGGGCCAAATAGGGTTTGCCTCATGGCAATTGATGCTTCCAGGAGCCATTCAGAAGAAGAGGATTCAGACAATGAAGCAGCCTCAGATTCTGAAGCTGACAAGGTATTGTCTTCTTTTGATTACAGTTCTGATTCATTTAAATTTGAATTTAAAACAATGTGTATAGACTTGATTAATTCAAAAAAGGAGATTAAAACTCTTAGGGAGAAACTAGGAATTTTAGAAAATGTAAACTCAGAAAATAATAAATTAAAAGATGAAGTGTGTTTAGCTATTGAATAAATAATAATGTCAAAAACTGAGCTTTGTGAGGCTAAACAACTTGAGGAAACTCTTAATGGAAGAAGCCTCAAGCTGATGGACATCATAAGCACTGTAAATGCCAGACTTAATGGCAAGTTAGGCTTGGGTGCTTCATCAAGTTTGCCCCTCATCCTCAAGAAAAATATTTTGACAACCCCAATAAAATTTCTCTCTCCTAAGGGGAAAGAAAAATTAAATAATAAACAAACAATGAAAAATATTCCCATATCAATAGGTCATAAAACCAAAAATCAGAAAACCTTAAGTAAAAATAAGGTTTAGCAGAATTCGTCGAACTTAGATCGACAAAATGCAGCTAGTTCGTCTAACCCAGATCGATGAACTCTGAACGAAAACTATAGCTATAATTATTCGTCTAAATGCGATCGACGAACTCCGTATGGTTCGTCGAGCAGAGGTCGACGAACGTGAGGCACAGAAAATGAATATGTTCATTCTTTGGACAGAGATCAACGATCTCAACCCAATTCGTCGAACTCTGGTCAACGAACTCATAGAAAATCGTCGAACCCAGAAAGACTTAACCAAAACTTTAATTATAACAGAAACTTAAATAATTTCAGGAAAGCTTTTAATCCACTAGCTGATTGGGTCATACCACCTAGGAGATATCACCCTATAGGATATAAATCCCAACCAGAATATTGTGTTTTTTCCAGCTTTTCATTCCAGCAAAACAAAGGACCCGAGGTAACCTGGGTCAAGAATAATTAGTTGTTTTCACTGCAGGTGAAGAGCTATTCAGGAGTGAATCAACCTTGGTACCTGGACAGTGGGTGATTCAAACATATAACAGGCAGCAAGGACAATCTAACTAATTATAAGTCCAAGCCAGGACCAAAGGTTATCTTTGAGGATTCCAAATGTGGCCAGTCAGAAGGCTATGGAGCAGTGAAGATTGGAGTTGTCACATTTAAGAAGGTAATATATGTCAGAGGACACAAGCATAACCTCATATCCATAAGTCAGTTATGTGATGAAGGTTATCAGGTACATTTCAATTCATCTTCTTGTACTATTGCTAATAAAGAAAACCAAACAGTTTTAATTGGAAATAGACAAGGCAACATATATTTAGTTGATTTTCTATCTGACACTTCTGATATCTGCTTACTTAATATAACTAGTAATCAGAATGATTTATGACATAAAAGGTTAGGTCATGTAAACCTGAAAAACATTGCTAGGCTATCTAAAGACAACCTTATTAGAGGTCAACCTTCTGGTCCATACAAGAAGGAAGGTCTCTACAGGGCTTGTCAACTAGGCAAGCAAACTAAATCTAGTTTCAAATCTGTAAATAAAATTGATTTGCCTAGTATTTTGTATTTGCTACATATGGATCTCTTTGGACCCATTACTATACAAAGCCTATGAGGGAAATCCTACACCTTGGTTATTGTGGATGACTTCTCCAGGTTCACTTGGATATCCTTTCTGAGATCTAAGTCAGATACCTTTAAGGTTCGTACAGATTTTCTCAGGACCATACAGATTGAGTTCTCTACTCATGTTGCATTGATCAGAAGTGATCATGACACAGAGTTTGAGTCTCTTCTTATGCATGAGTTCTGTGAGAAGGAAGGTATCAAGCATTGCTACTCAGCTCCTAGAACTCCTCAACAAAATGGGTAGCTGAAAGGAAAAATAGGACACTCATTGAAGCTATAGGTACATTGCTTGCAGATGCTTACATGCCCCTAACCTTTTGGGCAGAGGCTGTGAGCACAGCGAATTATGCCCTGAACAGGAGTTTAATTCATAAACTAAAGCATAGGACTCCCTATGAATTACTTAAAGGGAAGAAACCTAAAGTCAACTATTTTAAAGTATTTGGATGTATTTGTTATATTCACAACAACAACAAAAGATACATTAGAAAGTTTGAGTGTAAGGCTGAAGAGGGAATTTTTCTAGGATATTCTCAAGTAAGCAAAGCCTATAGGGTTTTTAATAAATCATCATTAAAGATTGAAGAGTCCATTTATGTTTCTTTTGATTAAACTAACATGTCTTGCAAGGAAAAAGAGATTTCTACCAATAGCCCTTTGCAGGTACCTCACTTGTGTGAGAATTTGGATGGACTAAACCTTACCCAAGAGGTTCCAACATATCCTTCTCCACAAGTCATTGAAGAAAGTGAAGATGAAGGCACTGAAGGACTTGACCTTACTCCAACAACAACACAATTCCACAAGAGGAATTAATCCAAGATGTTGTTGCACAACCAACTCCACCCACTGATTTAGTCACACTTAGGGATCCCCCCAGATCTCAAGTGATTGGAGACATATCAGCAGGTGTATAGACAAGGCATCAACTCAATCAAGATGTGATGCATGCCTGTTTTCTCTCTCAGGTTGAACCTCTATCCATCCATGATACTGAGCAAGATTCTCACTAGATCATTGCAATACAGGAGGAATTAAACAAATTTGAGAGATGTAGAGTTTGGGATTTAGTTCCAAGACCCCAAGACTATCCAGTCATTGGAACCAAATGGGTATACAGAAACAAACTGGATGCCCAAGGAGTGATTGTAAGGAACAAGGCTACTCTTGTTGCTCAAGGTTATAGGCAAGAGGAAGGGATTGACTATGACCAAACATTTGAACAAGTTGCAAGGTTGGAGGCCATCGGAATTTTTCTAGCCTATGCAACATACAAAAAATTCAAGGTATATCAGATGGATGTGAAGAGTGCATTCCTCAACGGAGTACTTAAAGAAGAGGTTTATGTTGAACAACCTCCAGGTTTTGTCTCTCCAACTCACCCTTATCATGTTTTCAAATTGCATAAAGCTCTTTATGGTCTCAAGGAAGCTCCAAGAGCTTGGTATGAGACCCTAGCTAGCTTTTTGATAGAGCATAAATTCATTAGAGGCATAGTAGATAGAACACTTTTCACTAGACATCACAAGGATCAAATATTATTAGTGCAAATATATGTGAATGACATCATATTTGGGTCTACTGATTCCAAATTATGCAAGAGGTTCTCTGACCTCATGCATTCAAAATTTGAAATGAGTAGCATGGGTGAGCTTTCCTACTTCTTTGGTCTCCAAGTGAAGCAGTTGCTTGATGGCATCTTCATATCTCAAGCTAAGTATGCTAAAAAGCTCATAAAGAAGTTTGGGATGGCTGATGCTTCAGCAAAGAAAACACCCATGGCTATAAATGTTGTAGTAGACTCTGATGCACATAAGAAACCTGTGGATCAGAAATTATATAGGGGCATTGTTGGGTCCCTACTATATCTTACAGCAAGCAGGCCTAATATTATGTTTGATACCTGCCTTTGTGCTAGGTTGCAAGTGAACCTAAAAGAATCTCATCTAATTTTCTTAAAAGGGATTTTGAGATATATAAAGAGTTGTCCTAGTCTAGGCTTATGGTATCCAGCTGAGTCAGAATTTGATTTAACTGGATTTTCAGATGCTGACTTTACTGGATGCAAGGTTGATAGGAAAAGCACCTTAGGGACTTGTCAGTTCCTTGGTATGAGGTTGGTATCCTGGTTTTGTAAGAAACAGTCATCTGTGTCTACCTCAACTGCTGAGGCTGAGTATATTGCAGCTGGCAGTTGTTGTTCCCAAATGTTGTGGATTCAAAATCAATTACTAGACTATGGTCTCAACTTAAATGATTCAACTCTCTTTTGTGATAACACAAGTGCTATAGCAATAACATAAAATTCAGTCCATCACAGTAGGACTAAGCATATAGACATTAGACATCATTTCATTAGAGAGTGTGTGGACAAAAACAAAATTAATCTTGTCTATATCTACACTAATTTACAAAGAACTGATATATTCACCAAACCTCTGGATGAGAGAAATCACTTATTATTTATAAATCAGCTTGGCATGATCAATGGAGAAGACTTAGTTTAGTTTTTGTCTGCACTCAACGAATTATTCAGGGTTCGTCGAACGGAGCTCGACGAACTAGGGAAAGTTCGGGAGATATTTGTCGAACGGAGGTCGACAAACTCTCCGAGAGTGAAGTTGTTTTCGTCGAACGGAGATCGACGAATCCACTTCAGAAAGTTTTCGTCGAACGGAGCTCGAAGAAATGTCTTCAACTCTTCTAGCTAAGCTCGACGAATTATTTCACTATCAATTATTTCGTCGAACTCAGGTCGAAGAATTTCTTATTTTTCGTGGAACGGAGTTTGTCGATTCATATTCTAGAAAATCTTATAACTAGGTTTTCTTCGACCTCCGTCCCGCGCTTTCTGTTCCCTTTGCACTTGATCGCCGTTTCTCTCTCTTTTGCAGGTGATTTCATGGCGATTCAAGCAGGAACCCTAGCCGCTATGAAGTTTGACACAGGATTTGATGTCGACTTCGACTCATTTCAACACTCGGATCCAATTTTTCTGAACATTCCGACTCTACTAGAAGAATAGAATTTGAAAAACCTGATGACCACAAGAATAAGGCTGCCTGGAACAGAAATTAGAGAATGGGTCTATACTTCATCTACATCAGAGGAAAATACCATGACAGGAACAATCGCGGGTAATGTCGTTTCTTTGACTCCCGCAGTTTTAACTGAAATTTTTGATTTGATAAATGGAGAAGAAGAACTGGATATAGATTCTGCAAAATATAATATGATGTTGAGTTTAATGGGTTATGCTGGAGATAACCCCAATAAGTTGTTGAAGAAACATTTATATGCAGAATACAAATTTCTGGCAGATATAGTGGGAAAGGTCTTGCTGGGCAAGCACACTGCCCATGACTACATCACCAGGCATCAATTCCGGGTCATGTGTGTAAGACCGCCCCTCCCGGATCTCAAAACACGACACGAAGGGGAAGTCTTATGCCCGAAACAGCCGTCTTACGGTAGCATCAGCACACAGGCTAACCTGTACCACAAGACACCTATTCCGCCTGCTCTAACAATATCAATAGTCACTCCAACCCAACCAAATATAATAAGCAAGAGAAGTCAAATCCACACTAAGTAATAATGTCCAAATACATCAATAAAGGAGAAGCTAAAACATGCTTCCACAATATATCAGAGTACAGCAAAACATTGCCCAAACGGGCTACATCAGAGTATCAAAATACTAACATCTGTAACCGACGGTATCGACGACACCGTCACTTCAGGCCCTATCGTCCTGGCCTGGCTGTCCTACTGCGTAGTCTGCGGCTGCTCTACCTGCGGCGTGACCTCCTAAAAAGGAAGACGTAGCAACCGTTAGTCGAAACGACTTAGTGGTTTCACATCCGCTCCGCCGACGACTCCTCGGCACCGGGCGGGGAAAAGGAATATGAGTACAGTATATAATATGTATGCAAGTAAAGGAAGTATAAGCAGGTAGCAGTAGTGTAAGAGTAACAATAACATGAACTAGCAAATATTTAAGAGCTACAACAAACTAACATGTATAAGTAACAGCAGGAAAGTTAATTAACTTATAAGAATGCCCATACAAACTTATAAGTTAAGGATCGGGTTACATAAAGGTAACTCATCGTATTAGAGTGCCCATACAAACTTATACGATGAGGGTCTTGTTGTGCAATGTTATGAAATGCTATGAATGCTCTGCAATGACTCACCCATGATCACACCCATGCAATTGCTATGTCGACACAGACTATAGTTCCCACTTTTCGAGCAGGTAGCTAACCTCTCGGGCATCAGTCGTCGTGGCCAGGCGGTGACAGTAGAACGGGCACTTCTACTACTAGGCGGGTATCCACACTACTTCACCTAGGCCTCCATACGCCTTAACGCTAAGAACACAACAGCGGAGCCCATGCGTACTATGGCCCAGCGGGGTCTTGGGTAGATGTGCACAAAGAACGCAGCCCGAACTGGCCTTGTATGACCCGGAATGGGACTCGGAAGTAAGCACGAGGACACAGCCCAACCCTTCACTTGGCACCAAAGGGGCCCCGGGACGTGAACACCGAGGACACAGCCCAACCGCCCAAAGTCTAACTGTCGACTCTCGTTGGTGTGACGACTGGCGAGCCTGTAGACCTACCACACTATCCTTAACCCAGGATTACAACACCGCGTGTTGACTCACACCACATGCAAATGCCACATCAACATAACAAGGAAGGGGCCTCGGAAGTAAGCACGAGGACACAGCCCAACCGTCCATCCATACCTCATCACAACTCAACCAAACAAGTGACGGTCAACACCGCACCTACATCCCTTCACAATACTACCCGTAGGGAGACGACGCTCTAAGTATTGGACTACTAAACTCAATTCATTAATCAAACATACTCATGGCCATGATTTATTCTTCTATATGACTCCCAAATGGTGACAACATAATATAACATGTTACGCATATAAAGATTTACAAATCTTTCCAAAAGTACTAACTTATTATGAACATGATGCGCAGGTAAAGATCCATCACACTCTCCATATGTTAACGACATATTATATATGATGCGCACAAATAACAATCTTTCAATTCTTATCAAGTCAATTCGTTTAAATAAGATTGCTTCACAATTTGATTATATGAAATCTAATTAACAAGCTTCGTCAATCATGCAACAAATGATTAATCATAAGGATTCATCCAAGCCACGTATCTTGCAATATTAATTCCACCGAATCCAAATCCACCTTATAAAAAGCCCAGAATTTAGGTGCAGATTGAATCTAAACAGCAGCTTCGACCGGAGATTCCCGAGGCTACAGGAGTCCGGTGAAGACGTGTAACCCCACGATGGAAAGGTCTTTTCGTGGTCCACAACTTTCGTATGCAGACCTTAACCCAGTTTTGAAATTATCCTATTTGAAATCGGACTTGAAGTCCGCTGCGTGCATAACACAATTTCTACATGCAGGATTTGTTTAACATCATTTTCGTTTAGACTTTCCCGTGGCTACAGACTTCGCCTGAAGTCGTGCAACAATTCGTTGGAAATATATTTTCAAGGGCTTCAACTTTCGTGTTTAGCCGAAAGCCCAGATCTGGCCATATCACACCTAAAAATGGCCAAAAGTTCGCTGCGCGCAGAATACAGATTCTGCACGCATCTTAAGGCGGAATGAACGGCATCGGTTCATCTTTCTCCTCAAGGTGATCTTCCCAAATCATTCCAGAATTTCCTCCACCCTTATTCACCCTCATGAGGCATTTGCTCTTCACGAAACCAACCCCCATCTCCATATAGAAGATCGGAGAGGTTGAAGACACCACTAACCAAGAGCACAAGCCCCGGATTGGCCTCACCCTAGAGAAAGCATCTTCTCACATGTCAAGACTGTTTTGAGTCGACGTCTCGCCTAAATATCTACAGATCTAGCACCAAGGGAGAGGGTAGGAAACTCACATCGATTCCAGCGGTTCCTCTATTTCCGGCCATGGATCTCGTAATTCTCCTTGGCGGCATCTTCTCCTTCACGGTGATGGCGGATTTTCTCCTGTAGAACTTGCTCCAGCAGTTTTCTCTCTTACCAGGAGTTCTCACAGGAAATAGGGAATGAAATGAGCATGAAAACGGCTAGGGTTTTCTCTCCCCCTTATATATGAAAAGTGAAACGGGTAGGGACACGGCCGTGTCCTTACCCGTGTCCTGCCTGGCGAAGCGACAACGACAGTTTCCATGTCGGTTCAATACTTGACACGGGTAGGGACACGCACGTGTCCCGACCCGTGTCCCGACCCGTGTCCACATGACACGGACGTGTTCACTGGCCGTGCCCTTCTTGGGATACATTTCGACGATCTCAACAGTTCGTCGATCTCGATCAAAATCGTCGACTGGAGCACACGGGTAGGGACAAGCCCGTGTCTCTACCCGAGTCATGTTAATTCGTCAAAGTCGACGCGCAGTTCGTCGATCTCGACACCTCTCGTCGAGTGTAACTCGACACACACGGGTAGGGACACGCCCGTGTCGCTACCCGTGTCACATGGTGTCGACACAGCTCATCAGTCTCGACACGCCCTGTCGAGTGTAACTCGACACACACGGGTAGGGACACGCCCGTGTTGCTACTAGTGTCACATGATGTCGACATAGCTCGCCGATCTCGACATGCCTCGTCGAGTTCAACTTGACGCACACGCACACGGGTAGGGACACGCCCGTGTCTCTACCCGTGTCTCATGCTTGTCTAATTTCTCCTCCTTTTCACATGTGTTGCCCTGTTGTCAGCACTCTCCATGAACCCTAGTCAGCTCTCCTGACTCAAAACACGCACGAGGGTCCTAGTGCGATTCGGGATGTTACAAATCCTATAAACAAAATAAAAGATTTCGTCCCCGAAATCAGGCTTAGGCTATGGGGAGAAAAGCATAACAGAAAATTTAACATATGCTTTTAAATAAAATTACCTTGAGCAAACAACTCCGGGTAGCATTGCTGCATCAAATCCAATGGCTCCCATGTGTACTCCTCCTTCCCATGGTTGGACCATAGCACCTTCACCAAGGGTACACTTTTGCAGCGCAAAGTTCTTGTCTTGCTATCAACAATCCGCACTGGCTCTAGTCGCACAGACCTATCTGACGCCACTGCACCATCAGTAGTGAGAATATATTGGTCGGGCCGCAATAGTGCTTTTCGAAGCGACGACACATGGAACACGTCGTGGAGATTCTCTAGTTCTGGTGGTAACTCCAACTGATAGGCCAACGGGCCAATCCTTTCTAGTATAGTATAAGGCCCAACATACCTTGGGCTGAGCTTTTTCACCCCAAGTACCCGCAACACTCCATGCATCGGTCGAATCTTGAGGAACACTTTATCGCCCACTTGGAACTCTACCATCCGGTGCTTTTTATTGTAATATTTCTCCTGCTAACTTTGAGCCTCCAACATGTGATCCCGTATCAATCTTACCGCCGCATTAGTATCATCTATATATTCATTTCCCAATGCCTTCGGATCTTCATCCTGCACCCAAGACAAGGGGGTCATGCACCTTCTTCCGTAAAGAGCTTCATGGGGCGTCATACCGATGCTCGTCTGATGGCTATTATTGTAGGAAAATTCCACCAGTGGAAAGAGCCTTTCCCACGGCTCTCCTCTGTCCAACATACACAATCTCAGCAGATCCTCCAATGTCCTAATGGTCCTTTCAGACTGCCCGTCCGTCTGAGGATGAAATGTGGTGCTGAAGGTAAGGCGTGAGCCCAAATATTCCTGTACCGCCTTCCACTCCTTGGAAGTAAACCGACCATCCCGATCCGAAACAATTGTCTTGGGCACGCCATGATACCGTACGAATTGCTCCACAAAACGGCGTACCAAAACATCCACTTGTGCTTCCTTCTTCATTGGAATGAACCGGGCCACCTTTGTCAGTCGATCAACAATAACCCACACTGAATCATTCCCGGAGCGGGAACGAGGTAGCCCATGGACAAAGTCCATGGAGATATCCTCGAACTTCCATTCGGGGATGGGCAACGACTGCAACAAACCACCGGGACTCCTGCATTCAGCCTTTACTCTTTGATAAGATTCGCAATGTGTAACATAGTAACGAACATCCTTCTTCATCCTGGCCAGCACATGGTCTTCCGTAAGCTGGCGTACATCTTGGCAATACCCGGGTGTACATAATATTGAGAGGAATGTGCCTCTCTCAAGATATCCTCCCGGATTTTGCCGCCCTTGGGAATATAGAGTCGGCCACGAAAATAAACGAGGCCGTCTTTTAGTGTGTACTCATCGGTGGTTCCATCTTCAATTGCCTTGATTGCCGGGGCCAAGGCCGCATCCATTCCTTGCTCCACCCAAATCCGGTCTCGAATATCACAAATTATGCGCATGCTTGCCAAAAATTCTGTATACTCTGCCGAAGGAGCCCTGAATATCAAGGTAACATCCATCTCTTCGATCATCCGTGCCAACTCCATGCTTATCAACCGAGACTCTGTGCTAGAGCCTGGCACTTTTCTACTCAACGCATCAGCCACCGAGTTCGCCTTTCCGGGGTGGTAGTTCATGGTAAACTCATAGTCGCATAGAAATTCCAACCACCGTCGTTGTCTCAGGTTCATCTCCTTCTGAGTGTGGACATACTTCAAGTTTTTGTGATCGGAAAAGATCTCGCAATGGACGCCATATAGATAATGCCTCCAGACCTTCAAAGCGAACACCACTGCTCCCAACTCCAAATCATGGAACGGGTAATTAATTTCATGTTTCTTTAACTCTCTTGAAGCATATGCGATCACGCGACCGGGCTGCATTAGTACCGCTCCCATCCCTTGATACGATGTGTCGGTGTAAACCTGAAATCCTTACTTCCCAGATGGAAGTACAAGGATGGGGGCGGAGGTAAGCCTATCCTTTACCTCTTGGAACACCGCTTCACATTGGGGAGTCCACTCAAATGGCACACCTTTCTTCGTCAATGAGGTAAGAGGAAGGGCAACCTTTGAAAATCCATTCACAAACTTGCGGTAGTACCCGGTAAGTCCAAGGAAACTCCTCACATCGGCCGCCGACTTCAAGGGAGACCACTCCTTCACGGCTCGCACCTTTGCTGGATCCACTGCTAATCCTGCCCCACTGATCACATGCCCCAAGAAAGCAACCTCCTTAAGCCAGAATTCACACTTGCTAAACTTGGCATACAAGGCGTGCTCCTTCAATTTCTTCAGCACCAAGGTTAGATGCTCCACATGCTCCTCCTCCGTCTTTGAGTAGACCAAGATGTCGTCTATAAAAATAATGACGAAGATGTCCAAATACGGTTCAAACACCTTGTTCATCAGGCTCATGAAGGCCGAAGGGGCATTTGTGAGCCCAAACGGCATTACCGTGAACTCATACAAACCATATCTTGAACTGAAGGCCGTTTTCTGGATGTCCCCTTCTTGTATCCTCAACTGATAGTATCCCGAGCGCAGGTCCAGCTTAGAAAACCAATGCGCTCCCACTAGTTGATCGAACAACTCGTCGATCTGAGGTAGCGGATAAGTGTTCCGCACCGTCAGCCGGTTGAGTTCCCGATAGTCTATACACAAGCGCAGGGTTCCATCCTTCTTCACAAACAATACAGGGGCTCCCCAGGGTGACGAACTGGGGCGAACGAACCCTGACTCCACCAATTCTTGCAATTGAACTCTAAACTCCGCGAGTTCCTTCGGGGCCATTCGGTAAGGGGCCTTGGATACAGGCTAGGCACCCGGTACTAGGTTAATCCGGAATTCGACTTCTCTATGAGGGGGTAACCCTGGTAGTTTCTCTGGGAACACCTCAGGGAAGTCCCGCACTACCCGAACACCTTTTACCTCCAATGCTACCTCCTTCAACTCAAACCAGATCATGAAGACCTCATCCCCTTTCATATGGGCCTTTACAGTCTGAACTGAAGATAAGAGCATACGGGGTGCGAAATTAATACCTTGGAAGATAATGTCGGTGTCCCCATGTCTCAAATAAATCTTCTTCTCCGCGCAGTCGATCCTCGCGAAGTGCCAATTCAACCACTCCATGCCCAAAATTATGTCGAACTCCGGCAGCTTCATGACCGTGGCAGGCATATCGAAATCCCTTCCTTCAATAAATATCTCAAACTCGCACTTGGCAGTAGCGATCATCTCCGAGCCGTCCGGGAGGCGCACTCGTCGTGCTATTCCAGAAAACTATTGTATGCCCTCCATATCTTTTATGAATTCCTCGGACACAAAGGAGTGTGAGCCACCGGTATCAAATCGAGTGTAGGCCGGTTTCTCACTAACCATTATGCCTAAGCATCAAAATTGTGAAGGCTCAAGCCAGATTCCTAGAAAAACTTAGGCAAACTAAGGACGAATGCTTAATTTCTTCCTCGTAGTCCTCGTCCTTGAGCTGGGCCCTGCTTCTATTACTCCTTCAGTGAGTCTCTTAACGCTTGTCTGAACACCCAAAAGACCCGCTTCCAACCACTTTACCATATCCATTATCTCCACCAAGCTCAAGTCTCCTATAAACAAAAGTGGTTGCCCTAGGAAATCTGCCATGTCTATTATCTCCGTTAGATTCAAAATCTGCTATAAACAAAAGTGCATGCCCAAGGGGATCTCGCAAGACTTTATGCCATAGTTTTACACACTTGGGGTCGTCCAAACTTGGAAGATCGACGTATAAAGGTATGTACCTAAGGTCAGGTTGGCTAAACTTAAGGTCAAAGTTGGACAAACTTAATGTGAATTACATATGGGCATACCACTGCTTCCGCTAAGTCAGATTGTCCCCAAGCTGACTAATCGAACGGGGGTGGCACCATTGTTGAATGACTTCTTAGTTGAGGATCGTGGCAAACTGATACCATTTGTAAGACCGCCCCCTCCCGGATCTCAAAACACGGCACGAAGGGGAAGTCTTATGCCCGAAACAGCTGCCTTACGGTAGCATCAACACACGGGCTAACCTGTACCACAAGACGCCTATTCCGCCGGCTCCAACAATATCAATAGTCATGCCAACCCAACCAAATATAATAAGCAAGAGAAGTCAAATCCACACTAAGTAATAATGTCCAAATACATCAATAAAGGAGAAGCTAAAACATGCTTCTACAATATATCAGAGTACAGCTATACATTGCCCAAACGGGCTACATCAGAGTATCAAAATACTAACATCCGTAACCGATGGTATCGACGGCACCGTCACTTCAGGCCCTATCGTCCTGGCCTGGCTGTCCTGCTGCGTAGTCTGTGGCTGCTCTACCTGCGGCGTGACCTCCTAAAAAGGAAGACGTAGCAACCGTTAGTCGAAACGACTAAGTGGTTTCACATCCGCTCCCCCGGCGACTCCTCGGCACCGGGCGGGGAAAAGGAACAAGAGTACAGTATATAATATGTATGCAAGTAAAGGAAGTACAAGCAGGTGGCAGTAATGTAAGAGTAACAATAACATGAGCTAGCAAATATTTAAGAGCTACAACAAACTAACATGTATAAGTAACAGCAGGAAAGTAACTTAACTTATAAGAATGCCCATACAAACTTATAAGTTAAGGATCTGGTTACATAAAGGTAACTCATCGTATAAGAGTGCCCATACAAACTTATACGATGAGGGTCTTGTTGTGCAATGTTATGAAATGCTATGAATGCTATGCAATGACTCACCCATAATCACACCCATGCAATTGCTATGTCGACACAGACTATAGTTCCCACTTTTCGAGCAGGTAGCTAACCTCTCAGGAATCAGCCACCGTGGCCAGGCGGTGACAGTAGAACGGGCACTTCTACTACTAGGCGGGTATAGAAGAAGAGAGTGGTTGAAGAGATCTAAAACCTAGAACACAAGTCCTAGCATGGCGAAACCTAGAAGACTTCTTCTCTCCATCAAGACTCTCTTGAGCCGATGTCTCTCCTAGGAAAATAACTATAGATCTAGCACCAAGGGAGAGGGTAGGAAACTCACATCGATTCCAGCAGTTCCTCCATTTCTGGCCATGGATCTCGTAATTCTCCTTGGCGGCATCTTCTCCTTCATGGTGATGGCAGATTTTCTCCTGTAGAACTTGCTCCAATAGTTTTCTCTCTCACCAGGAGTTCTCACAGGAAATAGGGAATGAAATGAGCATGAAAACGGCTAGGGTTTTCTCTCCCCCTTATATATGAAAAGTGACACGGGTAGGGACACGACCGTGTCCTTACCCGTGTCCTGCCTGGCGAAGTGGCAACGACAGTTTCCATGTCGGTTCAATACTTAACACGGGTAGGGACACGCCCGTGTCTCGACCCGTGTCCCGACCCGTGTCCACATGACACGGCCGTGTTCCCTGGCCGTGTCCTTCTCGGGATACATTTCGACGATCTCAACAGTTCGTCGATCTCGATCAAAATCGTCGACTGGAGCACACGGGTAGGGACACGCCCGTGTCTCTACCAGTGTCATGTTAATTCGTCGAAGTCGACGCGCAGTTCGTCGATTTCGACACCTCTCGTCGAGTGTATCTCGACACATATGGGTAGGGACACGCCCGTGTCGCTACCCGTGTCACATGGTGTCGATACAGCTCGTCAGTCTCGACACGCCCTGTCGAGTGTAACTCGACACACACGGGTAGGGACACGCCCGGGTCGCTACCCGTGTCACATGATGTCGACACAGCTCGCCGATCTCAACATGCCTCGTCGAGTTCAACTCGACGCACACGCACAAGGGTAGGGACACGCCTGTGTCTCTACCCGTGTCTCATGCTTGTCTAATTTCTCCTCCTTTTCACATGTGCTGCCCTATTGTCAACACTCTCCATGAACCCTAGTCAGCTCTCCTGACTCAAAACACGCACGAGGGGCCTGGTGCGATTCGGGACGTTACAATGTGTGAAGTGGTCAATAAGAAGAAAGTGGATTGGGCACAGATCATTTTTGATCTTATTAAGAAAAAGTGTTATAAGAAAGAAGTTTGCTTTGAAAGGATCCTGGAGATCTTCTTGAAGGAGAAGGTTGTTGAATCCCTGGTCTCACAGACCATATTCATTAATGCCAGCAAGAGGCTCACATGCACCTTCTTTGGCAGGTGGGAGAGGACCATAACTAAGCCATCTAAGGCTTCAACCTCTTCCACCCCAGCTTCTGAAAACACAAGGGCTGCTAGAGCCACTCCCCACCCTACTGAAGAGATCAGCCCCACACCTCCATCCCTTCCAGCAACTCAACACCAATCACCCTCCACAGTTCATACTCCCTCTCTTCAACCACATCCACAACTCCAACAAGTTCATATACCTACTACAGTTACATCTTCTGCCATCTCTCCACCCCTAGATCTTACCAACAACCCCTCATCTCCTACTCAGGAATACCATCAATCCACTCCACCTCAATCACCCCAATCCCCCAATGATTTATCAGCCCCAACACCACCATCATCTCCTCTTCCACCTCATCTATCCTACATTCCAACTTTTGATCTTCTGACTTCCCCCCTCAACTCTCCCTCCCCTCCAGATTCACACATGCTAGATGCTATCCCTCCATCATCTCCAACATCTACCATCCCTCCAAATGTCTCCACCCAACATTCTACTGATCCATCTGCTACTCTACCTCTGGATCCCTCCACCATCTCCTCTGTAATTACTCTCATCACTCCTCTACTCAAATCACTTATAGCAGAGGCCTTTATACCTCTTGCTACTTCTATCTCCACTCTTTCTGCTCAACTCTCTACCTTCACTGCTACCCCTCTCCATTTAGGGGCCTAGCTCCAGTTTTTACTGAAACTAGGCAGGGGGAGATGCTTGATGAAGAAACTGCAGCAGCTCCAACAGCAACAGCAGCAACAACAGTTCAAGCAGCAGCTCTAGCTCCAGCAGTGACAGAGGTGGCAACAGCAGCAGTAGTTGATACAGATTATACTGATATAGATTTAATTGATTTAATTCAATTCATTGATACTGACATGGACTTAGAAGAGTAAATACCAGAGGACATTATTACTGGTGCTGATTTCATCATTAATCCCACAGTAAATTTAGATAATTTGTTAAAGCATTTTGATATTGCATTGTTGAGATGTCCTGCAGTAGAGTATACTAAGCCATTCTTGGCTATTGTACCATATACTTCCCCAGTAAGTCCTCAAGTTGCAAAGCAACTTAGTGACAGTTTTGTTGTTCCTAAGACCATAGTCATTCCAGCTTCCCCAGCAATGTCTTATGCACCCAGTTATATCATGGATGACTCTCCAAAGCTAGATCTGGATGACTTGATCCTGGCTGATATTGAAGAAGAAGAAAAGCAGCTGCTGAAAGCACTATCAGAATTAGTTCTCCAGCTTCTCCCGTGGCTTCTCCTCCAGTTGCTGTTGAAGTTCTTGCTCAAGCTCCATTTCTACCTGAAAAGCCTATCATTTCTGTTGAGGCTCTAAAAGCTTTAAATGATTTATATGATAACCCTCAGAGATCTGATGATGATGATGAGGATGAGGATGATGATTCTGATGATGAGCCCAAGAGGAAGCCAGTTTCCAAGAAAAGAAAAGCTCCTCCTCCTCTTGCTCCAAAGCCAAATCTAAACAATGACACTCCCTATTATATTCTCCAAAAGATAACTCCATACAAAGGGATGTCAGCTTGGATGTGACTATCCAAAAATGAACAAAAAGATAGGAAGAGAAGTAGAAGGTACTCTCCTCCTCCAGTTCAAAGATTCAAAAAAGATCCACCTCCTCCAGCTGCTGGTGCTTCAGGCACAACTTCTCAAAGATCTGCCCCTATTCAAACATATCAGAGACACCATGGGAGATCATCTTCTGAAAGCAGTCAGCATAGGCATTACTCTTCAGGCAAGCAACATCAATTGCAGGATCAACCATAGCAACAACATCAACTACAACAGCAAACATTCTCGGCAGATCAGAAAGCTGAATGTTCTAAAAGACCATCTTGTCCTCCTGTTCCTTTTGGAGATCCAGAAACAGCTACTACTGCTAGAATGGCCAGATTCCAGGAACTAGTAGGCCTTTCTATGATTAACAAAGCCAAAGCTTAAGGAAAGGATCCTTCTGAATATTCCACAATGTCTAAGTACAGGAAAGAAGAGCTGAAAAGGTTTGAGAAAGCAAACAAATTTTTCAATGTAGATGACTACATGAAGTTGCACCCAGAAGCAGTTGTCCCCAGGGATACATCTTTGAAGATTATAGGGGCTACTGATATGACTATGACAAAAGTGCAAGCTTCAGATCCAAACAGAGAGATTGTGTTTACAAAGCCTAGAGAGAAGAGCAAGCAAGAAATGCCAAAGGAAAAGAAACAGAAGAAGTAAATTTTGAACTCTTTTGTTTCTACAATTATCTATAACTGCTATATATTCTGAACAAAGCTTGTATATATATATATCTGCTGCATATGTTCTTGATCTCTGCCAGATATATGCTTTTTCTGCTTTGTTTATTTTTAGTTTGAGTATGAGTCTGTAATTAGTGACCTCACCCAAATATGGGGAGATTGTTGGATCCCTAGTAAGATGGGCTAGGTTCACTAACTTAGGATCATATGACCTACAATGTATAGATAAGGTCATGGTTGTGTCCTAGAGTCTAGGCCAAGTCCTTAGAAGCAATACTGCATGGACCAACTATCAATAAGACTGCCAGAGACTCAAGACTTAGAGTTTTTATAAAGACCAAGTAAAATGAGTTCGACGTTCATCGAACTCAGGTCGACGATAGTCGTGCTCAGCTCGACGATCTCATAGTAAATTCTCTGAGCTGAGCTCGACGAACTTGGTACTCAGGTCGACGAACTTTGGACACTATACTTCGACGCTTCAAGATCAGAAAACAACACTTTATTCTAAGTCCAGAGTCAGACTTTGGTCGACGAACTTGATTCTTAGCTCGACGAACTGTGACCACAATAGCTAGAGTTATCCAGCAACAGTTAAGTGGTCCTCAGCTCGACGAAACCAATTCTTAGTTCGACAAATTCTGGATACTTCACTTCAACACTTTCATCCAGAAGCATCTGAAATTATTCCAAGTCCAGAATCATCTCCAGTCGACGAAGTTACAATCTCAGCTCAACAAACTTGAGACACAGAATAAGCAAGCTGGATAATGCAGTTTTCTGCTTTAGCTCGACGATCTTGGAACTCAGCTCGACGAACAGAAGTCATCTGGTCGACAAACTCAGCAACTCAGCTCGAAGAACTGTGGACTCAGCTGGATGATTTCTGCTATCAGTTCGACGAATCCAGACTTAGTCATTTTTCCATCCTTCTGTCCCCATTCTACTACAATAATTCCTGAGTAATTAATGCTCAAATATTCTCTGGAATATAACCGTTAGACAGAGCATTGATTAAGGTCTTCTCCAGGATTATTGCCTGCCATTTTTCCATGGGACAGTTGGGGAAATAATTCAATGTCGTTTATTCTCAAGGCCGTCAGCATTGATTGTAGAAGATTTCAAAATTTCAAAAGACAGGCAAAAAGACAGACAGACAGAACAAGATACACAATACAGAAAATAGTCAGTCTGGAACAAGAGATTCATTGTTGTCTGTCAATATAGAATTCTGATACAACAAGAAGCCATATTCCTGAAGATCATCAGCTATCTGAAGAAGAAGAACACCTAATCAAAATCAAGAGTCTTGTGTCTTCAAGACTCCAAGATACTTCAAAGGCCAACTAAATCACTATCTGTCAAAGAAGTTCCTGAACAGCTGATCAAGGCTGCATATTGAAGGCCTACTCACCCTGTGCAAAGCTTCCCAGCCTGAACCCTTTTACATCTCAGGGGGAGCTTTGACAACATCTCTGAATCCACATAGTTTTCTCATTGTGATTGAGAAAAGAAGACTTTCATCACTCTCTCATCCCCACCTCTGTACAGGGTTTTAATTCACTTCAAAATTATTCTGGTTCACAAGTCTCCTTCCAAAAGACTTGAGGTTTGGTTTTTGAGCACCTGAACAAAAGCTCATTGGTGTCGGGCACCTGATCAAAAATCTGAGTGGATTCCTACCATGGTGGTAGAAGAGTGGATGTACCCAAGTTTAGGGGAACCACTATAAATTCTTGTGTTGTCTGGATTGCTCATTTCATTTGTTTTTGTGCTGTGGCTGTTTGTTAGGATTACTGTTTTAATTTTGTTCCTGCACTAGATTAAATTCAGAAGAAAATTTTGTAAACTCTGAATACTCTATTCACCCCCCCCCCCTCTAGAGTATTCCTAATCTAACAGCTCACTTTCAGTTTGCTCAATGGGTTTTCCTATGTGGTTGGTTTTGGCTTTTGTGCACCTTCCCTTGCGAGCTGGGTCTATTTTGGTGACTCGTTGGAGCTTTTTATATGGATGTGGTTGCGTTTTATCTTCGGGTTGTGATAAGTTGTAATTATACGCATTTTTTCTATGTTTTTTATTATGATATTTTAGTTTAGTCTTGCTTCTTTTAGTTAGTTTCATTTAATAAATTGCTCCTTTTTGTAAATATTTACCTAACATAACCATAATTTTGATTTCTGAAATTTTCAGGAAAAAGTCAAAATTTTGACATGTCACGCCCGTGTACATTGGGTCACGCCCGTGACCAAGGCGTGACATGTCAAACCCGTGGAAAGCCATTGTTTTTGAAGAGAAAAGTTAGTCACGTCCGGGGTCACGCCCGTGTCATTTGACACGCCCCGTGACCGTGGCCGTGACACTCCAGCTCGACGTTCTGCTCTCGACGATCGTCGAGCAACCCGGCACGCCCCGTGTAGACAGATACACGGGCATGACCGACACATGTACTCCTCCACCTGGCCGACAAGACCCGCACGACGACATTTCAACGCAACCCGCGCCCAGGTCTACCTCCCCGACACCCCCGCCAGCGTCACGCCGTGACCTGGGGCGTGACCACCGCGTGACCGACACGTGTCCAGCCCGAAGTCAACTATGCTGTCAAATTGCCGATCACATCGCGCACAGTGCTGACACTCCCCCCCCCCCCCCGACACGCCCGTGTCGGCGGCGTGGACTTGGGGTTTTTTTCCTATAAATTCCCATTTCTGTAGGGCCAAGGGTTTTAGCCAAATTTTGTGTGTTTGTGGGGTGCATCCGTGGATTCTTGCCATGTAAGGGAACTTTCTCCTCCTTTCTCTTTATTTTTGTATTAACTTTGTATTAGCTTTGTAATAGTTTATTTTCATCAATAAAATATGTTTGTTTTTCTCTTCTTAAATGGCTTTGGAATGAACTTGTGTGCTCACTTTCTTCCTCATTTTATCTCTTTGTTCATCTTTATATTTCTCTTTTTTGAAAAGTGTGTGTGTGTGTATATGAGTGTAACATGTTCATTATTCATGTTTTTAACTAGTCTTCATGTTAGTTTTTGTAGTAGATTTTTATTTCCAAATTAAATGTGGTATGCTAAGCTTTTCTCTTTTTCACCATGTCCTTTTCTTAGAGCTTAATGTTTTCATTCTTATGTATTTGTAAAGGAGATTTTAAAAGTGATTTTGTTCTTTTTTTTTACTTAGCTTTTTTTAGGATTGTAAAACCTTTTTGTTCTTTTAAATTTTATTTCACCTTTTTTATCACTTTTATGAACTCATAAGAATGAAAAACTTGTAATTTTAATTTTTAAAGAACTTTGGTTTTTGCTTAGTTTGTGTGTGTGAGTGTATGAGTTAGGTTTTCATTTTGTTCTTTTTAATTTTCATGTAGAGTGTGTGTGTGTAAGAGATAAATTTTCATGCTTTCTTTTATTGCTTTCTTCAAATTATGTAGAGTGTGTGTGTAGGAGATAAATTTTCATGCTTTCCTTTATCGCTTTCTTCAATTATGTAGAGTGCGTTGTGTGTATGAGATAGTTTTATTGCTTTCTTTTAATTCGTGTAGAGTGTGTGTGTGTGTGTGCACATTTATTTCCACCCACTCATTAAGAGTTAAATAGCGTGCTTTTATTTCCCGCCTACTCGTTTGAGTAGGACTTGCAATTTTCCTTTTATTCTTTTCCGGCTACTCGTTAAGAGTTAAATGGCGCGCCCTTATTTCCCGCCTACTCGTTTAAGTAGGACTTGTAATTTTTCTTTTTTGTAACTTAGTTTTATTTGTTTATTTATAATTTGAAGTGTGTGTGAGTTCTCTTTTTAGCTAACTTTTCTGTTTTCTAAATGTTTGTTATTTTCATGTCTTCTTCTTATAATCATTTAGCGTTTAATTACGAACTCGCGCCTCATCAAATTATAAAGACATCCCCATACCGATGTGTGGCTAATCGTTATTAGCCTCGACATCGAAGAGCATTGGGACATAAAAAAAATGATTTGAAATAATTAAAGTTCTTAATTTTCACTTTAATTTTAAGACTTAAGGTTTACCCCGGATTAACGACGCGTAGGACCACAAATCAATGTGTGGGCCCTATTTCCGTTATCCATACACTTGCTAGCCGAGAGGTCATGCGTATGGACAGATCACCCCTGGGTAAAGAGAGTTGCGTGCATACCCTCGAAAGAGGACAAGCGTAATTCTTCCGAATTGGGTTCCCCGCCCAATAGTGGGGTTCTTAGCGTAAAGCGGGCGTTAAGAGGAATCCTTCGTCAGACTAACGTTCGGTCGAATAGTGTCAGCGTTCAAGTGAGCGATATCCCTATAGCTAGGTGAGCTCATATCTGTGGAACCTCCACGACCAAGTTGCCTTTTATTAATTTGAAAACTAAGTTCAATTATTATTAAAAGTCATTTTAGTCTTAATCTGATTCGATGCCGAGCGCTAACCCTTCATCGAATTTTTATAAATCGTTTTCGCACTTTCTTTTCTTTAGCTAATTAAAATCTTCACCTTACTTTCAGTAAAATAATAGTGCTCCTAGAGGAGTAAGAATAATCAACCCGACCCCGAGAACAATACGACCTCGGTATTCTCCCGAATATCGAGTACTACTTGCGATAGGTGCACTTGTCTACCTTAGCAAGCCCGCGACAATCGACTCATCGAACCAACCACAATAAGAGTCTGTTCGCGGGCCATCAAGTTTTTGGCGTCGTTGCCGGGGAACTCTTTTGAGTTGTTATTCTGAATCCGGAGTGTATTACTTTTACTTATTTTCTAAAAAAACAAACAAAACAAAAAAAAACAAAAAAGTTTCTTTCATTTTTAATTTTTTTAGGGTGTATGACCCGTGGACAACACTCTGAGTCTGAAGATTTTGACTTCGACCCTGAGATCGAACGTTCCCTTGCGCATATTCGATCTCAACGCCGAATTCCTTCTTTAGACCCCGAAGAATCTATCGGCGAAACCTTTGTCGTAGTAATGGCCGACCCTAATCCGAACGCGGTCGCCGAGCGAACAATGTCTTATTACGCCCGACCGAATTTGGACGATATTGGGTCTAGTATTGCTCTCCCTAAGGTGGCGAATAATAATTTTGAAATAAAATCAAGTGTCATTCAAATGGTATAAAACGCCGTGCAGTTCGATGGACTGCCGGATGAGGACCAGTATGACTACTTGTCCAACTTTTTGGAAATATGCGACACCTTCAAAATTGATGACGTCATTCGCTTATTTCCTTTTTCCCATAAGTCCAAAGCTAAGGCGTGGGTGAATTACC